>JBCNYG010000003.1:9628748-9654456 GCA_039654305.1 Porochilus rendahli | reverse complement strand
TAGTTTTAGCAGAAACGTCCCCTTCTAACAACACTTTCAGTTTGATTTAAGCAGCTTTTGATTAAAAAAAAAAAAAAAAAAAACAAGCTTTGGTTTAACCAGGAAAGAGATTCCTAACCATTTACCCAAGTCAAACATTTGATGTTTTAGGTTGAACAAAGTAACACACCACATCCTACTTACCCTGAGGATATGTATCCTTTGGATGTTATAATCAAACAGTTCAAAATGATAAAAGAAATATAACATTTTTATTTTATACAGCAGTGATTCACAAGGCATTGAAAAAGAAAATTTTGTTCATAAAATTAATAAACTACCTTAAGGCTTCATAATTAATTTAAGTACAATTTCTCAATGTAACTGTAGGTTTTGTTTAATCCATGTGACTTGAAGTCAAGAACGGAGGCTCATGAAATGGATGTTTAGTATTTTCAGTAAAAAGATGAAAAAAAGATGTTTTAAACAGTATCTGGGTCTATAGAAGTATAGCAATCTAAACACACTCTCCAGCATATGTTTAATCCTAGAGTACCTTGATGTTTTAAGATTTTAAATAGCCTGTTCGAATTTAAATAATCCTGCAACACTAGATCACCTGAAAATTCAGTGCCTTGGTCCTATTTCTACATTCAACTGTCCCATGACAACGTAAAAATCTTAAAAACTCTTAAAACATCCTAGGTTCTGGTCCACCTTAGCACAGGGAAGGCATGATATCATAAAACTTAAAATCAGTTATTGATGCTTCTGGTAAAACGTTGAATAAAATAAAATAAAACAAAATAAGCATAAGTATATTTACTCTATAATGAAGCTATCTAGTGCTGCTCTTGCTCATCTTCCAGGACAAACACACCTACATAGCAGCACAAACATCCAAATGGTTTTTATATGTGCATGTGATTATTGGCTTTTATAATATACATACTTATATGAATGTATCATGAGCCTGTGCGCTATGAGGCCACCATGGTATCTAGTCCAAACTTAACATATATTATGTAGTACTTTGCAGAAGGAAGGTCTACATTCACACAACAGTGGCAGTGAACATGTTGCAGGGAAAGAGCTTCTGATGGATAGACTAGGTGTTCATGATCAGATCCTAGGAGCCGATCTGTCGTTGGTGACTGTGGGTCTCAGCTTCACAGTGGCAAAAGGGTTTCCGCCCCTGAAGAAGTAACACATTGTTAAAACACATTGCTCTGTTAACGGAGGATACGGGTCTAAACATGTGAACCCAATGTTTAACAATTAGAGTTTTCTTAAAGAAAATGAAAGGAAAGGCTTCCAAACTTTAGTTACACTGAAATTATTATTGGGTGGTTGTAGCGTATGTCCATGAAGTTGAAATCTGCTAAAACCATATTTAAACGTTTGTACTAGCCTATTTCACTCTCGCCAGAGTGCAAAATCATGAGAATAGGCCTTAGATGCATCAGTTCCAATAAAGCAAGATAATGGCAAAAATAACAGTATATAGGTATTAAACTAACAAATCAGACACAAACTAATGAACTTCTGAATAAAATAAGGTGAGGCACATCTGCACATAATACTTCATTATATTTACATACATCAGACAGGGGTCTGCTCATTTACATGAACGCATGGTTTATCCTCATTACCAGTTTCTTTATCACCCCGGCCCACTTTTCGCAGTACAATGGGATGAAAAAGAAGGGATGAAAAAGTAAAACATTACAAGAGTTGGTCAATATGGTAGTCATAAGGATGATGTAGTATTCAAAGTTTTGTGCCTGTAGGATTAAAACTGGCTAAGCTGAAATACTTTGGGGAAAATGCATTGAAGTAAATGGTAAAAAAGAAGGAAAAAAAAGATGAGTGCAGGTTAAGTCAGATTCAGATGAATGTTAACTGAAATTAAGAAACGTGGCTTGAAGAACTGTGCCAAGCTATCACATGAAGAAAGGCTCAGATATGGCTTTGAAACCAAAATCCAGTGGATTTCTATAGGGCCAGAATGAAGGGATTCCTATGGGAAAAGTAAACAAAGGTGCAAACTTTTCTGACCTGAAGGCATTTTCATGACTGAGGCAAAGCACAGATGGTGGAGACTCTTTCCATAAATGTTGCAATAACATATTCTTACCTCACACTTGTCAACAACTGTATACTTTTCCTTGTTAAATAATAAAGAATTTTGTAATCATACAAATAATTCTAAAAATTCCTTAAATACAATTTAACAATTTATTTGTTAAACCCCACAAACACTAAAAATTTCCACTAGAACAGTATGTGTGTCAGACTGTGTAATGATTGGCAGTGGCGTCTCCTCAGCAATGTAAACACCCCAATAACAGAGGTGGAAGAGCGGGTAAGAATGATGGCGTACTTTCGTAATGCTTTTGTTTTTATAAAGTCATGAGTCAGACATGCCCCAGGAGTGTTTTGGATATGCTTGTGGGCCATGGTGCTTATGCCAAATGCATACTTGATTGCTGTTCTGCCACTCTGTTATATAGACTTGGCAAAACAAAGAAATTCAAATATTGCTCACCCAGACTAATAATGCTCTTTTACAGACTGTGCGTTTGTTACACGAGCTCTGCTAAAATTAAAAATGTAATTACAAAAACATGATCAGTTCTGATGATCACATTAAGCTATTAAATAACATGATCTGAAACATTATATTGTCTTCTGTTTAAAAGAGAACCCAGCCACAGGATAAGCTATATTAATTATATACTCACCCTAGAAAAGGTGGCTTTGAAATTCCATTTGGCTGAGAAACCTATGAGAAGCACACACACCCACCATGTTAGCATCTATATGCCCAATTAAACAATAAAAGCATAACTTTTAGTATCAAGATGTGTTGTAAACTGCTATAAACAAACATCTCCTTGCTGCATTTAATAAGGATCACTTCAAAATGTAAAGGACAACAATGATGACAGAAAACCACAAAAATCTGTGGTTATGATATCAGGGAGAGGCCTGTGTTCTGCTAGTCAGACTGGTCTGATAGGTAACTCTGTAAAACAGTCACATAGACTGAAGCGTAGCATGGAATCCAGCCCTGCCACTTGATGGTTTTACCACAAATTTGTTGTAGAACAGTTGTTTATGATAGTTTACTTCCAGTACAGTAGAACTCTACTACAGCTGCCCTTTCCTAATATGCTGTTGCGGTAATATGGAGTGAACATTCATGATAATAAAAAATAAGTTGTAGAAATAAATTATTGTAAGTTAATATCAAGATTTTGGTTTTAAAAGGTTTGAACTGTATACGCTATAGTCAGTAGCTGAAGCAGTGTTGTGTAGTGCAATGATAAAATGTCAACACAAGATGGCAGGCTAGATTGATGTCTTCACTTGACTGCAGGCTTTAGAGGTAATAACTTAAAAAAAAACAATGTGTGGCATGTGAGCTGTCAAGAAGCTACATTTAATCAATATACTAAACATCAGAGTTAGGTCATTTAGTACAAAGAATTATGCCTTCTTTTAAGTAAAGCTATCAGAAATAGAATTCAACAGAAGACAAGAATATAATAAAAGTGCTTGTGGTGTGCCATCCCTGCTTACCTCAGTTTTCCAGGACTATTAAAAACCAAGCCCTGTCTGAGTAATTACATGCCACAGGGCTGGTGAGTCAATCCCGGGAAGGTGTTGGCCAACAGGCCTTTACAACTCCATCGTAGACTTTTTATTCAAAGCACTTAAATTACACAACATGAGTATAAACGTGGCTGAATGGGTGGCTTCATTTAGTATCAGGTTAAACTCAGTGTGGAATTCCATCATCAATGCTGAGTAATGCCCCGGATGTGCAGATGCTCCGTGGCTCACTAAGGAATGGGAGGGCAATGAATATTTCATTGGGTTTAGAGAGGAGTATCCCCTTTCATTGCATTGACATTCAAACCTCCTACTGGCAAACACCACAAAATCAGGGCTGTCTTTGTGCTGGGACAGCTGGGACAGATTTTAATAGTTGATAAAAACCACAAAAATACAAGCAAGCAAACAGCAACCGTGGTAATTTAGCTAGAGAGATCACATCTCATAAGTTAGTAGTGAACAAGTTCTTGACTTCTAACAAAGATGTATTTTATTTTGTGATATAACAGGCTTTTGTCAGTGCGAAACAAGTTATTTACATATAGCCCCATTTATACTAATGCTTTACATAAATGCAAAGCATTTCATTTCTAGTTAGCCATCCTAGAGGGAGGTAAGCAGCCTTCAAACAGTTTTGAGAGACATTTTTGGTTAATGCTGATATAAATTTTTGAAATGAACTGGAAAATGATTTCAAACAGTTTGTATACTACACTTTAAAGAAAACATTACAATTCACCTAAATACAGCAGAGCTTTCAAGGTGACAGAGTTAATGTTTTCCACCCTCAGTCATTGTTGGTGATGCTACTCCTATAATCGAGCATTAAGGATTTACCATTGTTTGAAAGGCAATCCTCTTTAAGGTGTAGCTGATCCCATGATCTATCCAGGCACATGCACTGCAATAATATCCATGCCACATGAATACACTTTGTACCTCTGTGCCAAGACATGCACAAAGAACATGTACATTACAGGCTCATCTAAATTCCTTCACATTGACCTAAAGGCTCATGTGATTAATATTTCCTGTGTGGTTATTCAAACTCATAGTTTCAGATTCCTGTTCTTGGCTCACAGGAGAGGAACCTGATGTGCTCATCTGCTGTTGTACCCCTTCTGCCTCAAAATCTGGTGTAATGATTTTCTGCTTATAGTTGAAAATAGCAGTTATTTGACTTAGCACAGCTGTACTGTCAACTTAAACCAGTCTAGCTATGCTTCTCTGACACTCTTATCTATAAAAGGAATTTAGTAGACTCCCTTTTTCAGGGAGACTTGTATTTATCACATCTATACAACTAAACAGTTGAGGGTTAAAAGGTCTTGCTCAAGGGCCCATAGTGACAGCTTGGCAGACTTTCTAGGATTTGAGCTACAACCTCAACTGGATTGTCACTGTATTTTCATCCACTGGACTGTCACTGACTGACTGCATTTTGTACTCTGTTTAAAAGCTTGTGTGATAAAACCTGGGAGATCTGTAGGTGATCTCGCACCGGCAATTTTACTCATTTTGATGCGAGTATTAACTGAAGTTTTTGACCTGTAATTTTATGCACTGTGCTACAGCTACATGAATGGTTAATGGGATAATCTGCAGGTGTACACCTGTCCTCAGTATAGTGTGTGGTGGGTGTGTATTCAGATTTTCAATTAAATCAAAATATGTAGATATGTTCGAAATATGTAGAGAGGAAACCACTTACAGCATTTTCAGAGGAAGGCACATGTGTCTGAATCAGAGACTTAGTTGAGTTTCTCCTGACAGGAGTGTCACTGTAATCAGGAGGAGGCAGCAGCATTTCATTCTCAGGGTCCTGCTGCATGAGATTGGCCACACTCTTACTTCGTGTTGGAGGAATCCCAACAACACTACAACAGCAGGCCACATGTTAGAACACACAACAAGCTACTGCACAGAGGAATTTATATTACACTTTACTGCATGTTTAATAAAGCAATGTTTATCAGGATTGAACATATTAAACTTTGCAGTGTTAAAAGTCATTTTATATCATTTGCACTGCTGCTTATAACGCCATAGCCTCACTGAGGTGAGTGTTTTCTATGGAAAGTGCTTGCTGGGTCAACTAAGGCGTGGTTTGTTGTGTGCTCGTGTTAAGGCAACCAATTTCCTCTAACTCTCGTTCTGATATTGTATGTATATACACTGTATGTATGTGTGTGTGTATACATATATAAAATGTGTAGATGGTGGATTTTCTACAGAAAGGCATCCTCAATGTACTAAACATCAAGAGCCTTTTAGCTTTTAGTTGTTTTACTTTGTGACCCCTTCCCATGGAACCAAGGTGAGTTTTTCCAATCCACCAGTCAGTTAAGGGCCCATACACTGAGTAAGCCATGTTTTCTGACTACTTCAAGAGAATTGAGTGGAGTAACACAATAGACACCCAAAGTATTATTTTCAGATAGTGGTACTCAGGTCTTTAACCTATTACTTAGTAATGTATTTCCTCTTAATGAGATTATTCAGAAGCTGTGGCAATGTCATACTTTTTAACAACGAGGAACTAAAGGGCTTCGAGTGTAATGATCCTAAAATAGAGCCTGAACCTGGCTTGGGTTTCCTAATCTTCAAAAGAGAACTGATCAGTATCTGCAGCAATCAAGAGCATTACAAAGAAGTGTGTGACTGCATATATGAACAGGAGTCTGATTACCTGTTATTTACCAGAGGTTCTACATACGGCCGACAGTAGGAGGATGGAAACCAGCCCCTTCTGTAAAAAGCAAACAGAAATGAACATTCAGTGTCCTGTGACGCATTTTGGACAAAGAAATAATCATAAAATCTAAATCAATATGTTATAAAGCAACATGCATGAAAAACAATGTCTTTGACTTTTGCACAATAAACTGGAAACATATACTTAAAAGACCACAAAAAAAAGTTTTTGATTGATAATTTTTTGTCCACAAATAAAACAGGTGGAAAATACTGAGGAGAGCTGAATTTGAAATATTAAAAAAATTCAGACCCTTTACAAACTACTAGTGTTTCATTCTAGTGCACTTCTGGTGATGGTTTGGAACAGTGGAAGTGTAACGGTCTTTAAAATTATGCAAATCCAGAACAAGTGGAAAAAGATCCTACCAGACAGAAAACTCTCTCTGAGAATTAAGTTCTAATGAGATCATTATGTGCAGCTTCTGATCATATAAACAGATTGATAAATAAGTTACAAGTTTCAGGTTTATTTGTCATATAGGTAACAATGAAACATCACTCCGGCAGTAAAACTCTTGGACTCAAGAGCCCCCTCAATATTGCACTTACGAAACAAATATTGCACATAAAGTAACACTGAGACAAAATGTCACGCAATAGGATAAATACAGAATGCTAATAGAAAAATACTAAAGTGGTTGCAGTGCAGAGGTAGTGTGTGCAGGTACAGTGTGTACAATAAGTGTGCAAAAAGTGTGCAGATTGTCCCGTATTTCAGCAGTTCAGCCGCCTGATAGCTTGTGAGTAGAAACTGTCCCAGAATCTGCTGGTGTGAGTCCGGATGCTCCTGTACCATCTGCCTGATGGCAGGAGCGTGAAGAGTGTGTTGCTGGGGTGGCTGGAATTAGAGAGGATCCGCTGGGCCTTCCTCCTACAGCACTGAGTGTAGAGGTCCTGGATGGCTGGCAGTTCAGTCCTGGTGATTCGTTCTGCTGATCTGACCACCCGCTGTAGAGCTTTACAGTCCAGAGCATTACAGCTGCCGTACATATCGGTGGAAGTTGGTGAGTATTCTGAAGTCCATCCCAAACCTCCTCAACCTCCCGAAGAAAGAAGAGCCATTGTCTCACTGCTTCTGTGATCACACCCATGTGATGTGACAATCACCATCTGAAATGCAGCCGATGATGGTGGTGTCGTCTGCAAATTTGACAACAGTGTTGGAGCTGTGTGTGGCCGTACAGTCGTGGGTGAACAAGGTATACAGCCGGGGTCTGAGCACACATCACGGGTGGGGAATTGATGCTGAGCGTCAGTGTGAAGGATGTCACACACACTTGTGGCCGCCCCTTCAGTAAGTCCAGTTGCATTAAGAGACAATGAAGTGCAGATCCCGGCACTTCATGGCAAGCCTCAATGGAATTATGGTGTTGAAAGCCGAGCAGTAGTCAATAAACAGCCTCCGCCCATAAGTGTTCTTGTGGTCCAGGTGTGACAGAGCAGTGTGCAGAGCCAGCGCTCTTGCATCGTCTGTGGATCTGTTTGACCGGTAGGCAAACTGGAATGGGTCAAGAGAAGCAGGCAGTGATGCTGTGATGTGAGCTCTCACTATACGCTCAAAGCACTTCATGATGATTGAGGTGAGTACTACTGGGCGATAGTCATTGAGGCAGCTCACATTAGGTTTCTTAGGGACAGGGACGATGGGTCCTCTTGAAGCATGTGGGGACGACGGACAAGAGTTCCTAGTTGTGAGAACGCGGCCTGGGATTTTGTCTGATCCAAGAGAGTGTGTTTACCTTTTGAAAGTATTAGTAGTACTAATTAACAGTTATTTGTTAAAGGAGGAGAATGTCTTTAAATAATTCCCAATTAAGAACGTTGAGGGGACTTCAGCGGCAACAAACACGCCTGAGGTGCATAACTGCTTTAGTATATACTGCATGTCAACATACTCCCTTGATTATTAATTTATTATTTATCATAGAATAATACCAAGATTTTACTGGTGTCTTTCCACTAATTGGAATGGTGTGTTATAATTGGTCCACTATCTTGGGATTATAAATAATTATTCAGAGAAGATAATTCTAAATGACAAACACTCCCAGTTTTTCACACCCACTCGTGCAAGCAGCAGCATCATTATCCCACTTTCAAATGGAAAAATAAACCATAAAAATCTTTAATTTGTTGTTATTGGTTTTCCAATATATAATATATACTATTTTTTTAGTTTAAACACACTCTAAAGTGCAGTTTTTCTTGTGTTGCTGTTGTATGTGGGCTAAACTCAATGAGAATGGTAAAAAAATAAAAAACAGATATACAGTATACAGAGCTCTGCTCTGTTCGTTCATCTCAAAGTGCACAGCTCAACTGAACAGTCTCTATCACAGTTAAAATATGTAAATACAAACTATAAACGTTTAAATCCTTATAGTCTGTTTTTCTTGAATATCCTTGTAGTTCATACTAAAACTTTGAATCTGTGTATGAGGACACCAATATGGAACCAGTTTTCTCATGTGTAGTATGTAGCCTTCTAAACTCTAACAATGCTAAAACAGTCTGCAGCTCTTATTACCTCAGCCAAAAGCACTCAGCTCACCTAACCAGTCTCTGCTGTGGTTAAAGTATGTAAATATAAACTAAAAATCTTGTTTCAGTTTGCTTTTGTTTTGTTTCTGCACAGTACTACCGATACTCTGAAAAGTGTTTAAAGAGATGCCATTACTGCCTGCACTGGGAGCTTGTGTGGGTTTGTCATATTTTTAAAATTAAAAAAATAAAACATAAAAATCTTTTTTCAGTGTTTTTTTGCTTAGGTGTTCCCAGTTCTAGCAGACCATTCAGTGACCAGGATTACAGGAAATGTGTATATAGTAAATACAAACATGAGTAGATTCTATTTAAAACAGTTTCCCCCCTCAGGACTAAAGATAATGTAAAGAATAAAGAATGTTTATTTTATATTTATTTTATATTTATTCTTTCAGGATAAAGAATGTTCTTATGAACATGTTCATCTAGAACACCTATATATCATCTAGTTCATCTAGAACACCTATAATATTTTCAGTACCAAATACCACCACTACTCTGCAGCACTATCTGGACAGACAGCTGTAATTATTTTCACTCATCTGGTATTTAATGAATGCAGCACACAGTTTCACCCAAGTGCTCAGCTTGAAATAATACTGATGCATCTCGAGTGTCATTCCATCCTCTGGTTTACATAACCAGAGGCTATAAATCCTGCACAAAACCATGTGTACATACAAAATGTACTTAATTTTCCGGTCATTTCACAGCATGTTTTAATGTTTTATGTCCCGACTGTTAGACATGTCAGAGCTGTTAAACACTGCTTTTATATATATATATATATACACACACACACACACACACACACACACACACACACACACACTGTTAAACTAACAGACAGAATGATGTTTAAAGTAAACCCTCTGAGTCAGCTATGCTAGCTAATTTCTAACTGTCACCTTGTGAGTGTATTTGACATTAGAAGAAAAAAAAATCTTGTCAAGTGAATCTTGCTATTTTTATGTTTAAAATGGCTCTGCATTTGAAACACTCATGTATGCTGACTTTTTTACTGCACCCTGACAGTATGAAATCTCAGTTGGTATTCCTGAAGGACAGAAATCGATTGGTTTAAACGCTTCTCATTAAAATGCATGCTTGCACCATCGGGAAGAATTCACTTTAAGTGAATTGCTTAAATTAAAAGCATCATAAATATTTGGGGTAGTGGTTTTTACTTACATTTTTAAGCTGTGATCAGCTAAAATAAGTTTAATAGTTTGCATTAGCCAGTTTGAAAAGGCTGCTGTTTCACTGTGACGAGTGTGTGAAATCGTGAGGTAGTATGTGAACTACCAGCTTATATGAGACGTTAATGGCAATAATGTTATTTAAACTTATCCAACCAATCAGATAAAGTAGTGAACTTCTGATTAATTTACTTCACTTCTACAATTCTTTAAAAATCCAAATAAGGTGATTCCATTTTCCCCCTCAACAATGAGTTATTTCCTAATTTCTTTCCTCTTTTTCGGTCCTCTAATTTCTAACTAACCATAAATTGAAATTATCTGATTTGATTGTTTGAAGTATGTTTAAGCAAAAATATTCAGGTATTAAACAACAAATATTTTGTTTTATAGCTACAAATGTATTTTTGATGTAAAAAAGAAAAAAGAATGAACATCGTTGACTAGGATGATTATCATGTTTGACAAAGCTTGAACAAAGATATCTCTATCCTTATGTTACTTAATACATACTCATGAGTGTTCTTTCTGGGCAAGAACATGTATACCCAAATTCTACAAGGTCCCTCCCGTTGATATGGTTATCACCTCAGGGCACCTTCAAGTGCAGTCCTAAGGTAAGTCCAGTTCCCCATGAAATTGTTAGTATACTTAATCCAAGTGAAAATTACTGCCCCAGGCACCTAAAAGCAGTTTAATAATCTTAAAGTTACTTACAAAACTGGGGTTTCAGTTTTTCTGTGCCAACTTGACAAGAACATTTTAGAGAATACTAATTTTTAATTGTAGCATTTAGTGCAAACAATTTGTGAATTTTTTGGAACACTTGTGATGCCCTGTGCACAAGGTGTCCAAGTGGTTACAAGGATTTTATACAGCCAGTTGAGTCACAAACATATTTAGAATTAAATGCATTACTTGAGCCTTTTTATATGAAAACATATTATAAAACCTCAGTGAATCTGAAGCTAGAAAATTGAGACAAACACTGATCAATATCCAATGCAATTCAGCAAAGTAAATCTGTATGGTGTCTTACTGTTTAGTCTTCTCCAATTCCCCATAAAGCCAACCATCTTTTTCATCAGGTATGAGCAGGATGATGAAGTCACCCTCATCAAAGCTCAGCAGGGTGTTGTTATTGCCAGATTTGTGGGGGAAGATTGTCTTGACACGTGGTCTACGGCTCATACTGTTCAGCCCTGTTGCCATCGAAATGGACCTGACCATTTGACTCCCATCATTACTATTATCTGCCAGTTAAGAGGGACATGAAATAATGTAACCAACACGATCTTTGTAGTATGAACTCCTTTTACTATTTTTATGTGGTATGGACAAAAATTATTAAAATCAATCCATTGTTATGTCATAAACACTATAACCAGCAAATCAAATATGACTATACAATGAAATTATATGCGGCAAACATCTGCATCAACTTATACTAATTGTTTTAATCACTGACAGGCTAAATAACAGTATTACAAGTGACTGAGAACATGAAAAGGATCCGTACAGATACAAGTTTTTTTTGTTTTAACCTTAATTACAAAAAAGAAACAAGAAAATGACTATTTCTATAGTCATTATTGCATCTTCCTCCTATTCTCTCTTGTTGCACCCCATTAAATGCTAAGTGTCAGTCAATTATCGCATTGGGGCTGCTTTCTTTTACACACAGAGAATTTCTGAAGAAGTCTATTAGTTATGTAATACCCTGGAAACTGTAACCTTTTACAGTTGTTGAGATAAACAAACACAAATGTATCTCTACAGGGATCCTTTCCATGTTGTCAGACACTTATAATAATGATAATAATATGAGCCTATCAGTGGGGAAAACAAGTAGTTTTCTTTGACATGGAAATTCACCCCATTGGACTTTTAAAAAGCTGCTGTGTTATAGTGTTCTCTCAGTACCAGACTGATTTTATCCCCAGTAGAAAAATGACATTAAAATGCAGACATTTCCCTTCCAAAGTTAGAGCTCTCCAATAAGAGTGGTTTCACAGAGAATAAAATCAGTGCAGTAGTATTTGTTAGACCACACTTTACCGTTTACAGTCTCTTCCTTTGCTGTGTCTTGGTTGAACATGTTTACTAGTGGACTTGTTTGAGCCTTTAGTGGTGGTGCGGGGGGTGGAATCAGTGCATCAGAACTGCTCTGTGAAATTATAAAATCATTGTTCAGAAGCACAGTTGGAATGCCGTATGAACGACTGCTGTGGCATTTACACATATTACAAAGCCTTCAACCACTGTCTCATCTTGTCTGTTAGCATTCTGGTTATTATTTTGTTTGTATGACATGGTAATATGTTTTTACCTTTAGACAGATAAGCACCTACCCTGCTATGGCGCTTAGCAGCTGGAGAAGCCTGAGGGGTCATGGATACGGGCGTGCGCAGACCTTCTATCATTGACATCACACTGTCAGGAACATTGGAAATATCGGTACACTTGTCTTGCCAATTCGGTATCTGGTCTGTTAGTATATCCTTTGCCTTTAAAGTGAGAACATAGTTATACCAGTTAATTATAACCTGTTGGCAATACTTGGTAAAAGACTCAGTGATAATAATTTATCATGTTTCAATATACACAAATGACAAACTACTTATATCATGATAATTTGCTTGTCTTAGAAAAACACAGTCTAGAACACAGTCTAGAATTGACTGTCTTCTGAGTGTAATATATGGGACAACTCTGATATGGCTGCTAATTAGCTGATTAGTTGTGTCTGGTGTATTGGGAGAAAGGGAAGCAGTAAAATGTGCAAAACAGGGGGTATTCCAGGATCAGAGATGAGAATCTGTAGCATAATACAGATGAGAAAAGGAAAAGAGCAATAAGCCAAGTGATATTACCCAGAAATTTGCAATGATCTGCTCTTGCAACACTTTGCTCATAGATTTTAAATATCTGGTTTGTTTTGCTTTCTTGCATTTGTGTGACTGAAAATGTCACGGCAAGTCCTCTTGCCTTATGTTACATAGTTGTCTTTTTTAGCATTCATCCATGTTAACTTTGCTACTGTAAATCTGTTTTTGTGGATGATGTGTTATATTTTTTATTTTCATAAATGCTTAAAAAAAATTACACATTGCTTTATAAAATAAAGTGTGACTTATCCAAACAAGAACTCAATATTGCTTATATATGCTTAATATGATTAACCTTTTCATGAAAAGCTGCAAACTGGTAGGAAAAACTACAATGTTTGTCCACAAGGAAGCAGAACCTCCTCTTCTCCTCAAGCAAAGCCTCCTTACAGCCATCTGCAATAAACTTCTGCATGTCCATCTGGCGTTGTGTGAGGGTCTCCAAACACTGATAAGGAAAAAGATAACATTTATCGGCTGTCTCATAAGTCTCGTCTGCTTTCTTGGCTTTCACTGGAAACAAGCCACTGTGAAGAAGAAAAATAGCCCACATGAGGTCTGTTCATTGTTATCCACAAAGAAACCAATCAGGGGGTGGAATCTCTATTCTCAGCCATTTTAATGGAAAAGAATACTTAATCTTAAGTCGCTGTGATGTTTTTAGTCAGGGAGGGTGGCAGTCGACTGAGGCATGGATGAGGGACAGACCGGAAGTTTTTGTTATTTTGTCCAGAGTAATTTGCTTATGCTAATCGTTTAAAAGCTGTAAAACACTGTACATGTTTGGACAAAGGGAAGCACATAACTATGTACTCCTAAAGATCCTATAAGCTTAATGATTTGGGTATGGCTGATCAGTAAAAAGCATCTTATGTGTATTATTCACACAGATCCACCCTGGGACAGAGAGTGCACATATGCATCACTGGCTAAAAGACTACAGGCAACACTGTTATCTTGACAACCAAATACTAGGACTATTTGTCACAGTAACATTACACATAACCATTCTCCACCACTACCCAATAGTAATGTAACGTTTAAATGATTCAAGCTCGCTACTCCTTCTCCTACACTGTCTCATTTTTTTCCTGTCTAACTTGTAGACTGATGAGACATGATCATGTAATATGACTCAACTCTTCAAGTTTCCATAAGATATGAGAAATGGTTTCCAGTGTTGGCTAAAAATCCCTTGACACATTAAATATCACACAAGACAAAGGCTGATTGTGTTATTCAAAAAAAATTCCTACTAATGTTAAGCTAAAATGAAAAACCCAAACCTCCCATACCACAGGTCATGTATACTACATACTCACAAAGTTTCCTCTTTAATCAGAATGTGTGAGTATTCTTAAAAGAGACTTCATTACGTTGTTTTTGATGCATAAGTTACAAAAATAAATGGATAAAACAAAAACAGATCTGGGTGAAGGTCAGAGATCCCAATACTTCCCTTTTGTATTTATACTTCCTTCTTTGAATACCAGAATGTTTAGTACGCCATGTCTCATCTCTGTGCAAACACAGCAATGCCAAACATACTGTGTATTTCTCAGAGAGGTGTTGACTTCACCAAGGCACAACCCCCGACACACACACACACACACACACACACACACACTCAATGACCAAACAGCCAGGCCAGCTGTGCTAATATCTACACTGTATTCTCCTACATATCACTGAGAAATTCATGTAATTTCCACAGCAACCTGTTCTACTGTATTTTATTAAAAAAGAAAATGCATTTGTAACTCCTGCTCTTTCAGAGCACCTCTTAGTATCCCAGATAGAGACATATCAGACACAGACTGCTTATATAAGGGACAGGTGGGAAAGTCTTACTCAAAGAGCTTCATGTGTATCACCCAAGACCCTCTGTGATAAACTGATAAATGCTGGAGCCTGTTACTATGGACACAATTTTCATCCAGAAATGGAGTCCACAGTAATGTCAGACACAGTAAAACACACACCAGTCTAATACAAGTGAGTCTTTTTTCATTTACCTCGATTATAGAATTGTTAATTTATATAGTTCTCAACCCAACATGGCCAATGTTGAGAAATATTAAATGAAAAAAAATTCCCCTCACCTGACATTTCAAATAACTGATTCATAATAAAATCATAAGTGATGGCTTTAAGATAATAATAATAAACAATGTTTTAAACTACAATTCTAAAGGACAATTGCATAAACTACAAACTGAATAAAAACACATGAATGTCTGACCTTGAAAAAAACTTACCAAAACACATAAAGCTTTAAAAATATAAAAATATTTGAATATTGTACTGCCAGTTAGTGGTTGTGCTGAATACTTTAGGAATAATCAAGCTTGTCAGAAATCTGAATCACATCACATTACATGCTTCTTGGCACAGTACTGATTTCTGCTCAAACTGGCTCTAAATTGATCATTCACATATGTACTGGCAACGATCCACATCAGTCATTAAAGTGAACATACCTATTACCTTTAACCTTTTGCACGTGCGTGCATGTACACACACACACACACACACACACACACACACACACATATGCACACACACATGCACACACTTTTTAGGCAACTGTTCCAAATGCTACTCAGTTTCAGGAGATTTGTTTTGCTTGACTCCCCAAAAATGATATAAAACTGGACTTGTTGCAAAGGTGCCATCCTATCATGGTACTACACTGCAATTCACTGAACTCCTGAGAGCGACCCATTTTTTCACAAATGTTTGTGGAAGCAGTCTGCATGCCTAGGTGCTTGAATTCATACACCTGTGGCCATAGAGGTGACTGGAAGACCTGAATCAATTATTTGGATGGTTAAGTGAATACCTTTGGTATTACATCATCTTGGACCTTATATGAAACTACTCCAGGTATAATTTTGCCTTCACAATGCTCCTTGAATAATAATAAAAAAAGAATATTAAAGCAGAAAATCAGAATTGTGTCACTTAATTCTGGTAATGCAGAAAAGTGGACAATCTAAGACTTTTTTGCAAGGCAGAGGTCCTCTTTATCAGGCAGTCAAAATACACTGTAAAAATCACTGAATCACATAATTATGAGGAGGCGGAAACACAGAGAAGCACTTGCTCTTTTTAAACGGCCCTCTTCATCTGCTGATAGCTGATTTCCAGCTTGCATGATATTTTGTTGACTTTGAAGAGGCATTTTATATTTGAACTATTTGGGAAACTGGATTCATTGTTAACTGCTGCATTGTCTGGGACATTTATGAGTCAAATAAATGTGTCTATATGTGCAGGTATGGGTGTGAACTAGGGTGTAGCCTTAGATTTCATAAGCCAAGTCTATTCACTGTTCATTCATCACTTACTAACTTTTTTGTTGAACTGCTTGAACCTATTAGGGTCATAGGGAGGCTGGAGCCTATATTAGCCGACAGTGGGTAAAGATGCCAAAAGACAACCATTTATACCCACACCTAGGGGTAATTTGGAACAGCAAATTAGCCTAATGTGCATGTTTTTGGACTGTGGGAGAAAACCCAAGCAAGCATGGGTAAAACATCCACATCAAAATGCCTGGGCCTGAGACTCAAACACAAGACCTTCTTGCTGGTTGTGCTAACCACTAGGCCACCATGCCACCCTGCTCATTCATAAATACATGAAACACATTAATGGCATTAGTGTTTGAAAAATCTCACCTCATTCTCTTTGCTCTCATACTTCAGCGCATTCTTTCCTTGGCTCTTCCTTCTCAGCTTTTTCAGGTCAGACTGAGACCTCTCTAGGGAGTCCTGCTTCATCTTGTGCTCCATCTGATACTTTTTAAATGTGGCCTGTGGATGGACAGAAGACTTTATCGCTGCTTTCACTCACACAGACTGTGATTTTTCTTGGCAGGCAGCGACTTGTACTATATTTTTGGGTCTCTGCTTAATAGTAACCACAGTATGTTGTGCACCAAGATGAAGTGTGATTCAGAGACAAGGTCTCTTAAGTGCAGATCTTGTATATTTGTCACTGTCTGTTTGTAGGAGAAAAACTCAATTTTCAGGCCCCCTGTAAAGTTAATATCACACTCACCGTCATGTATTTTACGTCCATATCTGTCTTTTTGTCCAGCTCAGAAATAATCTCTCGATGGAAGCGTCTGAACTGTGGAGAGGAGCAGAGATGGATGAAAGAGTACAAGTAAGAGAGTACAAGGTATTTCATTAAGAACTATATTTGTGGTTAGACTTTGTTAAACATAACAGAACACAAACTGAAAAGAGGTAATTAAGTAAGCACTACAGTCTTGGCTGCTGTTATACTGCATAAGCTAAAGTGTGTCTGAATAAAAACTGATGAGTCACAGACAGAGACCAGGGAAACATACCCAAGTCTTTAGTAAAATTGTTTAATTTCCCTGTGAAAATTGACAGATTCTTGCTATATCTTTCCTCTGCCAACTTTTCAAAATCCTACAAACCAGTCCATTCAGCTAGATTCATGTTTCCACTACATTTGTTCATTCAAAAGGCTGGCTTAAAAAATTTAATAAAATAAACAAATAAATAAATAAATAAGAAAGAAGAAGAAATTTCACCTTGCTAGTCTTTCACTATCTGACAGTCCACAGTTGTGTTTTCTTCATTATATTCTTTCAGGTTACATTAAATAAGTTTATTTTTAGCCTCTAGTTACTATGTGAATGAAAATAAATCGAAAACCGGAAGCGGAGAAGCATCTGATAAGCAACCTTATCTCAACCAAGCCTTTAGATATTACACCATAAAACCAGAATAAACATATTACACTGTTAAAAACCCTGGGCGATGAATGTTTCTACACATGAGTTATTGTCAGTGTAATTTCAGATTAGTATAAAATGGGAATGTACAGGACCAACTTTCATGTTCCATTTACTAGGAGATATCAGGCAAGGTAAAATTATATTCACTGCTCATAGTAAACCCTGGTCCTTGGCACATTTTCAAGTTGACTTTGTCACAAGCCTTTATAAATAGTTCTTTGAAACTTCTCTTACAACTCAAACAGCTATTAAAGGCAAAAACTACTGTTGGATACATCACCCGTAATGATAAGAGCGAGTACAGGAAACTCATCAATGACTGCTGAGTGGTGCCATTGAAATTGCCTTTAGCACATTGCAAACAAGATCAAGAAGCTGGTGGTGGACTTTCACATGGTAAAACACTCATCGATTAGCCCAGCAAGTATCCAAGGGATAGAGAATGAAGGAGTTCAGTCCTACAGATACTTGGGGTGTTTATCTCAATAACAAGCTGGACTGGACTGAAAATACCCCAGAGCCTTAGTCAACTACAGAGAACACTAAGACTTTTTTGGCATAAAGGTGGCCACTTCTGAAGGTGCTCTGTATCTTTTATGCAGTAGGGGCAGTAGCATTACCGCAGTAAATTAAAAGAAGCTGATCAGAAGCTGACTTCTTTATTGCATTCATGTACAATTAGTTTTATAAATGCTACTTTTATTATCATTACTATTATAGTTATCATCAATATTACTTTGGATTTGATTTTCAGTGGGTATAGAAAACAATCACCCCTATAAAGTAAAATATTTACATTTTGTTGCTTTGCAGCCTGAAATGAAGACACAAACATATTTTCCAGCAGTATTAACACACTGCTTTTACAGCAAAACAAACAACAATCACTGAGATAGTTAAAGAATTGTCCCTCACCTAAGAATACTTCTTAGAACCCATACAGGTGTAACTAATCACCTTCTGCATCGCACATGAAGCTAATTGGCTTCCACCTGTGACCAACTGTAATCATTCTGTTTAACTCAACAAAAAATATTAAAAATATTACTTGAGCATTCCAGTGCATGGAAGTGTAACAGATCTATAAAGAGGAGTGGGGACTCGCAGCTGTTATCGAGCAAAAACTGGTTGCACAATGTATTAACAGATTTTAACCATCAAAGTAACTGTTTTTTAGTTCTAAACTGTTGCTATGATGTTTCAGGGTGCTGTTATAAGCTGCATTCAGTAAATACAGCTAGAAAATTATGGTGATGATGATAATAAAAATCATAATTATTATTATTGTTGTTGTTATCATTCTTATTATTGTTCTGTAGCATATCACCTCAGGGAACCACCCAAATTTATGGCATGTGTTTAACAGGTGTGTTTACATATACTTTGGAACCGTTATATTGCAGGTCTTACTATTAAGATCCTTTATATTGTGATATTTTTTTGTGTAACACATAAGGGAATTTCCCTTATTCTGATCAATAACATTTTGTCTTGAGGGTACAAAAGACTTTTTGATAAGAGTGGTCTGAGGAGAATGGCCAAGGCTAGTTTAAACCAGCAGGAAAGCCACACTAAATTGAATGAACACACTTTACTGTCATATCAAGCAATAAAGCATCTACAAACACGAACCATATCAAACCTTGGGGCAGCTGGACCACAAACTGGGTTTCACCCAAGAACAGGAACCTGTGGATGCAGATTCACCAGGACTGGGCAGTTCAAGACTAACAAAGCACTGCCTTTTTAATAAGTCACTTATTATAATAATAACATAATAATTATATGCACATATGATTATATATATATGTATTGAATTATGCCAACATTGACACCAATTAATGCTGACATTGAAGACTGGTGGAGTGTAAACACATTTACATTTACAGCATTTGGCAGACACCCTTATCAAGAGTTATTTACACTTATCATTTTTATGCAACTGAGCAAGTGAAAGTTAAGGGCCTTGCTCTTCAACAGTATCAACACTATCACCATGGTGGTTCCCGGGACTTGAACCCCTGACTTTCAGATCAGTAAACCAGAGTCTTAGCCACTAAGCTATCACAGCCCCCCAGTGTTCACTGACCTTTCGCATGGCACAAACTGGGATACAAGTTACATTTGACTGAAATTGGTGATAGTATTTTTATTTAAATTAATTATTAGTAGTATTCTTGTTTAAATTAGTGGAGAAATTAGAATTTAAAAACATACCTCTTCTGAGTCTTTGAACACACACATGTTCTGTCTAGCTTGAAGACAAAGTTAAACTTCTAATTATCAAACATATGATTCAGCTAATCAGTGGCTTGCTAAATTGAATAAGATTCTTGTTGTTGTATGATAGCACCTAGTGTTAGGTTACATTACCAGAATAACATGTTTACGCTGATACTAATATAATAACATTACTACTGTCATTACGTTATTTACTTAATAGAGAAATTCCAATTTTTAAAAAGAACCACTTCTGAGTCTTCGGACAAACACACATGCTCTGTCTAACTTGAAGATGAAGTTGAACTTCTAATTATCTAAACATATGATTCAGCTAATAAGTGGCTTGTTAAACTTAAAAATCTACGCATTACAGTACCTTCTGCATACTAGGTCTGAGCGTGTATACTCGTGGACTGAAGATGGACAAACGCACACACAGCGGCAGAACAAAAATCGGCACGTTACAGAAACTTCCACCTAACTCACACGAAAGGCAGTGAATCAAAATAATACTGAGTGTGGCAAAAAATTTTATTCCATCAGTGAGTCTCTCTGGTTGTTATATATTTTTGTCAATTTCTACTCATTACTGTAAAAAAATGTCTTCCATTTTACCAACTTTAATAGTGATAAGGGCATCCCTTAATATCTGGTCCACTTTACCATCTTTCTCCAACTCAATGGTCAATATCGTAATTACTGCTCACATTTCATCCCTTCAAAACAGCTTACAAAGTAAATATGTATCTAATGTTTTATGCCATTAGACACCTGAAATGAAGCACATTTAAATAAAAGCCTTGAGCATGTAAGCATAGATGCAAAGCTTGGTAATTAAGTCTGGTGTTGTAAGCAGATGAGTCACCTGTAACTGGTTTGCCATGAAAAAACACAATTACATGGGAATTCTAATATTCTGTTCTATTCTATACATTGTATATTGTAGAATGCGAAAAGATTGTTAGTTGTTGTTACCCCAAGGAGGGGGCTGGATCTAAAAAGGTAGCCCTATCTTTGAGGTATTACCTGTAATTAATTCTAATACTGGAAACTGACAGGTTTGAGCATGCCTAATTAAAAAAAGTAAAATAAATAAAGATTAAGCCTTACATAAACTAATAAGCACAGACAGACCTTTGGAGCACAAAAAGTATTTTGTTTGTATTTCTGTGGGAATAACAATTAACCTGGCACACTGGAGACAGATGAGCCAGCAGAAAGCATCTGGTTTGCATTAGGATGGTGTGTCGCTCTGTCGTCAGAGCTGGCCACAGGTGCAGCACAAGGCATGCTCAAACCTGTTTGTGAAATGTTACTATCCAAGCAGGTACACTTATTCCCCAGCACATTTTTGTTTAGTGCGCCTAATATGTTTATCTCAATTTTAATTTTAATCCTGAGTTAACAGAAACCTGTAAAGAAAATTGGGTAATAAATAATTGAGGAAATTCAAGAGACTAAACATGAAAAACACCCACAATGATAAAAAAAAGAACAGCATTATATATCTGTAGGGAACTGTGAAAAGTCCATATCCTGGATTTAAAAAAACAATCAAAAAATGTGTCAATAGAACAAATGACAAAGAAAGCGTAAAGAAAAGGAATCTCAGAGGTTGGGTTCTGAAAAAATTCCAAGTATACATGTGAGGTTTTATCAGAAAAGACTCACATTTTCTTCCAGCTCAAGTAGGACCTTCCTGTGGGCTTCAGAGATCTCAGTCAACACCACCCCTATGGAGATAAATCACAGTAATCAGACTCTCTTTCTATCAAACACTCACACATGCTTAAAGCTAAACCACCTCCAGGTACACGTTTCTGCAATATTCAACACAATCAACCACTTAATCAACTGCAACCCTCCCGTGACAATAAATCCCATATGGTCTTGTTTTCCAGTACTCCCTCTTAGAGCAGGCTACTGTAATTAAAATGGTGCTCAACCTGCATGGATTCTGAGCTCATATTTGTCCCAGCATGCTTCCTCGCAGTGCAATCAAATATGGATTAAAATGCAGGTCACAGAAGCCTAGTAAAAAAATTACAACACTTTTTTTTAAATAGAGAAAGGATCTGCCCACAACACGCTTTGTCAAGAGCTATATCTGACCTGCCTAACAGCATGCATAACAGATGCATCTGAAGGTTGAGTAGAAACATAAGAGTTCATTCTGGCACTAACAGGAGCCAATTTGCTCAAAAATATGGACAGAAAAAAAAAGAAAGAAAAAACCCCAACTTGTCTGCTTCCAGGGGCTCGGTGCCCATTCAGAATCAGCAGGGAAAAGAGTTTTCCGTGGAAACAACAGAAAAGATGTCAGCCTCATTCCGTGTCACTGCACTGCGGGTGCCAAAAAAGTATACGTTTCCATCCATCCTGCTAGAATGGATACTAAAGAAGAAATTAAAAAAATCTTGTGATATTTAATCATAACTAATATTTTTCATTTACATGGATGCTTAACAGATAATAAAGATAATTTCCTGACCTGTGTAAATACTACATGTTCACAGCAAACTACACGAATAGAGCTCCATTTTTGTTTTTCTTAAATGATACAATGCACGTTTGACAGGTAGCATTTTGTCTAACCCTGCTTAATGATATTGCAGATAAATGGTTTGAGAAAAAGTGAAAGATTTTTATGTCTGTCCTCATGTGATGGGGTGAATTGCAGTGCCAGTGGAAATAAACTCCAGCAGCTATTCAGACTTTTAGTGTATGTAGAGCTTCCCTAGAAAGCTGCCATTTAGATGCTGTTGTCTTGTGAACATCACATTGAGATAACCCTTCTTACCCTATCTCAATGCCAAGAAAAATGTCCGCCCTGTTACATAAGATCACATATGAGTCCTTAATGTTAAATCATACTCAATGCATGATTCAAACATATGACTGAAATACTGTGTTCCAGAAATTCTTTTTATTGCTATATTATTAAATTACACCTAATGTATTATCAAAAAATTCATAAAATAGGCTATTATATAATGCTTGAAATTTTTGTCCCTCAAAAACCTAAAGTGTATTTTTAGTCATACACACACATATATACATACACGCATACATATATGTATATATATATATACACACACACACACACACACACACAAAGCTATGGCACAAACAAATTGTACAGATGGAACGGAACCCATTTCTCCTTTGATGATAGTAGGAGTTATGGCAGATTTTATACCATTCCAGTAAGAAACTTGATGAATCTTGATGAATCATCTGAGCAAAGGCAGTTACTATTTATTTATTTTGTTTAAATTATTCAAATCATATTTTATACAGTAAACATTTTATTTATTTTTTTATAAATTTACAACAGATCAAGTGTGTGTCAAAAAAAATTGCTGCTAAAGCAATACTGATTTAAAATTTGTTTTATACCACAGGTAAATCCAGGTTTTTTAAATTTTGCCTGTCATCACTGCAGAGCACTGGTAAGCAACACCAATTTTTTAAAACAGTGAATCCTACCTTTAACACTATTGCTACATTAAAAGTATATAATGATTTTTTAATTTGCTACGCTTTTAACAACAACAAAAAAAATTAACCTGCTATAATATTATTTATGTCTGGCCTCACTGCTTAGGCTGCTGCCCCCGTGACCCAACCCTGGAAGAAGTGGAAGAAGATGAATTAATGAATGAATAATTTTATAGACAGATGCACAATAAAACATTGTGTGCTAATTAGAAAAATAAGACCCTAATATCTCAAAAATGCTCCTGCCTCAAAAATGAGTAATTATCCTCCCAAAGCTGGCAAAGAGCAACAGGTATGTGTTGTATTTTTCACAGCCCAGCTGATCAACATGGTGGCATCGGTCTTCCTATCACCCACACATGTCTAGTAAAAAACACAGATCTGCACAGGTATCAGATACGTGTTATTCTGTATTCCTTTAAGAAGCATGTTTACCAAAAATGCATCTCAGTTAATGTCTCTATTGGGATACAAAAATTATCCATAAATATAACTGCAAGCAGCGATGAGGGGCAAAGTAAACCAACAGAGCAGTTTCCATGGAAACTACATGTAATTGTCAAGGGCATGGCTATATACACAACAAATTTCTTGTCAATCGAGCATAGATTTGCAGGGATATGAGCCGTCATCTTGTTTGGAAGCTTGGCCGCAGAATCTGACAGGCTGTAACAGAGAAGTAAATTTTAAAAATAAAGAATCTTTTCTAAGCCTTTTGTGAAGATTTATCTAGATATATTCTCTGTACCACAATTAGTGAAGATTAGACAAAATATCTGGTCTGTGAATTTTTTTAACCTTACAATAAAGGCCAATAAGGTCAGATGAATTTCAGAAGTCTTAGGAAATCTTGGGACCATCCACAGTATCACCACATACTATAAATATTTAAGACAAAGACATTAACGGTTATTTTATGCACATGGCAGAGCCCTCTAGTGGTCAAAAGACACAAACCTGTTTGTGTGCCCTCACGGTTAGATCCTAGGTCCCCTGATTAAGTTTCGTTTAGACACATCAAAGCATTGCTAAGAAATAACATCACATCCTGTTTGGCAGATTTATTTCTGATTTATTTTACTATAGTGGGTAAACATTTTTGCTAATCAAAGAGCTGAAATTTATTTTTACTATATTGAAGCTTATGTTGACAATTTTCAAAAAGATTAGGCAAAATCCATGACTTAAGACATAAAAACAAGTGCTTTTCATAAATCCCAAATGGCAGAAATTGAGTTCATTGAGGGTCCATAACTTCTCGAGCTTTTAATCATTACGCAAGAAGTTTGGACTGCATGTCTATGTGGAGAGTGGGAGGAACGTTTACATGCACAACAACAAAGCAGTGCTCTGAGCTCAAGACTGAAACTTCAACTGCTCAGAACAGTGAGTCCAACAAGGGTGGGTAACACAATGGTAAAATGAGCACAGATAAACAAACATTCTCGATTGTGGATACATTGCAATTACATTATGGCAGAAAACAACAGAACCAGATTCCAGTACAGAACTGGTGTATGCCATACATTTAAGGTTTCAAATGTCATTAGGCATTTGTTAATAGCATTAAGATTATTTCAAAGTGGCTATTCACATCAAATATATATATAATTTATTGTCATTATTTATATGTACATAGAGAATCAAGTGTAACAGTCAACATTTCCAGGAGAACTGTGGCTAGTTCTTTAAGACACCCGGTAGATTATGTTCACAAAAGAATGGTGTAGATCAAAGATGCCTTACATTTACTTATAAATACTGACATTAAATTAAAGATCTCTACATTAAATTTTTAAGAAGCACAGTAAACAGTAATAAATTAAACTAATTCAATTAGGTGTGAGGACTTTTTGTTTAAAAATAGAATACCAGGTACATCTTTTGCAGTTTTACATATACAGTATCTACTTACCAGAACCAGCCACGGTTCTCTTGGAAATGATGACTGTCACACTTGATTCTTTATTTGCATGTTTGCAGCAGCCTTCATTATATTTTTGTGTGAAAAGTGGCATCTTATACATAAAATTCTGCTTTCTTTATTGACATACTGTATTAACATTTTTATGTTAAATGTATACAGTATGAAGTTATTCTAATTTGGTTCAGGTGTTGCCTAGGAGGGCATTGTTTTTGTGGCGGCAGGACGACACAAGCTCGTTACGTCTATTGAGTGTTGATAGTTCTGGACGATAGGTGATCAAGAACTTTTCTTT
>JBCNYG010000003.1:9587165-9601230 GCA_039654305.1 Porochilus rendahli | reverse complement strand
CGCCCTCGCCCAGAGTCGGCTGAGATGGGCGCCAGCTTCCCCGCGACCCTAATTAGGAATAAGTGGTTCAGAAAATGGATGAATGAATTAATTAATTCCTGCTGATATTCCAGGTTTTTTTATTTGGATCATTATCAGAAAAGTGGCATTATGCCATCGCTACTAAACAAAGAACAGATGCACATGTTTGTGGAGCAAATCAATGATAGGAAGATAGGCAGGACCAGAAAACAGAATTCAAACCATACACTTTAGCACATGGAGCTGAATGGAAATAGGAATCTGTAATAGCTATTGATTTTTGTGATATTTATTTCTGACTTGTATCCACATTCCTGCTTTTATTATATTAATTATTTCCTTTTATTACTATCAGTATTGTTTTATAATTGAATCCGACTATATACACTCATGCCAGATGGCACTTAGGTCTACTCTGCACTATATAAAATTGCACTTTACTTCCACAAGAGGTCTCTCAAAAACAGTAAAATAGATACACATCTAAGCATATGGAACGGCCAGTATATGCAGAAGACACTGACATAAACACTTGTAATGTGTAATGTGTGGATATAGTTGAGTTCCATGTTTTATGTGGAGTATTATTTCTGTTATCCATGGAAGTGATCATGTGATGACAGTTACGAATCGATGCTGTGGTGGTACACACTATATTTCAGTGTGTTCTCTAAGAACACTTACATTATGGAAACTATAATAGGCATTTTGCTTTGTTTTACATTGTAGCCCTATACATACTATGTGAGTAAAGAATGTTGTTCAGTCAACAAGTCCACTGTCATCTCTCACATAAAAACCAAACCTTTGAGTGTGAATTCTCTCAAGGCTGCTATCTGTTCAAATACCAGATTTTCCTTTTTAAACTCACTCGTGAATACAGCAGTGACAATGCAGAGAGGCAAACGAATAAGCTGTTCATCACAGACCTTGGAGCTGAAAGATGGAAAGTTTTCTATAAAATCTGTGGAGCAGACGATTATTTTATCTAAAGAAAATACAATACTCTCTCTATGTACAATACCCTCTGAATGGCAAAGCCAATTTTTAAAATTTTGGTCATATAGTACACTCATAGATAAGGTTTTCAGACTCTGTCCCTAATATTTACATCTAAATGCATTCAAAAACCTTTATCTATGCCATAAGTATATATACGTATATTACAACTTATAATATTGCAGCAAGTGACTGACAGGTGTGTTTTTGATTTGTTTGACTGATTGTTTGAATATTAATAACCGTATGTGTATGTTAACAGAGAAAATCAAGCCATTCTGAAGCAGCAGAAGCTCTCAATCACTTATGAGAGAAGCGGTACAGATAAACGGATATTCATTTGATCTCAAATTCAAATGTCATGTACAGCAACAACAAAACAACAACAGCAACAATAACAACAACAATACTATTAATAATAATAATAGTAATAATAATAATAGTAATAATAATAATAATAATAACAATAATTACTTAGCCTTGTCGTTCCAGTATTTGGAGGAGAATGTATTTACCTTCATGTTGCATTATGTTCTTAAGTCTAGTCATATATTTTACCCATTCATCCGTCCGCCCGTCCGTCCATCCATCCATCCATCCATCCATCCATCCATCCATCCATCCATCCATCCATCCATCCATCCATCCAGCCATCCATCCATCCATATTTAGAGTTCTGGACCTTATAAAAGCCATTTCATCTCTGATTTTCTTTTATTAGGGTTGTGGGAAGGCTGGAGCCCAACCCAGCAAACTCTGGGCGAACAGTTCACCAGTTCACCCCAGGGCCTGAATAAAAAATTTTTCAACCAAGATTTCTTCATAATGTCTTTTCGAAGAGTAATACAACAAACAACACCCTGTGTCCCTATGGAATTGTACTATATAATCTGCAAAATTATGACAACGTATGAACTTCACAACAACTTACCAATGACCCAACTATCAACCTTTCAGCCTTTCTTTTGATATTGACAATGTGAAACGTGCACATTCCAGTAATGGAATAACATTCCAGTAATGCAGTGTGCTGTAGTATAAATTTCATCATTTCAGTTAGTACAGAGTGTAGACTCTACAGAGACTGGCTGTGCCATAGGAATTGGCCCCCAGCTGTCACTATTTCAAAACAAACAAAATACAGAATGGTTTGTCTGAGAAGAAACACTTCTTCCATATGCTGCAGCCCATTTTTCTCAGCTTCAGTTTTAAACCAGAGAGGCAAGACAGGTGCACAAGCCCACTAAAGTTAAGCTGAAATTTCAGTGTCTTCTGTAACATTTCAAAAACCTTTGCCTGGATAAAAGTGGAATACAAAGCAAGAGCACACCATGATTTACATAAACCTGCTTGTGTAGCACAAGGGTAGGAAACAATAGTAACACTACTGTTGGGATTATTCATGAAGCATTTTGGAATAGTTATATATTAAGTATAGGCAGGATTTTATTGTATTTGTTATTGATTTGCCAAACCGCTTAGTCTTACTAGTGTTACTGGGAGCCTATGTCAGCCAAGTCTGGGCAAAAGCAGGATATATCCTGAACAGGTTGCCAGTCCATTGCAGGGTCACATTGCACACAACTATTCACACTAACACTTAAGGGAGGTTTGGAACAGCCAGTTAGGCTGATGTGCAAGCACAGGTAGAACATGCCATCTCCACACAGAAATGCCCTCGCTAAGCACAGGACTTGAACCCAGAACCTTCTTGCTTTGAAGTGGACATGCTAACCAATATGCCACTGTGGCACTGTGGCATTATTATTATTTTTATTATTGTTGTTGTTGTTCTTCTTCTTCTTTTTATTATTATTATTATTACTGAGGTCAAGAGATGTGGAGAAGTAGCTCCTTTCTGCTTGGCAAGTAGAACATCTCAGTGTCCCGGACTTGTCTCGTCACATCCAGCAATATGCGCCATGCAACACATGGCCAACCCTGCAAGAGGTCGCACCACCAGCCTCTTGCATACCGAAGACTGTCTATTGTGCCTCCAAGTTGGCGACCCTGGTTTCGCAGAATCACTGCGGAGACAACCCCGATAAAAAAGCAGTCAATGCTAGCTTAGGTCAGTCCATTGACTGTATTTAAACCGCTCCCTCAGCACACATATTTCATCTCACATTATACATTAAAAACATTATAAACATTAACAAAGGGATGATTCAACAACTAAAATTACATAAAAAAAACTATTTTCATATTTAAATATCACAAAAACTCATTATAAGACATAATTACTAGTAGTGATTTTAAATACGTTGACACTTTTTTCTACACAAGTCATGAGCAAAAAATAATACAGAAGTGTATATTCAAGAAAAAGAGGCAGGAAAAGATTGCATGCTGCACACCCATGAGCCCCTTTTTTCATTAATCTGGTTTCAAAACCTCCAGGGAAAAAAGCTTCTTCACAATATTAGCAAATGACTGGTTTTGGTTTCAGACAGGGCCCGTGAATGTTTAGAAATGAGAATTACGTAATCTAGAGAACATATAAAGATGTAAACACAGTGCAATGACTATTGGTCAAATTCAGCAAATATCTCCTCACAGCATGCTTTATGTACAGTATGCTCTGTGTGTGTCCTGAAAAAAGCCCTGGGTTTGTAGATGGGAACCAAAATGGCTCAAGCAATCCGTAAAGCATTATTCCAGCCAACGGCAACAGGAGCATTTATGGTCATACACAGCCACCCCTGCGAAGGAAACTCATTTCACCTGCTTGTATTCGCAACCTCGTTCTTTGGGTCACTACCCAAAGCTCATGACCATAGGTTAGGGTAGGAACGTAACTCGACTGAAAAATTGAGAGGTTTGCCTTCTGGCTCAGCTCCCTCTTCACCACAACGGACCGGTACAAGCTCCGCTTTACAGCAGAGGCTGCACAGATCCGCCTGTCAATCTCCCGCTCCCGCTCCCGCTCCCGCATCCTTCCCTCACTCGTGAACAAGACCCCGAGATACTTGAACTCCTCCACTTAGGGCAGGACCTCATTCCAGACCTGGAGGGTGCATTCCACCCTTTTCCGACTGAGAACCACGGTCTCGGACTTGGAGGTGCTGATTCTCATCCCAGTCGCTTCACACTCAGCTGCAAATTGCTTCAGCGAGAGCTTAAGGCCCTGGCTCAATGAGGCCAAAAGGACGACGTCATCTGCAAAAAGCAGAGATGAGATCCTATGGCCACCAAACCAGAACCCCTAAACACCTTGACTGTGCCTAAAAATTCTATCCATAAAAGTTATGAACCGAACTGGTGACAAAGGACAGCCTTGGCGCTGTCCAACCTCACTGGAAACGAATTCGACATTTTCGTTACCAATGCAGACCAAGCTCTGGCTCTGGCAATACAGAGACCGAACGACCCATAGCAATGGGTCCGGTATTCCATATTCCCAAAGTACACCCCACAAGATGCGAGGGACACCTTCAAAAACCTTTTCCAAGTCCACAAAGCACATGTGGACTGGTTGGGCAAACTCTCATGCCCCCTCCAGGATCCTGTAGAGTGTGGAGAGCTGGTCAAGAGTGCTGTGGCCGGGAAGAAAACCACATTGTTCCTCCTGAATCCAAGGTTCAACCACTGGCCGGATCCTCCTCTCCAGTACTCCTGAATAGACTTTCCCAGGTAGGCTGAGGAGTGTGATTCCACGATAGTAAATAATTGTTTTGGCATATTCTACACAAGAACATACATAAAAAGAAGAAAAATTCCATAATATAAATGTTTTACACATTACAGGTGCGTTCCATGTGCCCAGAGCAGAGCTAAGCGCTACAAAGTTAACGGCATTTTTTTTTAACCCATTCAGAATATTTTCTTATATACTACATGGAAACCTAAGTAAACCACACCCATAACAGTGTGTTTTAGCGGAGCTTCTGAGTAAAGACCCATAGGCATATGCCAATGCCATAGGTCATGAGAAGATAACTTAAGTGGTTGTACATGTATTATCCATGACCCACTGGAAACCCAATAAGGCTGCCATGTCACAAATAAAAAAACAGATTTATTTTTAACATGAAAGTGATACCCATAAAATAGAGGCTTTTATACCACAACTCAAATTTGCACATAATAAAAAGCACACAATCCAACACAGGTAGGCAAACAAACTTTGACTGACTAAAACAACACCAAACATTAACAGGACCACAGAACATAAACTCGTTAAATGGATAATTAATCCAACAAGACAGATCGTGCAAATGAATGCGGAAATCAGCTAATGAAAGTTGATGAAAAGAAAACTAAGTGTTCAACTTTTCTGATTTTACTCCAGTTTGTAGTTGGGAAATGCAGGGAAGATTTATTTATTTATTTCCTACAAGGCTTAAAGGAGTTACTCTGATAATACCAGCCACGGACACCTATCATTAAAAACATTTATTATGAGTGCCTTTATATTAAAGGGTACCTGTGGTGAATTAGTGTTACTAGCTATTTAAAATAATCACGTATAACATCAGTCGTTCCTTCTGGCAACATCAGTCCTTGCCTGTTTTCAAAGAGCGCAAAAGTGTTACGACCCATATTCATGCTCAGAGACATGCTGTCTTCCAAATTGACTGTTCCAGCCTGGTAGTGATGTGAATTCATTGGATATGCTGGGTTACGATCCGTGTGGAATAACACGTTATTGGCCAGTGCTGAGCTGCACAGACAGCAAGGGCAAAAATCTCGGAAAACTTTCCTTTTTGTTCCTAAACCAACTGATGACAGGAAACATGAGTTGGCAAAACGTTGGCTGCACAACTTTGCCACTTTGTTCCTAAGATCATGGATATCTTTGGCAGCATTCTCGTCCTCAGAGTCAATAAAATGTTAGTTTCACTGTCCCCACAAGACACGTAAACCCCGCCCAACACGTTTATGTCCCTTCCAGAGAAACGACCTCCAAGAGGCTAACCCCTGTAGTTCAGCACACTGCTAGTAATCCATGGGATAAAATTACCAGTTTTGTACTTTAGATGGTAATTTATGTTAAAATAAGCATCTGTATAACTTAAATTACAAACAAACAAATTAATTTGTAAGTATGACCAATACCAGTACTCTTTAAACTCATTCAGAGTTTTAGTATATACTACGCTGAAACACAAAGAAAGACAACTAAACCTAAAACACTTACAGAGTGCAACGTACCTCTACCAAGGCATCATATCTCTCTGTTCCTTATTTTCTGTTCCTGTCAGCATAGCATTTGTAACTCTTTGCCAGCCATGCTTTCGGCTCATGCACAAAAAAGCCATCACACTAAAACCGTGTTTTCTCTTTTCTGTCTCAACCATGATGTTTTGGAGTGATGGTAATCACTTTAAAATTCCCGTCATGTTAAAATAATGCTAGCTAGGTTGCTCAATGTAAAATGCCACTGTCTGGGACACAAATATTGATTTAGCTACAATGATGTTCCAGATCAGTGCCTTTAAAAACACAGCACAGAGACACTATTATTTCTGGGATTGGTACATGGGTAAATCCAGGGGTGCCCAATCTTGTTCCTGGTGATCTATCTTCTGAGGATGTTCACTCCAACCATAATTATGCCGACCTAACCATCTAATCATTTAATCAAGACTTAAGCCTTGGTAATGAAGACTAAAAGTTATGCTTGGATTTGTCAGAGGGGCCCCGTTAGGGTTGAAGTTAAAATCTTTAAGAAGGTATTTCACCAGGGCATTTGGGTATTGGGCACCCCTGGGTAAGTCAGTATTTTGTTCACAGACAAATAGACAATTTAGGCTCCTATATTACAACATACTAAATACAGTGTCCTCTTGTAAAAATCACAGAAAAACGTAAGTGCATTGACTCATTCATTTTCTGAACCACTTAATCCTAGTTAGGGTGGTCGGGAGGCTGGTGCCCATCTCAGTCAACTCTGGATGAGGGCAGGATACACCCTGCACAGTTCACCAGGCCAACACTGGACAAACCTGAAAGAATATGTCAAATTTGGTAGACTGGGCAGGGAAATGCCATGGATTTCTTTTAGATGGACAATCATCCATTGTAAAGGTGGGAAGGATCCTTCACGATGCTTCCTTTGTTTAAAGGAAAATATGTCTCATGTTTGAACTGGTAAAGATTCACCACCTGCTGCTCTGCTTCCCTGTTTGAGGTAAAATCATTTCCATATCAGATGTAATGCTTCTGCTTGGTGCTTTCTACAATGCTGTATCACCTTCTGCTATTGCCTCTGGTCCCATGTGGAAACCTTACATATTTGCACCTCTACAGATATTTCACTCTTGTTCTAATGGATAAGCTTACCTACATAATGTAGATTTGTTCCGAATAATTGTTGCTGTAATCATAAAGAAGGTCTTATTATTCACAACATGCTCATATTTAAAATGTATGAATTGCTACAGGTCAGTATATAGGTCACATCGATAAGAACAGAAGAGAATGGGCATGCAACCCTTTTCTCTAGAGGCACTGAGGGACTAGTTTGTGTGCTGCTCTCCCACTGTCACATTTTCTTCCTTTGATTGAGAGTAAGAAGAAGAGGGAGGTGAATGGAAAAGACACTGCTTTTGTCATGGTGATGATGTGGAGATGTCAAAATCTCCACAGACCTTTCCTTTTGATGTGCTTTGAACTAGTCCCTTTGCAATAGAGAAGGAGGTGTCATTCAGGCTGTTTTAAAGACTGTATGTTACAGGTTAGTTGAGCAGCAGAAGTAGACAGAATCCACAGACCAAAATTTCTCTTACACCTCATAAACCATTAAACCAGATACATACGTCTCTTCTGTACGTCTATTTAATCTTACTTTATGTCTCTCTAGCTTTCTCTCAGGATATAAATGTCTATGAAAGTATGTTTACAGAGAAATCGTCTCTGGAGTGCATGGTGCAACTGGAGCAGGAATGAGATCATTGGACTGCACTCTCATTGGCTGCCGGAAGGAAAGTGATGCGTGCACCTAAAGCCCTTACTTATTTGATTCTGTTCCTGTTCCTGAGACTGTGCATTAACAAAAACAGTGCTTCAGGCAAGGGACTTACGACTGTGTGAGAATAAGAAAGAAATGGTTCAAGCAAAAATGAAACAGTGAAGTAATTTATAAGCTATTTTTCAAATTTCAGGATATTTCAATGACAGTTAAAAAGCAGAATATACACAAGCCAGCCACTGGATTACGAACATACGTTTACTTGTATGAACACATGAAATGATTCATGCATCTATGTCATCAGCTATTTTTGTGGCACTTTATCAATTCATTAAACTATACGGAACCAAGACAAGTGCTTAATTTTGAAATCATTCACCAGAATGGGTAAAGGAAGTGATCTCAGGAAGTCTTGGATAGATGGTGGTGGTTGAAGTATTACAGAAATATTGCCATAAAACCTGCTATACCAGAGAAATGTTGAGTATGGGAGTATAATAATAATAACCAAAATAAAATGTATATACAGCAAACCTGTAATGAATCTGATTAACTCTTTCATAATACTAAAACTGAAATGGGTTGAAAAAACATTCTTTCTCTGTCAGATGCACTATATGAGAGTCACTCATGAAATGTCGATATCATTATAACCATCATGACCAACAACTTTAGCAAATCTGACAAAAATCTGATGAATTCATCATTTTGACATCATGTATAACTAATATGAAAAAAAAAAATCAGATGAAAAATTATTTTTGTGCCTAGATGGTGGTGCTATTCCAGGGTGGGCATGTGAATAACATAACAATCATCATAGACATTTACATAATCTGCAGAATTTAAGCCATATAAACCAGTGTATGTAGAAGTTATGAAGTATTTCCTGTTTGTGTGGTGAGATGCATAAGTTAATTGTGTCACCATTGTGCAGGATTTCACAAATCCCTTTGCATTTCAACATTAGCAAGATCTTGATATCATGTCAACCAAATATGACATAAATCCAGTGAACCATCTAGGATGAGTATGGTAAAATGCATCCCATACCAACATGCACAAAATGCAAAATACCTCACTTCCTGTTTGTTCTGGGTAATGCATCGTACATTACAAATTTCTTTCTCTTTTGGTGAGCCTCACATGTCTACCAAATTTCATGTGTGTTGGCAAAACTATCCCAGGCACAAACTTCAGGGTCAAATGGTGGTGCTATAGAGTCACAAGGCCACAGCAGGAGCCTGGGATTATTTTTGAAAGGGATTGGAACCAGTGCCTTGAATGACATTGTTTACATCCAGCGATTTGGATCTGTTTAATGCTTCATAATGGTGCAGCACGTGTACACAGCTACTGCCATAGTTATAGATCTCACTGGATTAAATGACTAGAAATATTACCAACATTGATATTGATTTAAGGTTTGCATTGATTTAAGGTAGGAGGACATTTATTAACACTTGTTCTAAAACTGACTAGTTTCAATACATTCTGATGGTAAGAAGAAAGTTTTTTATTGTCAGGAAATTAACATTGGGCTCTTGCTGTCTTCTAGGGCTCTAGTAGCCTTTGATGCCAAGGTTAACACAATACCTACATAACACACAGCCACTGCCATGTTTTGATGCTTAATTTTTTTAACTGATCATGAGTCATAATGGCAACCAGCACTCTATCCAAATCAGAGTTACTCATTTTGCTGTATGCTGAATAAGTACATCCATTTAGTTTAGTTTTTTTCTCTTTCCCACTTCCTTGTCTAAATTCAAAACATTCAAAGCAGGAGATTTTGAGCGTAACACATTCATTCCACATACATTACTGGGAGGAAATATGAGAAATGATGAAGTATGAATTTAGTGAATACTCCCTGCTTCATAAAATCTTGCTTTGTCTCATCAATGTGAGTTTAAATTGTGAGTGAGATCCCATGACAGAAAAAAGTATTTACTAGTCTGTCTTTACTAGTCGCAGCTGGGGCCAAGCCTTGGTCCCTGAGTAGCGGTGGCATTCGGTGGCATTCGAAAAATTGTTTTTCAGTCATGGGACCTACTTCAAAAGTGTCTTCATGTAGAAACAAAGAAACAGAGCTGAAGCAATAGTGTCCTACACACCTATAGAGATTGGCCCCGCAACAAAGTGAAACAACAACAACAACAACAACAAAACTGAGAATGACTTCATTGTTAATGAAAGCCACGAGAGGAGACTGGTTGACAAGAAGTCTGGTAACTCAAATAACCACTCTTTACATTTTTGATGAACAGAAAAGCATATCACACGCAGAACCCTGAAGCAGATGGACTATTAAAAAGGAAGAAGTCTTTGGGTTTCATTTCTGTAGGCCAAGAACAAGAATGTGAAATGGGCACAGGACTGCTGGCAGTTATTACAAGCATCAGGTTACAGACCAGGTACTGTCAGCTATTTATAATAAAATTGTTTGTTAATGTACGCAACAGTGATAAGTTTACGTCAAGTATATTTTGTAGTACACAGCCCAGATCTGTCCTTGAAACCCTAAGGTGAGTATTTAAGTGGCTCACTCACAGATCAATCAAACAAACCCTAGAATGAATGATCGATGAGTAGCACAGAAATCACTGCCAGTTGCAGTCTCCCCTGACTCCTCCAGATGTGAAACACATGGCCTGATTGACTGACCATCAGCAGGTAATTTGATTTGCTTTAGCCCCTTTCTCTGATAACCCATGGCCTGTTTCACTTACTCAAAATGCATTCTTGGCCAAGGAAAAGAGAAATGATTTTCTTCTAGCCTGAAACACAAAGTACTGCAGTGAAATCCAATACCTGCCCACTGTTCTGAGATGGAAATTAACAGGGTAGAGCGCATGCTGAAAACACAACGACAATAATGCAACTAATGAAAATGAAAATGCTTTTCTTTCTAAACACGAACAAGTCTGAGAAGGAAGAGGAGGAACTGTGCAGCTTGGACTGTTAAATTAGAGCTGTTGAGAGCTGTTTTTTTTTTCCAAACTCTAACCTATTAAATGTGGTTGTGTACAAAAGAAGGTGAATAATAAAATCCCTTTAATTATTCGGTCAATATTTATGATCATGTCGGTAAAAAAGATCCACTTTAAGAAATGCAGACGGAATGTCTAAAACTGTCTTGATGCTTAAATATCATTTTTCCATAATTTTCATGGCTATTAAATGTGGCTGTGTACAAAATAATACAATCCCTTTAGTTATTCAGTTCATGTATTATTTAAGATCATATCAGGTAAAGATCTGCTTTAACAAATGCAGTCGGTATGTCTAAAACTAACGTTTTCATGATTTGATGAAGTTCAGGTACAGTTACATTCATTCATTCATCCATTCATTTATTTTCTATGCCTATTCCGAATTATGGTTGCAGGGAGGCTGGTACCCATCTCAGCTGACTCTAGGAGAGGGTGGGGTACACCCTGGACAGCTCGCGAGGCCATCGCAGATTTGGAACAGCCAATCAGCCTACTGTGCATATTTTTACAATGTGGGACCCTCTCTGAGTACCCAGAGCAAACACAGGGAGAACATGCAAACTCCACACAGAAACTCCACACCCAAACCCAGGAATCACTCCCAGGACCTTCTTGCTGTGAGGTGGACGTGCTAACCACTGTGCCACCATGCCGCCCTGGGCAGTTACGTGTTGCAGTAAAATAGACATAAGCCTAGTCGGTTTAGTTTATCATCAAAAACGTTGAAATGGCCAAAGAAAAAGACATTCCCGACAAATAATTTAACAGGCAGAACAAAATTATCTTAATTATTCAGCGATTTTCCAAACTGATGTTAACAGAAACAGAGATCAGGAGACATTGATGTGGCTTGAGACTTTTACCCTTGGTGATGAGACAGAGATGAGAATGATGCTGCTAAACTAATTGAAATCTCTTTCAGGATAATGAGCTTATAATTATTTTTAACATTTTCAATAATCTGTTTTTTACAGGTGCCTAAATCTATAATTATGAAGGAATGTGGGGACATCTTTCAGTGGAAACTCTTTTATAGTACATCGCTATCTCACTGTGTCTGGCATTCTTATGCTTTAAACAAAAAACAAACCTGTTGCTTCAGAGCTACACTTACGGTCCACATTATTAGGAATACCTATACACCTGCATATTTTTGCACTAGTCTAATTAGCCAATCATGTGACCGCAGCACTATGTAAAATATCATGCATAGGTCAAAGGCTTCAGGAAATGGTCACGTCAAATATTAGAATGAAGATTAGTGTGGAAGTGTGATAGCTGTGCCTTTGAACATAGTGTGAAAATTGCTACCAGAAGGGATGACTTGTATATTTAATAAGTTAGTCTTTTGAGATTCTTTCAAACAACTGCCTCTAGAGTTTAAGGAAAATGGTTGGGGGGGGGGGGGGGGGGTTGGGGAGACAACACAACCTGAGTAAAAGTTGTGTAAGTGGAATGCCTTGTTGAGAGAGGTCAGAAGAAATTTACCAGGTTGTTTGAAGCTGCCAGGTAGGGTGTAGTAGCTCAGTTAATCACTCTTTACAGCTCTAGTGATCAGAAAAGCATCTCTGCATGCACAAAATCGCAATCATTTGGTGGATGGGCTCCAACAGCATATAGGATTTCATTCCCATTCAGATGTACCTGTGTTTTAAATTAAGTGGATGGTGGGTGTATATATAAAAGATGGGAAAATGTCAAAATTTGACAATATTTTTCCACTGTGGCACTCATTTATCTAAGACAATGCAATTAAAAGCTATATCAAATTCATGCAAGGGCTCGGTTAATGATCTGGGGCTTACATAAAAGCAAGTACAAGGAAATAATTATTAAAGTGCACAAGACTTTGTTCTTTGGAAAACCTGAAGGCAAAAGATGAAATTAATGAGGAGTTATTTATAATTAAATGTTTTTGCACAACATAACTGTATTGAACTCTGTTTTAATATGAGTCTTTTCACCCAGATAAGAATCCTGCATTAAAATATTTTTAAACCTGTATGATTGACTATTGAAGGTTTAAGAATGTTCTGAATATCAGCTTTAATGAATATTTAATTTGGAGCATTTCTATGAAAAAGTATAAAATACACTGTCATACAAAAATACAACATGATTTCACAGTTTTAGAACATATAATTATCTCAGTTCTCTGGCAAGAAGCTCCAGTATGTTAAGAGAATTTAAAAGACAAGCAAGAAAAGATAATCAGAGCAGGTAGTGTACATTTCAAGTTATTTATATATCTTTTTAAATCCCTTTCCAGATGATTAGGCCTCCTCAGTTTTTCCTAAAGGCTTTAGGCAGCTCTTTAGATAATAGCGTGATTACACACCACACTTCAGTTGCAAAGAGAACACCAGACCCTAGATGCTGTGTTTAAATAATCCAGGAAGCCACCTAAATCTGGAACATCTGATTCTAATTTCTGCACTCGAAGGTGTACTGACTTTTTCCACGTGACTGATGCAAGCATTGGGAGAGGATGCAAACATCACACAAAAATGCCCTAGTCGATCATGAGAGTCGCACCAAGGACCATAGAAATACTAACCATTACACCACTGTGCTGCTCTTTCTTTCATGCCACGAATCTGGTCGAAGGTTCACCCTGAACAGCTCATCAGACCATCGCAGAACACTCACACAACCATTCACACGTTGGAATGTTTGGAATTAGCCTAATGGGCATGTACTTGAACTGTGGGAGGAGACCAGAGTACCCAGAGAAAACCCACACAAACAGCCTTGCCAGGCATGGGATTCGAACTCATGACTTTCTCCCTGTTAAGGTGAAATAGTGCTATGAGGAAGGAATGTTAACCACTAAGCAGCTTTTTTGTTTTTTTAAATCATGAAATTTGATAAACTGTATTCACTTACTATCAAATTAGTATTGACCATGCAAAAAGAGATAAAAAGAAAAGCTTTGAGTAAGGGAAAAAGGGTTCAGTTCTGTCTTTACTGGCAGAGGGATACAGTGAGCATCAGGTTGATTCCACCGTTAAAATTTATAAGACTCTTATTTTTTTTCCAGAGCTGTGTGTATATATAGTTTATTCATTCATTTATTCATTTTCTGAACCGCTTATTCCTAATTAGGGTCGCGGGGAGGCTGGTGCCCATCTCAGCC
>JBCNYG010000003.1:9569707-9581290 GCA_039654305.1 Porochilus rendahli | reverse complement strand
GAAGGAAGTGGGAGTAAAATCCTCTAAGAGTGAAGGAAGTGGAATTAAGGTCCTCTCAGAGTGAAGGAAGTGGAATTGAAATCCTCTCAGAGTGAAGGAAGTGGAATTGAAATCCTCTAAGAGTGAAGGAAGTGGAATTAAAGTCCTCTCAGAGTGAAGGAAGTGGAATTGAAATCCTCTAAGAGTGAAGGAAGTGGGAGTAAAATCCTCTAAGAGTGAAGGAAGTGGAATTAAGGTCCTCTCAGAGTGAAGGAAGTGGAATTAAAATCCTCTCAGAGTGAAGGAAGTGGAATTAAAATCCTCTCAGAGTGAAGGAAGTGGGAGTAAAATCCTTTCAGAGTGTAGGAGGTGGAAGTAAAATCTTCTGAGTGTAGGAGGTGGAAGTAAAATCTTCTGAGTGTAGGAAGTGGAAGTGGAATCTGTTCAAAGTGTAGGAACCAGCAGTAGAATCCTCTAAGAGTGAAGGAAGTGGAATTGAAATCCTCTAAGAGTGTAGGAAGTGAAAGTAAAAGCAAATACAAAAAAACTGCAGCATTAGGAAAAGCAAGGTAGAAGATGCTGCTAGAACTTATAATACAGATGATACCAAGCATGCATGGCTGAAAATCCAAGAGAGCATAACTGAGTCAGACGTCATTTCTCAGATAAAATGATTATATTCAGTATAGAAATTAGGTCATAAGGAAGTGGAAGTACAGAACCCTGCCTTAAGGATGGATCATACTTGGTATTTATGCATTATTTAGGTATCTTTTTTCTTACCGGCTGTGTGTAAGGCACTATGTCTCTCAGATTTCTAAACTGTACGTGTACATATTAAACAGAAAGCTGTTCAATGCCCATTTTCCTCTTTTTTTTTTTAATCCTCTTTGTGTCTTGATTATAGATCGGCTCGGGCTTCTTCTGAAGCTCCAGCTACTGAACTAATGGTACTTGAGACACATGCCTAGAGTATATTACTTGAAAATGCCAGTTTCCTTGGCAACCCTGCATCACTGACATGGGCAGGTCGGCACACAGTGGGGAAATAACTACTGTCTGAGAAGTAACATATGCTACTGCCAGCCTGCTTCACTCCATTCCAAATTAACATCAATATTTACAGATTGATTATAAATGGCAGGATCTAAAATTTACTCTGCCTGTCATAAGTTTGACATTAACTTGCTCTTTGCAATGATTTAATAGACAAAGATTTTCTTTTCAAATATTTTTGAGAAAATTATATATGATAGGCACATTCACCTCACAGCAAGAAGGTCCCGTTCAATTAACCAGGCTCAGGTGTTTCTGTGTGCATATTCGCCCTGTACTTGTGTGGGTTTCCTCCTGGGAGTTCTGGTTTCTTACCACAGTCCAAAAACATGCACATTAGGCTAGCCGGTAGTTCCAGTTTGCCCCAAGTGTGAGTGCGAATGGTTGTGTGTGTTGCCCTGCAGTGGTCAAGAAAGCTGTACAGGGTCTGCCTATGTCTTCACAAAGTGTTGGCTGAGATAGGCACAAGCCTCCCTGCAACCCACCTAGGATTAAGAGGTTTGGCAAACGAGAGAGAGAGAGAGAGATGACTTATGACTTAATATTTGTAATTATATTATTATTATGGCTTCATAAAAAGTTTATAGAAAGTAAGATACATGCCAAGGACTTGCTTGCGTGAAAACGATGACCTAAAGATAACGCTGATGACCAGAGGAAATTAAGACGTACCCTTTAATAAGAGTGATTTACCTTGTAATTTGCGAGGTGTAATACCCAGTGCAGAATTTATTTCTACAGATGGTTTGGTTAAAATCACAGTCGAGATTGGACTTCTCAGCAGGCCCCTGTTAATACCCGCCGCTCTGAGCCAAGCCGCCTCTTCGAAAGCCTCCAACGCGACATTGGAATCGTTACAGCCATTGCTGGTCACAGTGGGATACTTCAAAGTTCTGGCTCTGCTAATGAGGTCTGCTGGCTCAGCAAAGACATTTATGGGCATGCACGCAAGATGGTGCTGTGTGTGATATTTAGAGCAGGTACGTGGCAAGGCTCCTAGGTCAACAATCTTGAACTCACTATCTATACTCGCACCATTTTCAAAACTATTTTTAAATAAAGCTGATCCTAAATTACTAGTGTAGTTTCAGTAGTAATATTTGTTTCAGGCTTGTAATATACACAATATTAGCTAACTGAGAGTGTAATGACCAGAAATTCCTCGGAAGCCTCAATATTCAGCAGGACGCTATTCTGTGCAAGGCTACTTGACAAATACTCACAAACGCCACATTCCAGTTAAGGATTAAGCAGAACATTCTCTTTCACAGCCATGTGTGTTGTCTGTTCTGCCTAATTAGCTCCCTATGTGTCTCTGCCTCCAACTCATAAGTGGGTGATTGGCAGTGCCTTACTGACAGGAGGAGCTCTGTCCTCCAACATGCTCACTCTGTCTGTCTGTCTGTCTGTCTGTTTATTTATTTATTATACCCAGATTAACTGTAGACTTTGAGTTTAGGGTTACTGGTAATTGTAGACCTGGGGCAAACAGCTAAATAAAAGAATATACTAATACTAATATTAACTTTATTTATTAATTCATTCACTTGCCAAACCACTTTATTCTACTCGGGTTGTGTGGCAGCTGGAGTCTATCTCAGCCCACTCTGAGCGAAGGTGGGATACTCCCTGGACAGCTCTGTCCAGTGCAGGACCAACACTTACAACCATTCACACTCACACCCGAGGCAATTTAAAATAGCCAGTTAGTCTAATGTGCATGTCTATGGACTCTGGGAGGAAACCAGAGTACATAAATGAAACCCATCAAGCATGTGGAGGACATGCAAACTCCATACAGAAATGCCCTCGCCGAGCCTAGAACTTGAACCCAGGACCTTCATGCTGCGATACAACATGTTAAAAATTGGGTAAATTCTTCTAACAGTTATGGGTGTGTTGTATGAAACACCCCTTTTGTGTGATTTACAGTTAACATTGAAAGAGAGATATGCTGTACCATTAATTAAGAAGAGGGGAATAAATACAAGTTATAAAACAAAGTTTTTGTTTGAAAGAGTAATATATTCAGTGTGGATCTTCACATCTTGCAATCTGGTTATTTATGAAAGAAGGGGCCTATTTACAGTCACAAAAGGAGAGCAGAATTCATAAATCTCTGATGATAAATAGATACATAAACAAAACATGAACAAAAATTAACAGGCATTAACCTACTGCCTTAAAACATTTTAACTATTTAACTAATCAACCAACATCCATGGTTTACAGATTGTGTGTGTGTGTGTGTGTGTGTGTGTATGTGTGTTTGTGACAGAGAGAGACAGAAACAATGATTTGCTCGTCTTTCTTTTAGATGTTCACCTGCCCAAATGTTAAAATTTTAGACACCTGTCCATGTGGGTCTTTGACGCCTCGTGTTTCCTCACCTTCTTAGACAGATGGTGCATGTCGGTGACTGCTGTCCATGCGGGATTTTCTTTTAAGGAAATAATAGAGTTTCTCTGTACATTTTGCTACTAAACTTGACTGTGACCTGCTGACCCGCTATTGGCGCGATTCAAGTTTTTTTTTTTTACATTCGTATGACGAAAGCACGTTAGTGCGAGCCCTCCCGGAACTCATAGAGATTGCATTGTCGTGGCTGAAATTTGAAAAAAAAAAAAAAAAGTTTACATTAAAGTCCATGAGAGTGAGCTGGGCGACTTTCCAACGGACTGAAATCTCCCAAAGTGGGCGGTACCTAATGAAGCACGGCCTTACACTGATTGGACAATTTCATACAGAAACAGATTAGTGTCAGAGAGTCACAACTACCTTAATATTGTGTAAGAATATGAAAGAAAAAAAATCCCTAATTTTTCCCCCATTGGTGGTGTGTCGCCCTTATTAAGAAACCACCCCTGCATAAATGATTTACAAAAAAATAAAAAAAATCTATATCTGTTTGAAAATAATCAATCAATTTTTATCAATTGATATTGAATGTTTGGGTTGGAGGCTGTGGATCTTTAACGAGGATGAATGTCTTTCCTTCACTTTCGAGTTGTGAGGCTGCATTATTTCACATAAAATATTATCGGTTTTGTGAGAAAATATTCCTAATAGCAATAGAGCCTCATCCTCTTACGTAAATATATGTCATTTATTTCCTAACTCAGATTAATAACTACATTTGTACTCTTCCGACCAGAATAGACTCATGTCATCACTTCCGACAATTGGTGCATTCCCTTTCCGTTAGAAAGCAGTTGTTTGTAAATTTGTTTCAGGACTTGTAAAAGTGTTTTGCATGTGGTATATATATATTTTTTTAAATGTATGTTTGTTTTCTTAAAATGTAATTTTATGTTGCACGTCCCGGGCACCGTACGTAACAGTACCAGTACTGGTCATCCTTACAGCATGATGTAATACATTTAAGCAATACAGAGCTTATTTTAACATATTAACACATTAACTGGTCAATTTTATCCCTAGCGGGGGCTGTACTAATGCAGAACAACCATTTATTACCTGGAAGTGACGCGAATTCTTTGGGATGGGTTGTCTAGCCCAAGTAAACAAGCAGCGAGCACCATTTTAGGTCATAAAACTCAACACCTACTCAAGGTTGTTTCCATTACCTGGTTCCTTTTGGCTAGGCGCTGATCCCATTCGTTGTCCTTTGAGTTTTTATGAGGGAAATCCATAGGAACAGCGTCTGGATTTAGACGTAAACGCTTGGGCTTCGTGCCAAGTAGTTCTGAATGGAGGTCACACCAATAGCAGGTCTGATTGAAGTGGTCTTTGCAGACTACTGAATTGTGTCAGAAAGGACATGTTTTCAGCTTATTATGTTTAACGGCATATTTCTGCATTTGTTGTTTGTGCAACTGTATGCTTTGCACTCTGTCATTTGTTTTGGTGTCACAACTCAGTAAAGTGTTATCTGCAGTCCAGCCAATAACAAATCAAAACAACAAATTTGTGTCACTACCAGCACTGGAACAGCCAATGAAGAAGGGAACATGTCACTGTTCATGCCTAGTAATAGTAGCAACGTGCCAGCACTCGCATGGACTAATTCACCACAGGTACCCTTTAAATCTACCAACCAGGGGACCTGGCTAACACATGCTTCCTCTGGTGCGTACGTCTCTGCCACTACATCAAAGCCCTGATTTACTCTCGATGTACACGAGCTCATCCTTGTCTACATCGCTCTGATTGGCAGTAGGAGTAAGTCCATATTGTCCACCCAGGCAGCTACAAGTGCTCAGCATAAATGAGTACACACCACTACATTGAGTAGAACTGGAGATTTTGTGATCTAAGTTAGATTATTAACCTTAATTTCACATTATGAAGTTAAATAAGTGTTCAGTAAAGCTCAGCCTTGTGAAAAGTTTGGAAATTGTTCTTTTGTTCATTGAGCTACTGACTAAATTTGTACTTTTTAAAGGGGGTGTACTCATTTATGCTGACCACTGTATATCGGTTTTTTATGACAAGGGTGTGTTTTGATTCAAACTTGCAATTCCCTGATAAGATATCAAACACTTTTCCATTGGGAATGCAAATGCATTGTGTTCTCTTTCAAGTGGTTCATTATTGGGTGAAAGACAGACATGGTGATGAGAATTCAGTTCATAAGTCAGTGGAAATGAAAAAAGAAAAACTGTCAGGAATATCCCATATTTTCTTAGACATGTTGGGGGGATTAATTAAAACATGACAGCTGAATGACATCATATGATATATAACTTTTTAGCATTGGCTGCTAAATGAGCTTCTGTTGGTTCCATGATATTGAAAAGTATTGGTATTGAGCCACAGCTCGCAACACAGAGATACGAGTGTGGAAAACCACAAGACTCTGGCTTTCAAATAAATTGATGGTGTGTACATACTGTGAACAAACAACCTTGCTCAAGCATTATTTATGATGAAATAATTCAAGACAAATGGAACTTGTGAGTTCGAGTTAAACTCATGATGTCATGGTTGCCTGGGAACTGGATTGTCATGAGCTAAAAATATACTGTAATTATAAATAGCATCAGCTGCTAAATGAATGTCTATAGGTCCTGACATAACTGACAAATGTCAATAGTTCAAAGATTCATAATTATCTGGAAAAAAGTCAGAGATATCGCAGAAATGCTGCTTTCGTGTGAATTTTTTTCACAAACATGGATGGATCTAAATGCAAGTCTATGGCAGATGTTGTTACAAACAATTATATGGTATAAATAGAAATTAAAGCGGGAAATGAATGCTGTAAGAATAATAATATGGTGCACATGTGGATGATTTATTGCATTTAGGTCCAATTTAGAATGCTGCTGAAATTTGCCAGTCTGTAATCAGTGCATCATTGAAATTTTATTTTAAAGTGACCCTTACTGAGTGTTAGCACTGTCTGCCTTCTCTCTGTATCTCACTCATTCAGTGACGAGAGAGAGAAAGAGAGAGATCATGCATGTATCTGCCCTACTTATCCGTATATTCGTAGCTGATTTATTATTTTATCTTTTTCTGTTTTGTCTAGTTTTTTTCTCATTTAGATTAGGATAATATGGCACAAGAAGGCATGATAACGTAGTCGTTAGCACATCTGCCTCAAAGCAAAAAAGTCCCAAGACTTGAAAAGGGCATTTCTGGGTGGAGTGTGCATGCTCTCCCTGTGCAATCCTGGGTTTCCTTTGGATACTCTGTTTTTTCCCCACAGTCCAAAGACATGCACATTAGGCTAACTGACAGTTCCAAATTGCCCCTAGGAGTGAATGTGAGTGTGAATAGTTGTGTGTGTGTTTTCAGGGTGTACACTGCTTTCGTCCAGAGGTGGCTGAGGTTGGTTTCAACCACCTCACGATCCTAGTAGGATTAGATGGTTCTGCAAATGAATGAATGAATGAATGAATGATAATTTACCACAAGCTGGGATCATATGATCACTTTTTTAAAAAATAAGTTAAATATATTAACACTCTCATCACTCATTTGTCAAACTGCTTAATCCTACGAGGGTCGTGGGGAGGCTGGAGCCGACACTGGACCAGGCGAGGCACACCATTATGGGCTACAGCTTGCAAGACCATTGCAGGGCCAACACAAAAACCATTTATACTCACATGCACACCTAGGGGCAATTTGGAGCAATCATTTAGAATAATGTGCGTGTCTTTAGACTGTGGGAGGAAACCAGAGAACGCGGAGGAAATCCACACAAGCATGTGGAGAACATGCGAACTCCACACAGAATCAGCCAAGCCCAGGACTTGAACCCAGAACCTTCTTGCTGTGGGGCAGACGTGCTAACCAGTATGCGACCACGCCGCCCCTAAATTTATAAACAGTGGGCTCTAAAATCCTTTATTAAGAGTGATAGCTTGATGAATTACTCGCACATGAAAAAGTCTAATGTTAAGAGTATTCGTGTACAGTGTTGATGATGAATCACTGGAAGCATCTGGACTAGAGTCAGTAAATCACTATTAAATATAAAAATAAATAAATAATTAAATAAATACAATAATAATAATAAATGTTATGAGATTTCCTGTTCATTCACCAAACTCTGAGTCAGCCTGTTATGTGCAATTTGTGTTGCCTCGGCTGTCTTGACGACGACTGACGATGACAGGAAATGCTGATATTGTTAAGCAAGGTTAAATGGAAAGAAGAAATTGCTTCAGTGTTTCAGCCAGCTTATCTTGTTCAGTGCTCCTGTCACAACAACAGGAAATGCAAACCCCCCTATCACACTTGGACAAAGACCATGAAGACCGCAGTGCCTTAGTACGTCCGTGCCAGGTTCAAACTGCATCTAATATGTTCCTGAAAATTTCTTAAAAAGCATCACCACATCCAATGCTTTCTTACTGTTGCACCTTTCCACTATGATGTATCAGATTGCACCAGGTGCTTACCACATTCTCACTACATTCATTCATTCATTCATTTTCCGAACCGTTTATTCCTAATTAGGCTCGCGGAGAGGCTGGCACCCATCTCAGCCAACTCTGGGCGAGGGCGGGGTACACCCTGGACAGCTCGCCAGGCCATCGCAGGGCCATCAGTCACAAAACCACTCGCACTCACACTATATAGTTTCTTTTATTTATTTATTTTGTGTGTGTGTGTAACAGTGCTAATCCAAGTACCACCCAAAAAGGAAGGTTTTCAGCAGTCGTTTGAAGACACCCAGTGACTCATCTGTCCCGACATCTAGAGGAAGTTCATCCACCACCTTGATACCAGAACAAAAAAGAGTTTAGATGCATGTTTTTCTTGTTCTTTGTTAGAAGGAGGGACCAATCTGACAGTGTTAGAGGATCAAAGAGAGCGCGGTGCAGTAGTAGGCTTTTGTTCACCAGAAAGAATTTGAACTAAATGAAAAATCAGCACAATATTGCAGTGACATATTTAATAATTTGATTTGATAAAATATTGAATTCATGCCATATGTTAATAAAAAAAATTGAAGTAGTTTTAAAGCAGTCAAAGCTGCATCTAAGCTTATCTCTACTACTGAACAATTAGCACATACAAAAACCTCATTTCTTCCTGTGACTGTGATCTCGTTTACACGATACGTCCTGAGAAAACAGCCACACAACACACTAATATCACACTCACACACAAGCAAATTAACACTTCTTGGGGGAAATCTTTAAGAATCAGGCAACATGTCTGTGCATCATCAATGTAGACACCTAGCACTCATTCCATTAAATTTTGCAGAAAGTTAATTTTTGAAAAAAAAGTGGAAATGTGTCATCTATTGAAAGTAGCATGAAGCAAAGATATTGTGCACTCTACTATTATGCCAGTCACTGGCTTCTTCCATGAGTGGCCTCTTACTGCAGTGACATTGAAGTCCTTTTCGTGAGACAAAGCCAGTCTTGGTGACATATCTGCCCAGCTGGCATTAAAACAGCATTTTAAAATAGACCTTGCACCAGATCACACTGTGCTCCTGATGAAAGGCAGATGATGCGTAAATGTCAGGGCAGTATGAGCTTAATTACATGAACAAGGGAAAAGACTAGGAGCAAACCCCAGGCCTGTCTAATCTGCGCATTGTTTCCTGATTCGGTCCCAGTAGAGAGGAGAGTGGGCAGGGATAAAAAGCTCATATGGGTACTCCAGGTAATGCTCTTATCCACTGCCATCAACATTTGATTAATTCTCAATGAGAAAATCACCTTGTGGTCGCTCATTACATCTGGTAGGTAAGATTAATGTCAGGATATATTTTTAAATTGACTTTAACACTTTTACCTACATGCTGTTATTAGAGGTGTTGGTGCTCTGCTTGACACGATGATTTATGACTATGACAGAAACCTTTCTGCCCTTGCTGGTCAGTGTGAAATAAAAAGAAAAATGGTGCACCAAAAGGAATATTTCTCAATTCTTAAAATGAAAATCGTTCAATAAAAACTTTTAAATTCATGCACTCTGTTTAACTTTACCTCGAAAGAAGTACATCATACACCTGTCTTCTTAAAAGGTTATACATTCACATGGAAGCATAAAGCCCCCCCAAGAGAGGACATTTTTTAGGTCCTCTGACAATGTCATGATTAAACACCTCAAAGAATTGCAATGGGTATCAGTAGGTCTTTAAAAGAGCACCCAAGGTGAACTGACTAGTGATATCAAAATCATAAATGATGAAACAAGTGAACATAAAAGAAGTAGTTGATGCATGAGGAGAGACTAGTTTGGAAAACACAGTGATGCCTGCAGGGAGGATCTACAATTTTACAGTTTAATGAAAACTGTTTGGCTGAAGGTTTTTTTATTATCATAATTTTTTTTGCCTTATTCGCCATGGATTTTCCATAAGCATTTATATAGCTGTGTGAACTTGACATTGGTATGTCTATAAGAGATCACCATTGAGGTCAAGGCTCTCTGTATAAACTCTGTTCTGTTGCATAGGTGTGACTTCAAAGCCTCTCATTCCTGAATATGAGTTCAATCCAAAAGCAACAGGATAATCACAGCATTTAAATTCTACCCCAGCAATTTTTATTATAATATATATTATATACTATTTTATTATAAACTTTTTTGATAATGAAAAGATACAGAACTGTTTGTTATTTATGGCCCTACATAGGTACACTAAGCTTCTCAAACGTCTAGTCAGCTATAGGCAGAATCATGCCATTTGTTCAAGTTATTGAAATCCAAATGTATTCAAGTAGGGGGTGGTGTTATTTGCAAAAGTAAATTTTTCTTAGCAGTACCCATCTAAAAATATGTAGAGGGTCAATCTGAATAAGAAAATGTCAAGGTTTAGTCAAATGACCAATGCTGACCCCCCTGCACATACCCTCTGGAGATAAGCCCTTACAATATCCACACAAGGCACAGCAAGAAACATATTTTGAAACTTTATGGTGATTTTGTCAACCTTATTCAGACACGAAAAACCCTCCAAAATGACAATTTCTTCAAGAAAGCTGCCGCTTTCAACCAGCAAGCTGAAGGGGTTGTTTGATATTTTCTCTCAGTGTCCAATAATTTGAAAGCAGCTTAACCTCAGACACCGAGTGAAGATGAGTAATATGGAATGGGCTTTCCTTGCCGATCAGAAGAACCAGAGAAAGATGTTCTGTGAAGACTTTGGCGTGTAGGAAAAGAGATCTAAAAACACCAATACACAATCTTGCAGCAGAACACAGTGTTGGCTATTAACTCTCAACAAGAGAAGCAAAACAGCTAGGCAGTGCTTCTGCATCACAGGTGAAGGCAAAATCTACTGATCTCATTAAACAAAGAGATCCAGGATCATTTCGATGCTATGGTAATGTTTTCAGGAAAGGAGACACAGATCTGTATGCACTGAAGAGTTTAAGAGGCCCATTCACAGCTACTGCTGCCATAGATGGGTACATAACCAGGGATTTTAATTAAGACACCAAGCTCAGACGCCTTTACCTTGAGGTTCGCTATGCTTGTCACATCTCTTTCACCGCCAAAAAACAGTGATCTCTTCCGCCTCATGAAGGATTATAAGAAGCTGTCAATCAAAACTAATGTTGTAAATCTTAAAATGTATCACTTCCTGTGCACAGGTTACCCTGGATGACTTTAATAAGGCAATGAATACAATCCTGGATCAGTTTAACTGATGGAAAGTGCATGTGTTACCCATATGGTTCCTTATTACTCACTTTTAAACCCTTTTCAAATATTTCAGCACAAACAGTGTGTTTTTAATACTTATGTTAATTGTTTATATATAAACATCTCAGTTAGGATAGTTTTTATGATAAAACTAATTATCATGATCGAATTTTACATTTTATTCATAGTCAGGTATTAGATTTTAGATGAAAATTATATTTTTGGGGGGTCCTAACTTCAAGGGGTATATACAGGGGGGTTACGTTTGAGTAAATGCATTATGGTTGGGGGTTCAAGCCCCACTATCGGCGGGTTGTCACTGCTGTCCCCCCAGTGCAGCTAACTGGGTTATCAAAGGTAGGCCATGTCTCTCACTGTCTACGGTGAGAGGAATGTAAAAGAACCATTGCTGATTTTCGTCAAGAGTAGGCTGCATAGCCGTCAGCGTGTTTCTGCCCT
>JBCNYG010000003.1:9475287-9486638 GCA_039654305.1 Porochilus rendahli | reverse complement strand
CCCTGATGAGTGGGCAACCATGAAACAGGTCTGTAGGGAGCAAACTGTAGTCTTCTTTTTTTCCTTATACCACATATTTAGCTTTACTTTACTGTATCGAGCACTGTCTTACGGAAAATTGACTAAGGATTTTATATATATATATATATATATAAGGGGGGGTGAGGGACAGTATGTTTGTAGCTGCTATAGCGGAAGTGAAAACAGGAACTAGCTTACTAGCATTAAACGTAACGATGAGCGGTTAAGAAGTGCAGCACAGTGGAGGCTTTATCGCTTTATAGTGATGGTACAATGTCAGAAATAAATAATAAAAATAAGCCATCAATAATGAAGACTTTGAAACAGTGATAGCTTTTGAGCAGAGGGATGAATTTCACGCATTAGAGCTAAAGTTGTGGAAAAGATGCTTACGTGTATGTGTGTGTGTATGTGTGTGTGTGTGAGACAAAGGAGATAATCTAATAAACGTTCGAAAGGCAGAAATAAACAAAAGGAGGAGGCGAAATCAAACGTAAATTGTTTGAATAAAGCGCTGAAAGCCTCTTAGAGACGTCGCTCGCCTTTCTTCGCTCTTATCACGCGGCGGAGATTAGCACGGGCGAATTTGCCACATCGCATTGTGGGGGCCTTTATAATTACACCTTTAAGCCAGTACTCCTTTTTTTTACATTTTTTTTTTAACGACATATTCATATAAAAAAAAAAAAGGCGAGTTGTAATTTGATAAAAGGCGGCTTGGCGCTTTGAGGAGAGGTGTGTGTGTGTGAGCGCACGTGTTAGCATGCATTCTGGGACAGCATTAATCTGCACGCGGCTGGTGTGACGTGCAGCCTGGAGATAAGTCTTTTAAACGGTGTGTGAGGGGGAAAAAAAGCAAACCAGACAACTCTATTATTGCGTTCATAATTGCTTAATTAAACTTTTGTCACTAATCATTATGAGGCGCGTGTGGCGCCGGGAAGGGGCTGAGCGCTGTTATGTACACGGGGGAAAGAGGGGGGAAAAAAGAAGAATCAATAAATGGAGTTAATTTCAGGGCCTTGCCGGGGTTTTTTTTTCACTCACAAATGAAATGCATTGATGTGCGCAGGCTGAGCCGAGCTGATATGGCGCGCGCCATCGCCATCTGAATTACCGCTTTATTCAACCGCGCGTGAATATGAACAAATGGCGAACATAAATCTTGCGCATGAAGTACACCTTCTCTCTCTCTCTCTCTCTCTTTATTAAGGAACAATTGACCCATCTGAAATGAATTCTAACACCATTTAGATTTAAATTACACTGACCTGAAGTATGACGCCATAAAAAAGATTAATATGCTAATTATTTACCCCCCACGCCCCTCCCCTCGACCCGTCCTCCTCACCGTATTCCTCTTTTTGACATTTGCCCCGGGTTATTTTGCGGCGTGTAAATAATAAGGCGACTGCGAGGTAGTGTTCTGTTTTGTTTAGGATCTTTTTTTTTCTCCTCCTCCTCCCCAGTCTCTGAGCGATGAATCGGCGCGCTGACGTTATCTTCCTTCTTTATTATGTTTTTATTGGTGGCTTTCAGGAAAGCACTCCATAAAGGACTGCGGCGCCGTTATAGGAGCACCATTCTTCAAAAATATTGATGTTGAAAGAGGTTTTTATTCCTGAATCAGAGCTCACACTCACCGCCGAACAGATTCACAACAAAATCAAACTTTAACTGTAGTCATATTCTTATTATCATTTAATTACACGATTATTATCAATTGATTGAGGGTTTTTTTTATTGCTCCACTAAAAACATGCCGAAGCTGTAAAATATATTTTTATACAGTAATAATAATAATAATAATAATAATAATAATAATGCATGCAAAAAAGCAACGCCTATCTTAAGTGTAGTTATGTGCACGAATGATGAATTAATAATGTGCTGTGTCCTCGATAACGCTGTCGCGACTTCAGCAGCTGTTCTTCTGGTATTTAATCAGATTCGCCCGGATGTGTTCTGATATAAAAGTACCTTCATGTGTTGACAGTTTAAGCTGTATACGTACAAAGGCAGGAAATTTATCCATTCTGGCGTTTCGAGCGTATGACGTTATGCCCCCAAGAACTATGTCAACTCTGTTACGTCAACTCTGTTAAAATTCTGTACTAATATTGCTGTAATTTATGATTCAAGAAAGCTGAAGCCAGAAACATACTCTGTACCGTAGTGTTTATTTGTAGATATTTGGCAAGTATTTCTGTAAAAATTAGAAAGTGCAATTAGAAATTATACACTTTTATGAGAATGACCCGGATATATAAACATATACGTATATACAGTTTGATTCCAGGAAACATCTCGCTGGGTGTATAACAATAATTTATTAAACAATAATAAACATAAAATTCAATTCAGCCCAGATTTTATACAAATGACACGAAAGGTGAAGGATCCGTAATTCTCAGACTGGAGAGCAAATCAGGGGAAGTAAAGAGTAAAGTAAATAATAAGTAAAGAGTATGCTCACAGAGACCCTGGTTTAAGGAACGCGGGGTTTTGTGTGTTATGAATTTAAACACCGACGTTTTCTTCACTCTTTATTACCTTTTTTATTTTTACTGGCTTTTAGTGAACCACCTCATAAAGGAGAGCCATGAATAAGGAGGTATAGTTCTTCCCTCACCCTCACTGGAAGAGATAGAGAGAGAGAAGGAGCGAGAGAGATACAGTGTGTGTGTGAAGGAGAGAGAGAGAGATACAGTGTGCGTAAGTGAGAGATAGAGAGATACAGTGTGAGTGAGAGATACAGTGTGTGTGGGGGAGAGAGAGAGATAGAGAGAGTGTGTGTGTGAGAGAGAGAGAGATACAGTGTGTATGAGAGAGAGATAGAGAGATACAGTGTGTGTGAGAGAGAAATACTGTGTGTGCGTAAGAGATACAGTGTGTGTGTGTGAGAGAGAGAGAGAGATACAGTGTGTGTGTGTGTGTGAGACAGAGAGAGAGAGATAGAGAGAAAAAGTAAAAGTGTGTGTGAGAGATAGAGAGATATACAGTGTGTGTGTGTGTGTGTGTGTGTGTGAGAGAGAGAGAGAGAGAGAGAGAGAGAGAAAGATTGAGTGAGAGATATAGACTGTGTGAGATATTAAGAGAGAAAGAAAGAGTGGGTGAAACAGTAAAAAAGTGAGAGAGGGGGAAGAGTGAGAAAGTAAATGAGAAAGAGATACAATGTGAGAGAGCAAAGTAAGTGAGTGAGAGACAGAGAAAGAGTAAGTAAGAGAGAGAAAGAAAGAAAGTTAGTGAGTAAGTGTGAGAAATTGTAAAAGAGAGAGTGAGAATAACAAAGAGAGACCGCGTGATAGAGAGTAAGTGTAAAAGAGTAAGAAAAAAGATTGAGAGTGTGCGTAAGAATAAAAGAAAGTGTGTGTGTAAGAGTGAGAGAGTGTATGAAAGTAAGAATAAAAGAGTGAGAGTGAGAAAAGAAAGGGAGAAAGAGCAAGAGTGTAAGAGAGAGAAGAAAAAAGTGATGGTAAAAAAAAGAGTGTAAGAGAGAGTAACAAAGAGTGAGAGAGAGATTAAACGAAAGTTAGAGAGAGTGTGGGTAAGAGAGAGTGATAAAAAAGAAAGAGAGAATAACAGTGAGAGATAGTGAGAGAAAGAAGTGTGAGAGAGAGTGAGAGTAAGAAAGAGTGAGAGAGAGTAAGAGAGAGTGAGAATAAAAGAAAGAGAGAATAACAGTGAGAGATAGTGAGAGAAAGAAGTGTGAGAGAAAATGAGAGAGAGAGTAAGAAAGAGTGAGAGAGAGTGTAAGATAGGCCCTGCGACGGCCTGGCGAGCTGTCCAGGGTGTACCCCGCCCTCGCCTGGAGTCGGCTGAGATGGGCGCCAGCCCCCCCGCGACCCTAATTAGGAATAAGCGGTTCAGAAAATGAATGAATGAATGAATGAAAGTTTCCTTAAACAAGGAAATTAAATACAAATGTAATATAAGTTTGCATACATAGTTTTAATCTGTTTCTATTAAAATGCACTGTTTCATGAACCTGCCCTGTGATGGCCTGGCAAGCTGTCCAGGGTGTACTCTGCCTTTGCCAAGATTCAGCTTAGATGGTTGCCAGCCTCGCTGTGACCCTAATTAGAACTAAACGGTACAGAAAATGAATGAATGAATGTTTTATGAACCTATTTTATTGTAGAAAATATAAAACAACCAATAACTCCACTCATGGGGCAACATTCTAATGTGAATAATAACAAAAAAAGACTTGTGATCACATTTCCTCTGTAATACGAAACGTATCCACATATGAACATGGCACAGTATTTTGTATATATGAGTGCATAATTGTTTGCATGAAAATAGAAGCACATCTGATTTGTATTTGTGCCTAGTTTATTTTATTTAGCAGCTTATTAGTTAATATATGTTTTGTTATTTTAATATCTGTAGAATATTATTTACTTGCCTTATATGTTCTGAGGGATTCATACCCTTGTCTCATGATTTTGCACTCTCATGAGAGTAAAACAGTTACCTTTTCAAACTGGCTAATGCAAACTATCAAACTGATTTTCGCAGTTTGCAACTACAAAACCAAAAGTAAAAACCACCTGATAATGAAAATATGCATATGCATGTTTATGTGTAACAGCAGATTTTAAAAGACTTTCCTTTCATTTCTCTTATAGGAAATATTTCCATTGTGAAAAGCTAGCTTTGAGATGAAACAAATAACACCCATTTTCCATCACTGGCAGTCTGAAATTCACTCAAGCCAATAAAGCATTTTGAAAAGCATCAAGCAAGTCTGGAGAAATTTGACCAACAGTCTATAAAAAATCCCCTGGGCTGCAAAGTCACAGAAAGATTGTAATGGCTCAATATTTGGTCTTGGATACATTCTGGGGGAAATTTATTACAATTTTTAAAACTATAAAAACAATCAAATTTCTTCTCAATTTACAAATTTGGGAGTCTAAAGAAAACAATATGTTCATTAAAATATATTATCCACATAATAATTTCTAAAGCCACTTTAAATGAATGTCACATTACATTAATTTACATGACACTACATCAAGTCACCTGTCGTTAAAATCAAGGAAGTCGGAAAAGTGTCCACTGAGCATGCCTAGAAGTAATAAATATTCATAAGACTCTTGGCTTCAGGGATTTTTCCACTGACGTGTGAACCAATTTATAAATAAATGTAACATGTAATTGGTTTGACAGACATTTCACCTGTGTTTTATTCATGTAGATATGTCCGACTTTCATGCCAGAAAATCTGCAATTTTAGTATGAATAAAGTTAAAAAAAGAAAGCGGCGACACGTTGTAATGTACTGAAATTGTCTTTACTATTATTTTGACTTACACTTTAAACAGTTATTAAGTTGGACATAGTTGGACATAAGCATGGAAATATTTAATATTGATTTTTAATATTAGATGTGCAAATAGCTCCAAGTACAAATAAAGAGCCATATATACAGATTTAGGCATTGGTTAAAGGCAGAGCTTTCAAAAGAGGTCTCAGCTGATTGGAGTCTGAGGCTAAAATTAGACTAAAATTACAAGTTACTATTATCTATGTAAACAGATACAGAATGAATCCTGTCACTGAGTAATATGTACAGTATTATTAATATGATATCATTTAGGTGGTCTCTCACTGAACATGCTCTTGTGACTGATCAGCAAGTTGTGAAGTGGGTGGGAGGTATTGTTCAATATTGTCTTTTTGGCCAACATTTTCCGACACTAGCGTCAGAGAGTCCATCTCCATCCCCACAATGTTACTGATCTTGCGGATTAGTTTGTTCAGTTTGTTTGTATCTGCAACCCTCAGTCTGGTGCCCCAGCATGCAACAGCATAAATAAATAGCGCTGACCACAACAGACACATAAAACATCCTAAGCAGGTTTGTGTTGTGCGCCTGGGTGCACAAATCGTTTTGTAAGTGCCACTTGTGGAGGATCTGTCACATTTCAAGCATTAAGGGTGTAGCTTTTCTTTTAGCAAGTTTTATTTTCTTTTTTTTTTTATAATTTAGAAAACCTGTGCTGTGACAACAATCCTGCAGTCCATACTGTATGTGTCAGTATTGTTTAGTACTGTATACTGTACAGTATACAGTAGTTTGTACTGTATTGTTTACTGTACTATATGTATGTTCATGCACTAATTCTTTATTGTTAGCACCTACCACTTGCAGGTCATAAATTAAACTAGTATGACTAATTTTTTTAATGTGTCATACTTGTTTATGTTCTGGTTCTACTTCCATAAAACCCTCTGATATTTCCTCCAAGTTTTACATAAATCTTTGGAGGCATTACAACTCAGTCTCCACAATGTCCAGCCATAAAACATTGTTTTCTTTACATTAATAACATTTCATATCAGGGTATACGTGACCAAAGATGTCATTGTTCCATTTCTACAGGAAATTGGAATGCTGTCACTCATCTGCTTTTTGAACCCAAAAGCATATTTTTCCACTGCCCATTTTAAAGGATGAAATGATGGTGATGCTGTGACTACCAATATACATTTTATGCCTGGTTTTGGCGAAGGTTTTCTCTAACTTAAGGTCAACCCACTTTTTTAAAAATATTTCTTCAGTGGTGTGCCCTTCCCCTGAAAGTGGATTCACTGTGCCCCAGTCTTATACCAAGCTTAATATTTTTAAGTACACTAGAGGAAAGATTACTAATTCAAACTCCAAAACCAGAATACCAGAGCGCCAAAGATTTATGCCACAGGATTCTTAAATTCCATAAGGTTTAACTATGCCAGAGAGGTCTGAGTTGAGGGATCAGAAGTAAATAGGAACTAATGACCAATCACTGGCAGCAGAATATTAGTGTGTTGCTGGTAATACTCGACAGAAGGGCTCAGCACTTACACATATTTCTTTTTTAGCAATTAACTGGAATATTAAATGCAATTTTCAATGAATTTATCGGCTGAATTAAATAACAGAGATTCTTTGTCCAGATGCCGCAACACAGATGGACTAAAATGCTAAACATGGCGGCCCTGTGAAGGGTCAATGAAGGGTCCTAATTTATTTACTGTTGGGAAGCCAATGTAGTGATCGTTTCTCCAGTGTGTTCTTAACCATGTGGATTTGCTATTGTGCGTTGCACTATTAGTTGAAATGTGACCTTTTCTTAATATTATTTAACACCCTGGAATGGTGATACCACATGCACTGGTGAAGGAGTCATTTTCAGAGTGTATGCCAGTGGCACTATTGTAGCAAATGCTTGTGTGTGTGTGTGTGTGTGTGTGTGTGTGTGTGTGTGTGTGTGTGTGTGTGTTTGCTGTCCTGTCCACTGGACTGAGACTAATATGCTGCATTGATTCTTGTGTCATTGGCCCTCCTCCCTCTCATGCCCACAAGGTCTCCCTGAGCTTGATCTCATTTCTCTCTGCCCTAATCCTTCCCTCATTTCATTAGTACTAAATGGTTATCTATTTCCACACATTCATGCATCCTGGCCTTCCTCATGACATGGCCTTATATACAGTCAGTTCTTTGCCCTTTGTTTCAGCAAAGTGCAGCAGAATCGATGCTGATTGTGCAGTAGGAATCTAGCGCTTCCTGACCCCGTAACTGCTGATGGGACTCAGTAGTTTGGACTGACTCATGTTCATGTCAGCTGGAAGCAGGTTAATACACTTCTCTACTGCACTGGTGGCAGCTTGGATAAAAAATCCCTCTGTAATGTCAAGTTTGGCTCAGCCTCAGTCCACTTTTTCCATTGTGCTAACAGAATATTTTACTGTGCCTTGCCAGCACCTCAGCAACCTACATCAACTAATTTAATAATATAATTAGAATGTATAATCAGTATAAACAAGCAGCATCGTGGCAAGTTTAGGCTTGGCGAGGGTGTTTCTGTGTAGGGCAGGTGTGTCTAAATCATTTTCACTGTGGGCAACATCACTAAATTTGAAGGTGATAAATTTGAAGGGCCAAATAATCACTGAACATCTATGCTAAAGGGGAAACAAACCTGCATGGCAAAATTACTTTTCCTTTATTCACTTGCATTTTCTGAACTTAACAGCGACAAGCTAGCATGCAATTTTTCTTAAGTAATGAATGACTAGCTGCTTACTTGAAACAGGCTGCCACCACCTAGTAAGATGATGAATTGGGTTTCATGGTAATGATTGATGCACAGAATGTACGATAATCATATTATTTGAAAGCTCCTGTGGGCCACTTAAGATGAGTTGGCCCGTGGGCTTTGAGTTTGACATCCTGTGGTGTAGGGTTTTCATGTTCTCCCTGTGCATATTTTCTCTGGGTACTCCGGTATTCTTATACAGTCCAAAGTCATGCACTTTAGGTTAACTGACTGTCCCACATTTCCCCTAGTTGTGACTGTGAATGGTTGTATACATTGACCCTGTGTTGGACTGTTGTGCTGTTCAGGAAATATATTGCCTTTCGACCAAAGTTGGCTGTAGTTGGCTCCAGCGTTTCTATGACCTTAGTTGGGTGAAGTGGTTCAGCAAATGAATGAATCTGTATAAACAGTATTGTGACCCTCCTCCGCAAAACAATTCAATTGCCCACGTTTTGATCAAAGCAATATTGCACATGCTACACAATCAGGCTGTCATATTTCATTTATGTTCAAAACAAATCTACCTCCCACACATGCCTTCTGCAAGCATAAGTATAAATTAAATTAAATTTAAGAAAGAAATACAGAAATAATTAAGAAACAATTCCACTGCACCAACATGCCACTTGATAGTTCGTCCTTCCTTGGATCACCTTTGGTAGGTACTTACCACTGCATAGGATTGGATACGTGATATTAATTTTATACAGTTGATATATTAATGCAGTATATAAAAATATAGCCAGTGGTAAGCTACTTTACACACCAGAGAAAATGTGTATGGGACAACAGTTGCGGTGGCCAGCACCGGGTTTTCTTGGCCTCTAACTTAAGGTCAACCCACTTTTTAAAAATTATTTCTTCAGTGGTGTGCCAAATATGAATTCACAATGAAATCAGGAGATGGCACAAAGTTTCTGAAATCAATATTAACCTTTACCACAGTGCTGTATGATTTAGAAAGTAAGAGATCATCGGTCAACTGCAGTGGGGTGTCATAGCTTGGGCTTGCATGGCTGCTTCTAGATCAGGCTCACTAATCTTTATTGATAAATAAACTCATGATAGTAGAAGCAGAATGAATTTAGTAGTCTACAGAAACATTCTGTCTGCCAAGAAGTGTCTGAAAGAAGCTGCAGTACATTATGGGAAAACATGGCAAACGAAGAACAATTAAAGAGTTTAAAGATGTCAGTGGTTCATCAGATTAATGCATTACTTGCAAGCAAGGGATTTGCAAATAATGTTAAGTATTTTGATATTGTTTTGTACTAATGCAAAAGTGATACTTTTAAAATGGTTCAGGTATAATAATGGTGCTTGAACTGATACTCTTGCTTGTTTAAACTTGAAAAATCTAGTTCCAGCTGTCCAATACACAGCTAGATGCCAATATGGGAGTTTTTTGAATTATAGTTCCTGAAAAAATAACTTATTTTAAGCTGAACAGCTCCCGGCTTCAAAAAACTAGCTTGCGCTGTTCACTCATGTTAATTCCCAGTTACCTGATTAAATTATCTGTTCAACAAATGTTACTAGCATTTCTATATACCAGCATTTAGCTTGGTTTTAGACAGCTGGTAGCTGCTCAGACCAAGCTAGATCTATCAACATGATTGTAACACCACTCACTCACTCATTTGCTGAACTGCTAGATCGTACTTAGGTCACGGAAAGGCTGGAGCCTGTCTCAGCTAACACCTGGCGAACAGATCGCCAAACTAATGCAGGGCCAACACACACATGCAATCATTCACACTCACATCCACACCTAGTGGTGGTTTGGAACAGCCAATTAAACTAATGGATGTCTTTGCATTGTGGGAGGAAACTTTAATACTCAAAGGAAACCCACACAAGCACGGGGAGAACATGCGAACACCACACAGACGGAAGTTTCTGTGTGGAGTTTGCTTGCTCTCCCTGTTCTTGGGTGGGTTTTTTCCAGATATTCACGTTTTCTCCCACAGTCCAAAAAGATACATCGTAGCCTAACTGACTGTTCCAAATTGTCCCAGGTGTGAATGGTTGTGTGCGTTTTGGTCCTGGGATGGTCTGGTGAGCTGTTCAGATTGTACCCTGCCTTTGCCAAGTGTTGCTACTCTGAGTGACCCCTGGTAGGAGGGGTAGTAGCATATTTTCTAGATCTTGTCTCATTAGTATCATATGTTCTTCTTTATGTGAGTGTTTGTATGGGTGTGTGGATATGTATATGTGGAAATGCAATCTTTGTATAAAATTGGTAACAGGGTGTGGGTAATAGGTGCATTGTTAGCTGAGGTAATTTTAGATGACATGGCCAAATCAATAGTAGTTGAAGTACAAGGAGAAAAATCAATAGCTTAATTTGCCTTTAAGTAGGGAGTGGATAGCTGGCTAACATGGCTCCATTCCTTCAGCAGCACAAGTTGTATGCCCAAGCCAATGTCTCCCATTGTTTCACAAAACCAGACAACTTTTGTTATTTTTTAGTTTGTTTGATCTATAGGAACTTCTGATTTGACTAATGTGAATAGATTTTTGATATTAAAATTAAAATCAGTTTACTATTTCCTGTACTTCTTTAAAATAGGTCTTTAGAGTTTTAAGGCCTATCTATCCCATCGATCTTAAGTCCTTTACATCCTGAATATGACACAAGTCCATTATGTGAAGAGTGTTTTGGTACATGCTTATTTTACACTAGTTTCTTGGCCGACTGTTAGTGCTGAGTAAATGATGGCGTCATCTACTTCTGAGGAAGACATAATAATTAAAGACATGCTCTCAAGAAAGAGAAAGTTTTGGGTACACCCTTTGTTGGAGTGGAAATGTCAAAACAATGACAGTTTCCTAATCTTGGTTAAGAGTTGTAGCTGAGATATGGGTTGCTGGGCAACAATAAGGTAATGCTCACAGCATGTGTTCATGGTTAAAATATGCAGTAGCTGCTCAGCTTCTGGACACCAGTAAGGTCAATGCATAACAGAAGCTCACTGCGACACTTAGGCTGTTTTGCCTTTTTCTGCATAAACTGTCAGTTTACTAGTCAGACTTGCATGCAAAATTTTAGAACAAACAAGATGAATCTGGTTGTTATTTTAAATATGAAATTATATAAGTAGTAAAGATGTACTTATAGACTGGGCAGAAACCAGAACCGTCCAATTTACAACCAGTCTGGTGCAGGCCAGTGAAAGTCAATATTGCAATATTGCTTTTCTATCTATCTATCTATCTATCTATCTATCTATCTAT
>JBCNYG010000003.1:9445588-9455959 GCA_039654305.1 Porochilus rendahli | reverse complement strand
ATAATATTAATAATAATAATAGATTAATATAGTTTATTTTGTTTTTTTTAATCAGACGAGCTCCTAGCACAGACAGGAGTATAGCCTTAGAGATCCTCTAAAGTAGGCCCTAGAATCCTATAACTTTAGAATATCAAACTTATTAAACCTTTACAGAAATAATAAACATTTTACATTTAGTTGAAACACCTTTTCTACTATCTACCATGATTTTCAGAAATAATTTTTTTATTATATTTATCATATATTAAAAAATACACAGATTTGCCATGCGCGAGTGAAGCACTGCGTAACTCAAGTGTGCAAACATACAATCGAAAATATTACTTTTACGCAGCACTGCACACTCAACTTCAATGTACTCCGATTTCAATGTTCATTTTTATTTAACCCCTGCCTTTTGAGTTCGTCCTTATTAAATAATGTTTTTTCTCCCTGCCTAATTTCAAAAGAAAGTTGAAGCCTGTTACTGACTGTTTAACTATGATTTTGTTTAAACTTAAAAGAATATAATTGGTTTCTTTAGTACATATGTATTTGTTAAATTCATTACTATTTAGCCAGCAGCTTTGGGACACCTGTTATGATGACACCCGGAGACAAGTGGAATATAATAAAGCAGGTTTTATTGTCCACAAACAAATACTGTCTCAGTGAGCCACAAAAACGGAAAATACTCAAAATGGGGGATGGAGAGGAAACCTGCCACGAGGGGCGAACCAAAACCGAAAACACACAAGGTAAGAACACGAAGGGTCTGGGAAAACTTCGGGAAAAGTCGTAACGGATTGAGAATGTGAAAACCAAGGTGAGTCCAAGATGCTTGAAGGAGTATCGGTGAAACACATGCATTTCCAACGAGGCTCTGCACTGAAGTGTATCTCGCAGGGGTTTATATGGTGGGGGCAATCAGATCCGGTATTGGGGTGCAGGTGACAACGATTAGTACTCGGGGGAGTGTGCTCGTGGTGTGTGAGAGTCGGGGAGAGAGTTTGCTATGGTCGTAACAACACCAATTAACTTTTTATTATGGCCAAGTAGCTTTAAGCTTGGGTGGCACAGTGGCTCAGTGGTTAGCAGTTCCACATCACAGCAAGAGTGCCCTGTGTGTAAATTTAATGTAGAAGTTTTTATTGTGATAAACTGACTGTAAAAATCTTGTTTTGCTTTTAGTTTTCCTCCTGTTTCCATATGGTATATACTTAAAAACCTTTTAAAAGTCAGATATTTTACCCATTTTCAGATTTTTATTTTTTATTTCAGGCACTATTGTAGTATCAAAGAGTAATTTCTAATTTAAAAATGGCCTCATGTGTGTTCCCATCTTCACCAAAACACCAATTTTGAGTGTGCATGCTGGATTGCCTGTTTGGCTTACTCCTCCCATTTATGGTCTTTCTGCTCTCTGTGCCTACTTTGCTGTGATTGGACACTGGCAACAGGTCACAACAGGTCTCTAAAGCCTTTCCAGAGATTGTGTTGGTAAATAGCAAATCAAGAAACTAATGTATTTTCCTGTTATTTTGAACTGTCTACATTTTTTATTTGTGTATGCATGATCCCAAAATTTGATCTGGAAATTGGACAGTCTGAAAAACCTCACCAACAAAGATTAATGCAGAATGGGTCTGAATGGTAAGTACTGCTTATCACAACGTCCTGTGTAATATAAACTTGTATTTTGTCCTTTGTCATGATAAGCTCTCACTCATCTCACTCATTTTTAAGATACTTGATCTTACTAGGGCCATGAGGAGCCACCTCAGCTGACACTGGGCGAAAGCAGGATGCGCCCTAAATAGCTCACCAGGGCCCACAAACACACAACCATTCACACTCACACCTAAGGTCAATATGGAACAGCCAGTTTGCGTAATCTGCTTTTGCAGAAGAAACCCACACAAGCATGGGGAGAGCATGCAAAGTGTACACAGATTCACCAGAGCCCAGGATTTGAACCCAGGACCTTTTTGTTGTATGGCGGATGGGATAACCACTCTACCACTGTTCCATCCTCATAACAAGCTGTTTTAATTAATTATACAGTATATAATTATTACTTAATGCACATGTGTGAAGTGCCCGTGGATGCCAACAGAGGTGAAAAACATTTATTGTGGAGAAATACCAAAGGTAACAAGCTCATGGACTTTTTTCTACTGCTGAAAAAAAAAGAAAAAGAAAACGTTAGCATGTTCCTGTACCATTTTAATTGTTTCAGAGCAGTGCATTGAATACCTGGAAGAGACTTAATTACAATAATATGGACCAACATTTACCTAGAAAACTGTTTGCCAGGCTTGAATGTCTTTATTTCATCCCAATAACTTTGTTATAAATCTTTATAAAGCTCCTAGTTAGTAAATCATTTGTAATTACCATACAGTCAGGAAACATGCATTGGATAATGGTTGCATAAGCAACGTTATCAAAGAAAGAAAAGAAGGCAACGATTTTTAACAGAAATAGTTAAAGTAGCAGTTCAGTACAGGTCTTACTGCACATGCACATGTATACTATAAATATGTAAGTCACCATTACCTCTGTAATTGTTTCTGTGTGCTCATCACCATTAGCTCTACATAAGTTTTACTATATGTGTATGTTCACTGTCTAACCTGACACTCTATTTACAGCATTTACAGTCGTTTTACACGGATTATCAACACCAAATAAACACAGACAAAACGCTATTATGATGTTGCATATAATGTTAATTTATTATAATGTCATAAATCACACATGTAACTCTTCCACATGATTTCTTATAGTTGAGACAGTGCAGGGCAAGTCCATTTTTGAATTTCACTTGGTCGAAAAACCAGTTCGACGAAAAGAGTCACGAACATATACACACAGAATTTATTTATTTTTGCTGGCCTTGAAAAGGAAACTCTTTCCACTGTCTTCTTACTGTGTCCTCTGTGGAAAATCTAAATAAGGTGTGTTTTCCTTCATAGCCATGGAAGCACTTTTCAGGAGCAACAACCAACAGCTCCAAGCTCAGTGTGCTGGGAGGCAGAACTGGATGGGCAGAAATACTGCTTTGTATGCAAGCTGTGGGGAAAGGCTGGCTAATCAGAAAGCCCAGCACAACCGTGACACACTAGTGTGCCATCCATAATTTTAAAGTCATCCATAATCTTTACCTTCTCTTGATATCTTTCCGTATGAGCCATTTCAATGAATCAATGTATTTAGTTAGCTTTGACATTTCATTGTTAATTTAACACACAGGCATCAAGGATTTGTATAACTTCCAAGATGGCGGTGCTGGTCGTAATATGCAGTCCAATGACATCAGTGCATAATATCAATATGGAGTGAAAAACAAACCAATTTAGCATGCCTGTTATATTGACTACTAGCCTGCTAAGTAAAGTGTTAACTGTACCCATAACAATGAACCTGTCAGCTCATTTCACCTAATCAAATAACCAGATGCATCCTCTAAAGACATAGAATTCTTGCTTACAATCATCTGATTACAAGAATAGATCTGTAATGCCGTAATGTAAAATAATGGGTTATGTGGGGTTATGCTACATTTGGTAATTGTTTTCAAACTGTCCCACATTAAGATACTTTAAGTTATAGGACATGTGTGAAAAAGATGTAAACAATGTATCCTGTGTGTGTGTGTGTGTGTGTGTGTGTGTGTGTGTGTGTGTGTGTGTGTGTGTGTGTGTGTGCGTGTTTGTGTAAAAGAATTGAGCATCAACTCTGCCCTACAATGCCAAAAGGAAGTGACATTTTGGTCAAAAATGAGATTTTGCAATAAATGGGCTCTGGTAGCAGTTTACACCTTTTAAAAGTGTGTTCTTGTGAAAATAAAAACCAGCAGTGCAGAATGAAGTAGTGGAAAGAGGAAGCGGAAAAAGAAGTAAGTGACACATTTTTTTCATATTGAAACACCAAAAGGAAGCAATTGCACTGGAAGTAAGTTACATCTTTATGAATGGGCTCTGTTGTTTAATAGTATTTTTTGAGAAGTAAAAAAATAACAAATTGAAGCAAGTAAATAATATATGTCTTTTTTTCAGTCCAGATTTTGTAAAAATAAATCAATGATAACTTATTTTTAAGTTTTTGTCAATTTGTGCAACAAATTACATCCCTGTAGCCCCATGGTCACTGGACTGTCAATGTTTTCACAAGTGATGGAGTGATGAAGCATTGTACTGACCACTGTTAACACAGGTGAAACTCGAAAAATTTAAATATCATGCAAAAGTTCAAGGGCAGTGGTGAACTGGTTTTGGAAACAACTGCCAGTATGTGACAGTTCACCAGATCTGCTAGACACTCTGTAATTTAAAAATGATTTAGAACATTTATATGTGTACAAGATACACTGTGACTATTAAACTAATAATATTTCTTTATCTCATGTTATTTTGTTGTTTTGTTATTTTTGTTATTTTTGCCTTGTTATTTGTTTATGGGATATTAATAATAAACTTCTAAAAAGTATGCAATTTGTTTCTTAAGATGGATATAATTCAGCTTTTTTGTGGAAATTGATATTTTTGGAAAAGCCAAATGGTGGCCAGTTTAATAAAAAATATTACTGGCCACCATTTGGCGACCTAAATTATAATATATATGCCTATATTATTGAATTGTGATGTATTTTACTAGGCTGCTGAAAAGACTATTAATTAATATTAATATTATTAATTAATATATGTTTCCTTTTGTTATGGTTTTTCAATAAACAATTTGCATCTTTTACAATGCAAGAAAGAAGTAAGCAACATTAAAGTCCCGGATCAGAGGAATCTGAGCTTCCTTATTATGTCTTTTAGACATTTGGTTTATCATGCATTCGATCAAAACATAGTTTGAGTTACTATTATTCACCACAGAGAGCCAGGATGAAGTTCATTTTGGCTCTATATCTCAAAATCAACAATTGTCGCTTACTTCCTTTTGGCGTTGTAGGGCAGAATTTCAGTTAAATAATATGCCTGCATCTTAAGTTTGCATTTTAGGGTAAAACACATTTTCTTCTGCAAAATTAAAGCATAGAACATTTTCTCCCATCTCACTTTTAAGGCTATGTGTGCTTGGACATGTCAAGCTTAAATTGCTGCATTGATTAAAATCTAATTGTCTCTGAACAAAAGAAGGAGATCAAAAACATGACTAAAAAAATGCAGCAGAAACTTTTTGGTGTAAATTGGCCTTAAATACCTGTCCAAAGCTGTGTTTAATGTCCTTGGCTCCCTCAGTGAACCTAGGAAGGATATTGGGCTTGGGGGAGAGAACTCTCTCTAATATTTTGAATTTAGCCATTTTAAATATTTACACATTGTAGCTTTAATTAATTACATATTATACTCTTGGCAGCTTCTACGTGCAGCCTCTGGTTTGAGTTTTCATTAGAGGTTCATTAGAGGTTTCATTTCATTAGAGGCTCTTAGGGAGCTGCCTTGTCAGCCCATGGAGGGAGGTCTTCATTGTTGTCTGCCCAGGCTCTGCAAAGTCTATGTAGGCTTAGGAGCCAAAGACACCAAGGTATTAACTATTTCAGGTGTTATTTGGTCTGGTAAATAATTTCAGCTGTTATTTAGTCTAATAACAGGTCTAAAGGACTAGCAATTTAGGGTCATCATTCACAATTTCTAAATTTGCCACACATTTTTCATTGAGGAAAGCAGACAGGCCAGTCTTGCATGTCCTCAATTACAAAGGCACAGACATGCATTTGTAATGTGTGCACAATGTGGTTTGACATTTTTTTTTAAACATGCATGTTCCTTAATTAACGTTTCTGTGGTACCAACAAAAAAGTGCAATTTATCTTGATAACAAGTCTAGATTGTGGTTTTTGTAGTTGTGTTAAGGCACACAGCATCAACCCCCCACCCCCCACTTTAAAAAATAAAAAATAAAATAAAATAAAAACATTATATTAAATGCTACTTTTTCTGACCACAATACACATTTCCTCTTATTTCCACTGTTTGATGATCATCCCAGATGCCCCAGAGGATTACTCTGTCAAAAGGATTACTTTGTCAAGAACTGCAAAATGGAGTAACATTTACAAAAGTCACTCCATATTGCCGTTCTTGACAAAGTAATCCCAAGCCAATGTGGTTATATTAGCAATAGAGGAATAACGTTGTTTTGAAGCAAAGCATTCTGAGGTATCAGAAATCATGTGTACAGTTCAGGACTTAGCCTTTGCATTTCTTTGAGGAGCACTGATTTTTTTTTATTTTATTTTTTTTTTAAATCACCAGCATTCTCATCCATTTATTGACAAATTGAAGACCCTTAGCTCCCCAAAGCCTATGCCTAGGTACTGATTTTTTGATACCACTTTTGTACAAAATCATGATGACACCATTATACATCATGAACCTATAAACATCACTTGTTTTAAACAATATTAACGGTTTATTTGATTAACCCTATTTATATATATACATTTTTAAAGTACAAAGAACTCTGACTTCGGATTTTATGTAGAGGGAACCTTGACATAAACAAGTTAAAGGTTATCAAATGACCTTGTTCTTAAAACTGCTAAATCAAGCATATAACAGAATATACAGGGATTTTATGATTTAGAGAGAAATGTTTAAAATCAATCGTTTATATTCTTTAACAAATTTGTTTTACTTGCCAGATGTAAAAGTGCTATACAAATACAAGTGAATTGTTTAAGAAGATAGGATGCCAAACCCTGATAAAAGAAAAGGACAACACTTACACTGAATTCCTAATGCATCATTAGGCATAATGCATTCAACAGAAATAACACATCTTAAGATGGAATTGACCTGATGTAATTTAGTGAAATAAGAATATTAATGAATTGTGAATAAATGTAGTGGTGGTGAATATTGGTAAAAGTACAAGGATAATTACATTTGAAACAGGCGCGGCATGGTGGCGTAGTGTTAGCACATCCCACAGCAGGAAGGTCCTGGCTTTGAGTCTTGGGCTTGGTGAGAGCATTTCTGTGTGAAGTTTGCCTGTTCTCTTCATGCTTGAATGGGTTTCCTCTGGGTACTCTGGTTTCTTCCCACAGTCCATGTTAACTGGTTATTTCAAATTGCCCCTTTGTGTGAGTGTGAGTGTGAGTGTGAATGATGGTGTGTGTCTTGTCACTGTGATGGTCTGGTGAGCTATTCAGGGTGTACTCCACCTTTGCTCAGTGTCGGCTAATATGGCCTTCAGCCTCCCTGGGACCCTAACTATGCAATAAAGGTTATTGGTGATGCTATGAGGTTTAATGGCAGTCCCTGTTTATCCTTGAACTCTCTATGGAGAATCATTATTTCATTGTCATGATGTTGCTATTGCTATTTTGTTGCACCTGTAATAAATATATTGTAACTTATTAGAATAGTATTAATCAGTCAAAAATGTTATTTACTTGGTTCTTATTATTTAATTGGTTGAATATGTAAATGTATACTTGTACACCTATCAGCCATACCATTATTGCCACCTGACTGGTCTGTAGCCTGCCAGCAAGCTGACACCTTTCTATCATAACCGCCATTTAACTGCTTCAGTAGTTTGTTTGACAGTACCTCTTCTGTGGGGTCAGACTTGACATACTAACTTTTGCCTGTGTGTGCGTTAATTAGCCTTGGTCAAACAAAGCACTCTTTCTAGTTTACTGGTTGTCCTTCCTTGGGCCACCTTTGGTAGTTATTTACCACTGCATATCAGGAATTCCTCACAAGACCCCTTTAGAGATGAATAGACCCAGTCATTTAGCTATCACAATGTGGCCTTTGTCAAAGTCTTATATTTCTTACACTTGCTTATTTTTTCTGCTTTCAACTTCAAGAACTCACTGTTCAATTTCTGCCTAATACATCACACTCCTTGGCAGGTAATACTGTAACAAGATAATCAATATTATTCAGTTAACCATCAGTGGTCATAAAGATTGTAATGTAAAAGGTGATTGATGTATACGCCATATGTATAGTTAAGATTGCCCAAGATTATGCAAAAGCATATTGCTCATTTTTAGCACAAGATGGAACATTTTCAGCAGTTTTTCTGCTGTTACTTATTGTGGTCGTGCTGAATGCACACCAAAGGATGGCACACAGAGACCTTCTGTAAGGGCTGATAAAGGTGATTAATTGAGAAGAAAGAGTGAGAGAAAGCCCTTAGGGAGCAGTTGCAAATGTGGAGCAGTAATTACTTTCCTTCATCAGATGCTCTTGGATGATTTACCTGTGAGAGAAGCTAATTGGCACAATGTATTGGTAAACAAAGAGCAAATTAGAAGCAAGGCAAGTACCATCTGATCCTTTTTAATAGCTGTGGAAAATGGAAGTGGGGCTCTTTCAATTGCTTTTAAGAACCAGTCCTGCACTTTAGATTTGAATAAACATGATGTATTATTCAGCAGGTTATTTCTAAGTTTTAATTCAACTGACTATGAAAAGCCTCTACATATGCACAAGAGATAAAAACAAAAAAATTCAGTCTCCATGTGTTACATTTTATCAATTTTGGAGATTGTGGATAAATCATGAATCATAAATAATAAAATTGAATGCTGGGGAGGTCAGAGCAGAGGGTTGATGCAGATACTCCTACTGAGAGGGCTCAGTAAACCAGACAGACATTTATTCATTCATTCATTTGCCTAACTACTTAATTCTACTAGGGTTGGGGGCCTCAGCCAACTGTGGGTGAAGGCAGGAGAACATGCAAACTTCACACAGAAATGCCTTTGCATAGCCCAGGGTTCAAACCCAGGACCTTCTTACAGTGAGGTGTACGTGCTAAACACTATGCCACTGTGCTGCCACACTTATTATCACAATCTGCCAAACAGAATGGTGTTAATTCCTCGCAAGGACATTTAACATTCCTTTTTATTCCCTCTCAATCATCATGTTGTATATGATACACCTGTAAAGCTTTCATAAGCCACACCGCTGATCTGAACTTCTGGCAAGGATACGGAGACAGGTATGAAACCCGGATTCTACTAATTATAGTGTATAGTATGTGTTTAGGGGCCATCAACACTTTGTTTTATTCCATAAACTACTGACATTTCCCCTTAATACCACATTAAATACTGTTACTTAGAACACTGAATTGCAGAAAATTACAACTATTTAAAAATAATAAAACAGATGCAGTGTTTTCAGACCTTTTATAATAATGCATTGAAGTCAAGATTATATTTATTTTTTTCAGTCGAAACACAGTACTTATAATAATAATTACCTGAAGACAACTTATTATAATAATCCTGACATTTTAATTACAGTTTTTTAGCATGCCCTCCACCAGTGTTTCACCTTGCTCAGGTGACTTTATGCCACTACTGACACAAAAAATTTTATTCAAACATTAGTATTGTTTTGTTTGTCTCTGAAACTTTCAAAAAATAGCTACAAAAATATCCAAGTTAATTACCATTTGGCTTTGTCTTGACGTAACATCTGATCATGGTACAATTGCATCAAAAAAAATGTCATTAGAATGACACAGAAGCAAGTTGCAAAAATGTTATGTGTCAAGGTATCTATGAGTTTAAGTCTGTGAAGGTGGTACAATGACACAGGCAGCACCAACAATCAACCACATGCTCACCAGAATAGAATCAGCTCTCAGACCGTCCACAATTGATTACGGGAAGCAATGTTATGACATCTGAGATCTGGACTGGCCCTGACACCTGTTTTTCAGCATAATGAGCACACTTGCACTAGAATGCTCTCAAAGGGAATAGGGTCCTGTTTTCTGACTAATCACATTTCAAGTTAAGGGTTCTTGAGCACAACCAATGGGGTGGACCAGGTGTCACTACACACACATGTGCGATGACAGAGGCGGCCATACAAATTACTAATTAATCTAAATCTAAATTCCTGACCCAGAAGTGCACTTTGATTGTTGAAATGAACTCTCAGTAATTTGGTTAATTTGCTTGAAACTTTCTGTTGGACCTGAATTGTTTAGCTGTTTGAAATTTGCATGCCACTAAATAAATGCGAGTGCTGGGTTGGAAGTTGGGATGTTACTGCCATGTTTCCAAATATAAATAACTACTTTGGGAATTTGGTAGTTAGAAAATTCTTGGATAGTAGAAAGGTCATAGTACCATCCATAAGAAGAAACTGTTGAGCTTATCAACTATGCTGCGGAATATGTAAAAATTCGACTTAAAAGTTTAGCGCACACATTTTTAATATTCAGCAAATTTATCTCATATTTAGCACATTCCCCCTCACATTTAAGATGGATTCACATCTACAACAACATCTTACATGTAACTGTAAAGAAAATGTTTGCATGTCAAACCTAAATGTTTATATTAAATCTAAATGCTAAATATAATTTTAATATTAAATCTAAATCTAAACAATA
>JBCNYG010000003.1:9427003-9443353 GCA_039654305.1 Porochilus rendahli | reverse complement strand
TGAGTGGGCAACCACGAAACAGCTCTGTAGGGAGAAAAATGTAGCCTTGTGTTTTTTTCCTTATACCACATATATATTATAATATTATAAAATCGACTAAGGATTATATATATATATATATGTAATAAAATCGGTCAGGATATTTGAAATCAGGTGGTATAAGCCAGTTGAAATGGGTAAGTTTTAAGTGCGGCTTTGAAGTGGGGTAAAGATGTGGTGTTTCTGAGGTCAAATGGTAATGAGTTCCAGAGCCGGGGAGGAGAGCAGCTGAAAGCTCTGCTCCCCATGGTAGTGAGACAGACGGTGCAGACAGACAGGTAAATAGAACAGAAGGATCTGAGGGAGCAAGAGGGAGTGAGAAGATGAAGAATTCAGAAAGATATGGAGGGGAAGGTTATGTTTGGCTTTAAAGGTTAATAGCAGGATTTTAAACTGGATGCGGAACTTAACCAGGAGCCAGTGAAGCTACTGAAGAATAGGAGTGATGTGGTGGATGGAGGGGGTTTTGGTAATAATATGGTACGCTTGTGAGCTGTACTTCAACGTGCACTTTTACTGGTACCATTCACGTCATCCACGTCATTCATCTGGTGCTCCACTTTGCTGTTCAGTAAACTGAAACATGTGTCATATCTCAAAACATGAATAAAATGAATAGAAATGCGATGGCCTGGCGAGCTGTCCAGGGTGTACCCCACCCTTGCCCAGAGTCGACTGAGATGGGCGCCAGCCTCCACGCAACCCTAATTAGGAATAAACGGTTCAGAAAATGAATGAATATTTACAAATTACAACAGTGAGATGATGACTGGTCAGGTGAGCTCTGTGTTTTGAGCTGGCGAACAGCTCTGTGTAGCTGTATGACGTCTGTTCTGTTCAGTGTACTCTTAGAGAAGTTGTTTTAGTATATACACTGGTAAACAAAAGAAAAAACTAACTGAAATAACTACACCAAAATTATCTGTATGTTTTTTTCCCCCATTTGAATGCATGAAGTGCTTACACCACTTTCTCTAAATGACTTTCACAAGTTGTGAGTTAGTTGTTTTGCTTTAAACATATACTCACAAAGAATAATGTCTAATATCTCTTGAGATAATGAGCCAGTAAGATCACAGCCTTCCTGTGTGGAATATATAAATGTCCACTATTTTGTGATACTGAAGCAATATGATTGTGCTGATCCCAAGTAATCTTCACTAATATACTATCTATATAAATGACATCTGTACAACTATATACAACAATATAGCAAATATATGTATACATTTTTATTTCATTTACTTGTTTTGGGAATAGTGAATTAACAACTACTTTAATTAACTTTGTGTGTATTCCACCATGTCACATTTTCCACTCAGAGGAGCAGAGTTGCAGCAAAACCTAGAAGAAAAACACAACTTTAAAAAGAATGAAGAAAATAAGGACATGAGTGATATTTATTGAGACAGAGCCCATCAGAAGTCATTAAATCACCACTTTGAATCAGAGAAGTCAGTTTTCATTTTTCTTATAGCTGAACTCATCAACTGGCATCATTGTCGTCATCATCATCATCTCGCTCACTTCACAAACTTTATTACTTGCTCACACTTTTTCCACTATTTCCACTGTTCTGTTTTGCAGAATTTTTTATTACAGTTTAAGTCTAAGTTACCATGGTTATTTCATTATGATTACCTTATTTTTTGAAGGTTCACAATATAAACTCTAAACACTACTTTCTGGCTCTCAAGCTTATAATATATACTCTAATATTAAGCAATCATTTACAGCCATATTTTCCCCAGCAAATGTACACAAACACCCGTTTACTTCCCATTACATTCTGGCATGGCATTTCATATAACATGCTTCTACATCCTTGATAAGTCATTCAAAATCTGTAGCCTGACTGCATAAGGACACACTAGGTCATATGAGGCCAAATCCTCTATGTGAAAATCAAGATGAATATCCCTAGTCTTTAAACTATCTTGGTGTATGTCTGTGCAAGGCTGTGCATTCTTGTGTCCCCCAGGACCTGTAGGTGCTCATCCATCAGCTTCCATTAGTAAGTAAAGAGGACAAGCATCCACAGTTTGTTAGTGTATGAAGACACTCTTCTTCCTTACCTCAACAAGGTCAACAGTTAGAAATTAAACCTGGACACATACATTCACACATACATACTCTTACACAAAACTATATATTCACAAAAGGACTGCAGAGCCTGTTCTCTTAAGTCCCTGGCACTTAGTGGCATAGATAAAGTCTGTTCTTTGAAGGAATGAAATGGCAATGTCTGAGAGGCTGTGCCTTTGTGGGCTGGATAAGTCTGAGTCCATTTACTCCATTCATCTGGCCTTCAGTCATCAGATATAAGGTCAGCTTGAGTAACACACACACACAAATACAAACATCCACGTAGCCTCACAATATAGATCACTGGTTGTTTTGCTTTAAAAAACTATATAAAAAAATATATAAAATCTGACTACTTAAAAAACACAAATTTTTAAAAGCATTCTTGTTAAGACAATATGCAGTAGGATACACATTTGTGGGAACAAATTTCAATAAGCATTCTAGACACAGTGCAATTAAACACCTGACAGACAAGTGTCTGTTTTTTATTTTATATCTTTTTTATACAGAGAAGTACATTCATTTTGATGCTTTGCAGCCTGAAATAAAGACACACACAAATATTTTTCCTGTTGTGTTTACACAGTGCATCTTATATCACTCATGTGAAATATATAACAGCAACATGGTTAAAGGATTTACCCTTTTTCTAAAATGTATGTGAAAACTCAATTGTCTGTAAGTAATCACTTTCTTCTTTGCATACCAAACTAACTGACTTCTATTTATGATTATTGTAATTCCTCAGATTAGTTCAGCATAAAAAGAGCTTTTTCAAAAGAATTCAATGCTTTGGAGTACTTGAAAAAGCTCTTTTTATGCTGAACTAATCTGTTAAAAACTTTAAAATCCATAATGAAGTGTAACGTATTTGGTACTACTTGGACCCTTCTTGTATCAAGCTATCCCTCCAGAACACGCTAGAGTGACAGCATCTCACGGCTGGTCTGGGAAAACCTTTGCGTCCCCCCGGTAGAGCTGGAAGAAGTGGCTGGGGAGAGGGATGTCTGGACCTCACTGCTTGGGCTGCTGCCCCACGACCCTACCCCCAGAAGAAGATGAATGATGAATGTGTGGAAAAGTGTAACCTTATATACAAACATAACATGCTGGTTTTGTTCATTTAATCAGTGGTTTTTACAAAAAGCTGCACATTTCCCTTAACTCTGTTACCTGCTGTGTAATGGTCCCAGCTACACTCTCCACCTACAGGTCTTCCTAAGCCTGGCCCTCCTCCTCATCTGTTGGTTCTCTTTAACAGCTATCTTCTTCAGCAAGTGTATCATGAGAAGAATCACAGCTGGCAGCCTCAAGAAGAAGACTCTTTAATTTTATAATTAAACTCACCAAACTACCTTGGCCCATGGGGAAGACTCCTGGTACTCCCGACTGCCAGTCCAGGCCTGCATATTGTCAAAAGACCACATCAAAAAGTCACTGTTAATCCTAGCCTTTACTGAAACGAAATGCTCCCTTGGAGCTAACACTCTTAAATCCTCCCTCATTGCAAAGCATCCCATACATATTAATTTTGCAGATATCATCTTGTTTGTTTGTTTTCTTCTTGAATTATCCATTTATTTGTAAAGTAAAAATTAATTTACCCAGTCAAAGAGTGAGAAAAACAAACTTGCTTTAGTTATAACTATTCCCTTAATGGTGAAATCAATCTGCTAATTAATTAGACACAATCTTAATTGAATTTTAGTTCCAAACCAATGCAGTGTAACCTGCCAACCTTGCTCATAGTGAAAGGTGAGACTATGACAGACTTTATCATTATTTCTAAAGATATCTTAATGAAATTCATACTTACATACTGTATGTAGAATGGTCATTTTAAAAAGGTTTCTGTATTAATTTGCTTGTTGTTTGACACTACAGCAGTCCGTTTTCATGACATTCATCCATTCATTCATTTATTGTGTCTTTTTGATGATACTACATAAATGACTGGATAGACTGGATAGACTGACCTTAGGATTAGAATAATGAATAAGTGTTGTTATGCACTGCCTGCATGGAAACTGACAACTGTAAGATTTTTACCTGATTTAACTGAATCAATTTTTCCATTCTTATAGAACAATCTCTGCAAGGGTGGGGCACACCTTAAACAGCTCACTAGTCCTTTGCAACACATGCACAAAACCATTTACACTCACAATCAAACCTTATGACAATTTGGAACAGCCAATTAGCCATATGTTATGGACAGGTGACACTCAATCACAAAGAGATGAGATGGCAGTCTATGAAATGCAAGTAGAATGTTAGCACAATGAACACAGGACCACTCGTGTTTTCCTCCAGATTGCGTATAGCAGAAACATAAACAGACCTAGGTGAAAATACACTCATGAAGAAGGTTCTGCTTTGCATTCAACACTTACAATTTACATACAACAAATTAAGAAACACTCACAATTTACATACTAATAATGAAATTAATAATAAATCAAGACTATATGTTTATGTTATATGAGTGTGACTACTCTGTACAAACTGCAAATGAAGAAAAAGTTCAATGTTTGCATTGCAAATATACCAAATGTCATCATCATCATCATCATCATCTTCTTTTCCCACTTGATCCAGGGTCGAGTTGCAGAGGCAGCAACCTAAGCAGTTAGGTCCAGATGTCCCTCTCCCCACTCACTTCCTCCAGCTCTTCCGGGGAGACACCGCGGCGTTCCCAGACCAGCTGAAAGACAAAGTCCCTCCAGCATGTTCCCAATCCCCACTGGAAATTAATTCAACATGTTGTTACCAATGTGGACCAAGCTCTGGCATTGTTGGTACAGAGAGCTAATTGCCCATAGCAACGGGTTTGGAACCCCATACTCCCGGAGCACACACCACAAGATAGCCTAAGGGACACAGTCGAAAGCCTTCTCAAAATCTATAAAGCAAATGTGGACAGATTGGGCAAACTCTATAAATAAAAGAAAAAATAATGTTAGCTGAATGAAGTTGACAATATATGAACAGTAGGATAAATACAGAATACTAGAAAGAAAAACTGAAATGGTTGTAGGGCAGAGGTAGCATTGTGTTCATGTACACTGTGTACATTGATTGTGCAAAATGATGTGTACAAATATCAGCGGGATATTAAGTAGCCTTATGAATTGTGGGTATAAACTGTCCCTGAATCTGCTGGTGCGAGTCTGGGTGCTCTTGTACAGTCTACCCGACCATATCTGTGGTGCCTTCCTCTTACAGCTCTGTGCGTAGAGGTCCTAAATGGCTGGCAGTTCAGTCCTGGCGATGCATTGTGCTGAGCTGACTACTCTCTATAGAGCTTAGCGGTCCAGAGCATTACAACTGCAGTACCAGGCAGTGATGCAGCCAGACAGAATACTCTTGATGGTGCATCAGTAGAAGTTGATGAGTATTCTGGAGTCCATGCCAAACCTCCTCAGCCGCTGAAGAAAAAAGAACCATTTCATGATCACACTCATTTATTTAATGTATTAAAAGTTTCTTGTTTCTAGGGGGGTATAGCTTCCATTAGGGAAAGCAAATTGATTTGGTAAAAATCTGACAAATAGCATAAATTTCATTTGTTTGACTTGATGTTCGTTTTCCTTTAAGAAATAACATCTAAGTATGAGATACTTATATTCAATTTAAAGATATTTATTTAAAATGCTTGCACTTGTACAAATTGAACAATTCTCTATAGTTTCAGATAAAGCCCCTTTTTAAAAACTGTATATCCAGTGTATGGTCTGTTGGTGCACATCATTGTTTGCTTGTTTGTTTCTAATTGCCAATTGGCAATAAGAGCCTAAATAGGAATCCACAAAGCATTAAAATATTTTTCCTCACAGCTGTAAAGGGGCTTGTTTATTAAGTGTGGTTTGACATGGCAGTTTTTAATTTGTGCTTGTTGTTTCTGCTTAGGCCAGGCTGTGCATGTAGTCTAAGGCAATGGAGTGTGTTACTAAATATTATAGTGTATGACAGAGTGTGTGCAGTGCTGCTTCATTTTTCTTGTCTTAGAAAATCCACATTCATTAAATCATTTAAGGTTTAGTTCACTGTTCATTCTGTTTACTTTTAGTAATGTTTATTTAAATGGTGTGAAGTGTTCATTTGATGTATGGCTTCTATATACATATAAAACACTATTTTATGTGTGGTGGGAAAGTGTGGAAAAGTGCAGCCTACAAGACTGTTACAGCAGCGCCACCTGGGGTATTTCACCCCAGGAAATACTAATCTATTGTAAGCCATTAAGGGCACAGATTCGTTACACCACAGGGGCAAGAAACAGTGGAGAGTTCAACAAAAAACCTTATCAACAAAATGATCAAATATAATAAAGATCTGAAATGTAAGTACCAAAAACAAACTGCCACCTTGGACCCTCAGCACCTGCTCAAAAAAAAGATAAAAAAACTGAAAACACACACCAGGTACATCACTGGTACAGTTCTTTACCCATTCCAGATAAACCAACAAATACATTTTATTAACCAAAAAAAAAAAGCCTTCAAGGATTAGTAGAAAAGAAAGAAAGACAAAAGTATAGGTGCACCCATTTATATATGCACAGGTGTACTTAACACCACTGAGCAAGTAATATGCTTTGACAATGACGAGAAGAGTCATCTGGTTGCATCTGTATTTATTATACACCATTTTTTAAATCTGGCTTATATAATTTCTTTGTCAGAGAAGAACGTAGATGTAAATTTAGCTCAATGGCACTTTAATTATAGAAATACAAGTTACGTCCCCCTTTGTATTTCAGTTTTTTGTTTTTTTGTGAGTGTTTGCTTTTTTGTTTGCTAATGTGTGTATCTGCGTGTGTGTTTTGTCAGTAGGGGGATGGGTGTTTTGTCTTTCTCTTATCTTTAGGCTCAGCCCACTGCACTGAATCCTGTTTTTGCTACACTAAAAGACAAACTTGAACTTGCCTGTCTCCTATGTTGTGATTGGTGGAATGAACTTTGGGACGTGTATTTATACAGCAGCAAATCACAGTTTGGGACACCAATTGCCTTTGCTTTGCGGTGTGTGTGCGCCACATTTTGCTACTGTCTATTTCACTTCTGTCGATGACCTTGTGCCTAGTGCTGACGCCTCCTGGATCAGATTATTGATATTAATTGTAGTTAGTAGGAAGATGGTGACATTTTTTTCCCCCCACATTTTCTCCTGGATTTGGGTTAGATAGCGAGTGAGGAAAGCCACTGTGTTTTTTTTTTTGTTTGTTTGTTAGCTTCCTTTGTTAGGTAAATTAGATGGTTTAGATTAGATAGGTATATGTGTTTTGTTTATTATTTTGGCCTGGATGGCTTCTGAAGAAGTAACTACTGAAAATAAAAGAACTTAAAGTTCTTTAATTTTCTCTTATTAACTCATATGTTATGGCTTAACCTAGACCGGGTCAATACGCAGCACAGTTAAAAGCAATTATATGAATATTAAATGGGCAGAGTTTAGGGGATTAGGCAGACAGAATATCCAAGCCAATGTAGAGACAAATAATATGAGGCAAACAAGATTCTTACATAACAGTTCAACATCATAGATTTTAGAGAAACATAAATGTAAAACATTATGCGTACAGTATGCATACAATGGCAGCCTTATCACAATATAGACAGTTTAGTGTTCACTGGCATGAACATTACTTTGAAAAGAGTGTGTGTACTGAGTGGTTTGAGTACAGACAGGTATGCTGGGAGTCATGTGATGCTTGTGTCAAATGTCATGTGATTGTGAGCAGTGAGATGCATGCTTGAATGTGCTGTGCTGTGACTGACTTTGCTTTGACATTTTTATTGTAAAAACAAATTTACTAATGTAGTCATTCATTTATTTGTGCCTTATCATGGTCAGAATTGCAGTGAATCCAAAGTATATCTCTGCAAAATAATGAACCTGATGTCTGGCATACCAAAATCAGCCGTCTGACAGAGGGAATACACTGTAGATTATTATACTAGTCTTTCAGAAGTCATCACATATTTTTATTCAGACCCAAGGGCAAATTTAAGGAGCTGTTTGAGTTGTGATGTGAGTAGGAGTAAAAAGGGGAAGAGGTGGCTCAGTGGTTAAGCTATTAGGCTACTAATCAATAGTTCAAACCCCAGTTATACTACCCAGTTGGAGCTATTACAGATTCTGCCCCATGTGGAGGAGTTCAAGTTTCTCAGGGTCTTGATCACAAGTGATGGAAAGATGGAACGTGACATCGACAGGCAGATCGGTGCAGCCCCTGCTGTAAAGTGGAGCTTGTACCAGTCTGTCATGGTGAAGAGGGAGCTGAACCGGAAGGCAAGGTTCTCAATTTACCAGTTGATTTATGTTTCTACCCTCACCTATGGTCACATGCTTGACCGGAAGAACAAGATTGCGAATCTGACAAGTGTCTGAAATGAGCTTGCTTCACAGGGTGGCGGGGCTGTTACTCAGAAATAGGGTGAGAAGCTTGGTCATCTGGGAGGAGATCAGAGTAGAACTGCTGCTCCTCCGGATTGAAAGGAGGTAGTTGAGGTGGCTCAGGCATCTGATTAGAATGCCTCCAGAATGCCTCCCTGGTGTGGTGTTTTGGGCATATCCAACTGGGAAGAGACACCGGGGTCAACCCAGAACATGCTGGAGGGACTATGTCTCTAGGCTGATCCAGGAACACCTTGGTGTCCCGTCCTGGAAAAGCTGGAAGTGGCTGGGGAAAATGATGTCTGGACCTCACTGTGTTTTTACCTTTTTTTACAACTTGTAATTTAAATGTTTTTAAATCTGAATTGTATCTGATGAATCTGCACAAAATAGTCTAAGTTGGTGAAGTGAAAGGAGAAAAATATTTTTTCAAAATAGAAATCGTAAATTTGGTATGTGCATATGTACTCACCCCCTTTGCTATGAAACCCTTCAAAAGTTCTGATGCAAACAGTTACCTTAAGAAGTCAGATAATTAGTAAAATAAAGTCCACATGTGTGCAACCTAATTGTCACATGATCTGTCAGGGACAAAGTTGTATAATTTTATTACATATTACAAAAAGGTTTGGCTCTTGCTGCTGATTGTGTAATAAGAGGTAAAATCCACCAGCTTTCTCTGCATGATGTGGAACCTTAACTTGATACGCCATCACATTTCGATCAAAGTGTATTGTTTGAAAGGGTTGCAAACACGTACGCAAGGCATCAACAAGATATGTTTTTGACCAGTCCAAATTCTGGCATATTACCATTCACAACTTTGACAAAGATCATTGACTTCTGAACTTGCAATGCAATGTTTAAATTCAAACTGCATACACATATGCCTAACCATTGGACCCAAAGATTTAATCTGTGAAGGCAAATGTATCAAATAATGCTGTTTAGGTGTAATATTGTATTCTGGGAAAGGCTCCTTCCAATGCTTCATATGATTTTCAATAAGTGACTTTAATCTAGAAACAGGTGCAAACACTACCTGCACTATCTCTATTAGTTCATATATCAGATACACATATTGTCTTTCAAACCCGATAAAACAAATGGTAATATCCTTAGCAGGACAAGAACTTGCCCAGATGACTGTTTTAATTTTCCCTCACTTGACATTTATGTGCTCAGTGAAATTGGGGATTTAATCCAGAAGAAGGGAATAATCCAGATCAATCGTCCTGACTAAACAACACACTCCTGATTTTTATAGGAGCTGTACCCTCCAGAATGACATGCATATTGTCTTGTGGAGTTTGTTGTACAATATCAAAAGCAGGGAATTCATCTGTATGACTTTCAAATTATGCCTACATCACTTAAAAATATTCTCCCTTCGTGCAATATTTATAACATGTATGTCACTCCCGTTTTATCACATGATACGTTCCAAATGCAAACCACCTAAAGGGGTCAGTGGGGGGTCAGGTGCAGCAGGCTACCGGTTCAAATTTGGCCTCAGAACAGACTATGCCATGGATGAAGATGAAAAGACTTTTTCGGGCACGGATGCTACAACAGTGGCAGTATTGAAAGTTAAGGTTCATTTGCAAGTTAAGCTATTTGTGAAGTTGGCTAACAAGCACTTTACTGCTTGACTCTAGTCTCTAAACAGTGATTAGTTTTTGTTATTATGTTTCTATTATTGTTTCAGTCTGCGGAACACCCCAACATGGAACATTTCTGTGTTATATGTTATACAGTTGCATTATTTGCACGACCATCTCCCCATTCAGCCATGCAGTGTTAGCCAGTAACTGTCATGATTAAATACACCTTAAATACAATAAAGAGGTAAAAAGAAATTAGATTCATGTCTTCATTTAGGCAAGTGACATTTCCTCTTCTGGTCCTAGTACTCTACACTGATTATAAATATGATTTATGAATCCCACAGTGTTTGGCTCATTTCAAGAATTTTAAGAAAATTATCCTACATAATGGAAAAAAATATTGTTAAAAGTTGTCTTTCTGTCAAGAAAAGTATATTCGTTTCTAGTATAACTTTCTGACTTCAAGAAATGTAATGCCTAGTGTATAGAATTATGTCAAGGTGATGGCACTAGCATTTTCTTAATTTGAGAATATTTTTTAATATATTGAGAAAAGATGTCTCACATTTTGTTTGTATCAGGAAAAATGCACTTATTAGTAAAAATACTATATATTAGTATATAAAACTATAAGATATTTCTGGTTTAATTATGTTTATATATATTTACTTGTTTTTGAGAATCTTGACAAGCCTCATTTTCTTGTTCTATTGGCAGATAATTTTGCAAAGTTTCAGTAATATTCCCCTAATTTTTGTATTTTTGTATTTTTTTTCCTTCTTGTTTTTAAAGCTGACTTTTTCAGTGCACGGTTGGGTTATAAAAAAATGTCCAAATCTTTGATGATCCCTCATAGCATCATCAAATCCATCATCTTCAAATGGAAAGAACAAAGTACCACAACTAACCTGCCAAGAAAGGGCTGCCCACCAAAACTCACAAACCAGGCAAGGAGGGCATCAGAGAGAGGCAGCACAGAGAATAAAGGTAACCCTGAAGGAGATGCAGATTTCCACAGCAGAGACTGGTGTATTTTTAGCTGGAACCACAATAAGCCGTACACTCCACAGAGCTGGGCTTTATAGAGTGGCCAGAAAAAAGCCATTACTTAGTGTTATATAAGTAAATTGGATGGCATGCTTTGAATTTGCATATGCCAAAAGGCGACTCTTGAAATGTATGGAGGAAGGTGTTCTGGTAAGATGAGACTACAATTTTACTTATCAGTCACCAAGGAAAATGCCATGTCTGGCGAAACCCAACACATTCCATCAACCTAAGAATGCCATCCCCACAGTGAAACATGGTGGCCGCATCATGCTCTGGAGATGTTCTTCAGCAGCAGGGACTGGGCAACTGATCTGAGGCAAAGATAGATGGTGCTAAATACAGAAATATTCTTGAGCCAAACCTGTTTTAGTCTGCCTGTGATTTGAGACTGGGACAAAGGTTTGCCTTCCAGCAGGACAATTTCCTGAAGCTTACTGTAAAGCAACACTCGATTGGTTTAAGGGGAAACATTTAAATGTTTTGAAATGGCCTAGTCAAAGTCCAGACCTGAAAATCAGTGGTCAGACTTGAAGATTGCTGTTCACAAGAGGAAACCATCCAACTTGAAGGAGTTGAAGCAGTTTTGCCTTGAACAGTGGGAAGAAATCCCAGTGGCAGAATGTGGTAAACTCACAGAGACTTATCCAAAGTGACTGGCAGCTGTAATTGCCACAAAAGGTGGCTCTACAAAGTAATGACTTTAGGGGCGGTGAATAGTTATGCACCCTGAAGTTTTTTGTCCTGTTTTTTGTTTGCTTCACAATAATAAAAAAAAATCACATTTTCAAAGATGTAGGCATGTTCTGTAAATGAAATGATGCAAACCTTCAAACAATCCATTTTAATTCCAGGTTGTGAGGCAACAAAACATGAAAAATGACAAGGGTTGGTGAATAATTTTGCACGGCACTGTATACATATACCAGTGTATAATCTTACCCTGGTACACAGTCCTGTAGCGAAGTTATAAAAGAATACGGCATCTATATATGTACACACTACATTTGTTTTACTTGCTCAATGAGAGAACGTATAGTTTTATGATTTGCCCATCATAAGTCCAAAATGATACACACAGAATTAAACTATTAGCTTTGAAGCTGAATTTACAGAGGAAATTTACAAACGTGTGTGTATGTTCGTGTCTTTGTGTGTGTGTGTGTGTGTTTGTAGTGAGAACACCAGAGGGAGCAATAAAGCTTTACTGCAAAGGTGCAGATGCTGTGGTCCTGGAGCGTTTACAAAAAGGCAATCTGCATGAAATGAGCACAAAGCAAGCACTTGAGGTTTGTGCTGATGGGTACTTTATTTTAAAATTGTTTGAACCATATAATATGCTAAGTATAATACTGAAATCTGAATTGTCATTTCATTCATATTGTATGTTGATTTATCTAAGCTTGTTGAAGTTGAAATGAAAACCATTGGCAGTTAATTAGTCTCTTGTGGTGGCAGGTTTTTGCTCAGAGCTGTCTGCGGACATTTTGTGTGGCTGTGCGCTCTGTAGACGAAGCTCAGTGGGTGGAGTGGAGTCACGCTCTCAGGATGGTTGCCACAGCAACCACTTGCCAAGAGAGTATCCTAGAGGAACTGCATGACCGAATGGAAAGAGAACTGACGGTATGATAACAGACTGTTTTATTGTACAGTATATGTCAACATATACATATATATGTCACCATTGACTTTGACTTTGTTTTTGTTTATTTTTTATTTTTAAAACAATGGAGTCACTTAAAAGACATACTTGCACTCATTTGCTTAATCCCCCACTTAATCCTCCTAGTGTCGCATGGATCTCAGGTGACACTGGGTGAAGGCAGAGTGCACAGTAAACTAAGTGATATCACTGTACAAGCATCAATACTGAAAAAAATTCTTACATATATTTATTTACTCATTTGCCAAACTGTTCGGTCCTACTAGGGTCTCCAGAAGGCTCACGCCTTTCCTCAGCCAGTTCTGGGTGAAGGCAGGGAACACCCCGAACAGCTTGCCAGTCCATCGCAGGGCCAACACACACAGAACAACTCATACTCACACCTAAGGGCAAACGACAATATTTAATTGACTAAATGTTCATGTCTTTGGATTGTGTGAGAAAACTGGAGTACCTGGAGGAAACCCATGCAAGCACATGGTGAATATGCAAACTCTACACAGAAACGCCCTTGCCGCGCTCCCAGCATAATGCAGTCACGGCCCTTAATTTTAATTGCAAACAGCACACAGTCTAGTTATTATTTATTTATTTATTTATTTATTTATTCTTCACTCTCTCTCTGTGACTGTGTATTCGTTACCTTGGTGGATGTTATGATACATTTGTAATGTCTCTTTGATTTGATTATTATTTAACAAACTCTTGATTAATGTCAGCTCTGTTTTTTTCTAAAAGCCGCAGGAAATTTGCTGGTGTATTTATGTACAAATGTCCCAGTTTAATATCTTGTGGTAGTTTGGTTTGAAGGGTCATTGCTTTATATCTACAGTGTTTTTGTCTCTTCTTTCTTCTTTTAACTTTCCCTTTTGCTTCTGTTTGCTGTCTTCTATCTTTTTCTGTCCCCTCCAGTCAAGTCCAGCAAGATTATATAGATTCCATAACACAAATCAACAGTAAATAAATAAATGAATCAGATTATCAAGAGGAGCCTTTTACCCATAAACCTCCCCTGGGAAAGCACATCTGTTCGGCACAACACTGCAACCAGACTGCCGTTCAGCTGGCTATAATGCTGGACAGGACAGCTTAAAAAATTTTTTTTTTAATGAAATAAAATAAATTTGTTACATATTTGTCATCAATACATAAGACCTTCTTTGACATTGAATATTTACTGTATGAGACTGGATCACATGTCCATCACCATCTTTAAAACAGGAGTCAGGTTTAATTAAATTCTCTGACTCAAAGCTCGTCTGGCTTGTCATATCTCCAGAACTATAACAGATTCAGACCAGAGCACCCGCGATACCCACATTTATATCCAGATTCAATACATTTGTGAAGCAGAAAATCTGTATTTTCTGATTCAAATCTGATAAACTAATTTTTTGTCAGCACACGGAGACCTTCAGAGGTGTGTACATATTGTATCTCAAGAACTGTAATGGCTACAGACATACTTCCAAAGTTATCAAAGTTATGGCTCATAAACCAAATTTTTGCTCTCCCGAGTCCGAGTACCCGTATACTGATTCTCAAAAATCGTAATAGATACCGACGTGCACTTGGTACCAAAACATCCACAATACCCAATTTTATACTCAACTTTCACACATGTATGGGGTTTAAAACTAATATATTTCATGTTAAGAAGGAAAAACCTAATTTATTCCCATTTCTGGGGGGATGTCTTGGATTTTGGTGTGGCCGGCGGTATTTTTGAAAAGAGTTGGCGCTCCTCCTTTGTTGCCCATTTTCATCTCCACTGTTTACTATCTTCAGTTGTGTTTCCATTACCGAGTGTGTGTGCCTCTTTAGAATGTCTCACGTGTGCTTGGAGTGACTTCTTTCTGGGGACGCCCAACCTCTCTTGGCCCATCTGCTCTCCTGGTAAGCTCCAGCGTGGGTTTTTTATACTGCTTGTCATGTGTGTTTGGGTGATGGAGATTTGAGGGCCCTTTCTCTTTTTAAAGATTGTTATTGTGTGTTATACTGTGTTGTGAAAGATAAACCTCGTTTTGAGGACTGAAACCCTGTTAGCCTGAACAGTGTTACTTACCTGTGTGTCTGGTCTATCAGTAAGTGGTAGCCTTATTCCCTGGGTGAAATTCCCAGGGCGGCATATTTGGATTGTTGAGGGGTTTTACCCTCCTCGATATTAATAGCTGTTTCCCGTCTGGTCTCCACACCTGGTTACTGCCAAAGGTGCACTCGCTGTACAGGTCGTTCCTCATCAATGAATGAACTAGTAGCTGTAGGATCAATAAGAGCCCAGTTTTCAACATTTTTGCTACAATATCATGCATAATTATCTGCATAAAAATAAAAATTGCATATGATAAATTTAATTTTCATGAGTTTACAATTACGGGAAAACATACCTTTAATGAAAGGCGTAGAACATTCCAGTGTGTGGTCCCATGTTGTTATATCCTTTCTGTTGACAGCGTTTTCCCCCACAGTAGTCTCCCTGCACTCTTGTCCTTTATATATTTGGCTTTATCTAGAATAACCTTTGGAGTTTTATAGAAATTACTGTTAATGCTTGGAACAGCCAATAATTCCAGGTGTATATAATTAGGCATGATACGACCGAAATTGCTTAACTACATTTACATTTACAGCATTTGGCAGATGCCCTTATCCAGAGCGACTTACATTTATCACATCATTACATTTTTCATACAATTGAGCAATTGAGGGAAAGGGCCTTGCTCAACCACCGGCATTTAAGCGCTGTTGGGAGACTCCTCCGGCGCCAGATTATTCTCGCCTTCACGCGGTAGCTCGGCCAGTTCGCTAGCGAACTCTAGACTCTAGTCGGATTATTCTCAGTTTCGTATTTTTGACTCTGGTGTTGTGTTTCCTTTCAGTTCTCACTCGAGCCCCGGCGATACCCCCCATCTCTGCTACGCGGAACGCACTCGCTCCGGGAACGCACGCACCGCATCTCCAAACCCACCTCCACTATCCGCCCCAATACACGGGTTCCTTCCTCGCCCCCCGAGTCCCTGGTCCCCCCGACTTCCCTTCCCTTTCTCCAAGAGATAAATAAAAGCCTTTCTAAAATCCATCTGGCTTCCGGGTGTGCTTTTGGGTTCTCTCCACCACGTCTGGGTCGGAACCGTAACACAGACAGAATGCATGCAAGCTTTTATTAAGTTTCTGTTTAATTTCCTTTGAAGATATGCACCTGGACATTGAGGGGAAAATGTATTCTCCTTTTTAATAAATTTTTAATTACTTATTAGGCTTTACCTTTTTGATTTTGTTTTAATTAAGAGAAAAATAAGTTATTACATTGTAGTTCAGACAAAGAAAATCCCACATGCTTAGTTTAAGATACTGCTCAACCCAGTTCACAAATTCCCTTCCATCATCAGGATCCTGGGGAGAAAACAGAAAACTGAAACGTACGAGTCGGAAATACACTGCGTTCCAAATTATTATGCAAATACAATGCAAATTGTATTTAAGTGTCATAAAGATTAAATGTTGTGT
>JBCNYG010000003.1:9362756-9379453 GCA_039654305.1 Porochilus rendahli | reverse complement strand
TTATCATTATCATTATTATTATTATTATTATTATTATTATAACAACAGGAAGAAAATAAAAAATTATTAATTTGTAAATAATTCTTGTGCTAACTGATACCACCATACCATTTATATGCAGTTAAGAAAGCCAGTCTTTTTCTGCAAAATTGAAAAAAAAAAGATGTTGGGAAGATTCCAAATCAAATGCTTAGGACGGTCACAAAATATGTTGTATGCATCATTTTCACAAACAACATTTCTGAAGGCGTGAGAGCACACGCTTGAACACAAGATGATCTGGCGATGGGCCATGGAAAGACGCAGAGCTTTAAACCTGAAGCCATGACGGGGAACAGGTGGCAATGATCAGGGCGGGGCCGGCAATTACAACCCAAGCCGGGGGAAGTCAGGTGACCTGGAAGAGAAAAAAGCCAGACACAGAACATGAGACAGGCACAATTAACACCTCTGGCGGGATCTCACTGTGGGGGAGGTACTTTGGCGATGTGTTAAACATGTCCACCTCACAGCAAGAAGGTCCTGTATTTGAGTCCCGATCTTGGGCATTTCTGTGTAAAGTTTGCACATTCTCCCCATGCTTGCTTGGGTTACTTCCGGATACTTTGTTTTTCTCCAACAGTCCAAATACATTCACATTAGTCTAATTGGCTGTTTCAAATTTCCCATAGGTGTGAGTATGAATGGCTGTGTATGTCTATTGGCTCTGTGATGGTCTGAGGACCTGTCCACTGTCAGGTGAGATAGGCTTTAGCCTTCATGCAACCCTAATATGATTTACCATTTGGTGAATGAGGAGTGAGTATATAAGCTATGTAAGCTATATAAAAAAACATTATGTAAAAATTTGCTAAATGGTCAGGCTCAGAAGCTAAATATCATTTATGAAGCGAAGATAATATAAGGATTTTTACTCATGACTACAGGATTTTGCAAAATCTACGTTTTGTTGCTTCCTGTTTTCAATGCAGAAGAATGAAGGTGTATTGGGAAAGAGTGGAAACGCACTAAATCCGACTCTTAGTCTTGGTGACAATGTCAAGCACAACACAAGGATAATTTATCACTAGCGCCTGAAATGAATGTCCTCTATACACATTAAATAAATAATTAATTTTGATTGCTTCCTCTTTTTAAGCATTTGTTTTACAAAAGACTTTGTGGGCTTCTCACTTAGTGAGCAAGCTGTTTGCCAGTTTCACCTTCCCAGCTATACAAAAATCTGTTTTTCAACTGAGTGATTAAAAAACAATGATCGGTGTTTGTTACTCCTGTTGCAATGAGGAAAACTTTGGTCATTAACATTATAGCACAGCAAATTATTATAATGTCACTGTTTTCAAAAAATAAAATAAAATAAGAAGAGCGTGCATAACTATTCACCCCCACACTGTGTACAGCTTAGACACCAGTCTTTTCTGTGAAGCTTTCCAGCTTCTTTAGGGTTACCTTTGGCTGCCTGTTTGACCAGTTTGTAAGTTGTAGTGTATGGCACTCTCTAACCAAGCCTTTTGATGCACCATATGTTGTGATACTTTGTAATAATGGATTTAATAGTACTCAATGGAACAAGTTTTTGTCTGTTTGCTTGTTATGTAATACAGCCTTTATTTGTTATAATTTTTATGGCTTACAGCTTATGAAAACCCCAAACCCAAATTAGAATATTGTGAAAAGGTTCAATATTGTGGACTGAAAGTGTAACACTCTAATCAGATAATTAATCCAAAACACCTGGAAAGGGTTCCTGAGCCTTTGAGTGGTCTCTCAGTCTGGTTGAGTACAATTCACAATCATGGGGAAGACTGTTGACCTGACATTTGTGCAGAAAGCCTCAAAAGGTAATTTCAAAAGAAGTTGAATGTTCTCAAAGTGCTGTATCAAAGCACATTATTAGAAAGTTAAGTGGAACTTAAAAGTGTGGAAGAAAAAGGTGCACAAACAGCAGGGGTAACCACAGCCTGGAGAGGATTATCAGGAAAGGCCATTCAAAAGTGTGGGCTAGCTTCACAAGGAATGGACGGAGGCTGGAGTTAGTGCATCAAGAGCAACCACACACAGACGGATCCTGGACATGGGCTTTAAATGCTGTATTCCTTTTGTGAAAACTCTCCTGAACATCAAACAATGTCAGAAGTGTCTTGCAGCATCTTACCTGGGCTAAAGAAAAAAAAACTGGTCTGCTGCTCAGTGGTCCAAATCCCTCTTTTCTGATAAGAGCAAATTTTGCATCTCATTTGGAAATCAAGGTCCCAGAGTCTGGAGGAAGAATGGAGAGGCACACAATCTAAGATTCTCAAAAAGTCCAGTGTGAAGTTTCCAAAGTCTGTGTTAATTTGGGGAGCCATGTCATCTGCTCGTGTTGCTCCTCTGTGCTTTATTAAGTGTAGAGTCAACCCAGCCATCTACCAGGATATTTTTGAGCACTTCATGCTTCCTTCGCCAAACAAGCTTTATGGAGATGCTGACTTCATTTTCCAACAGGACTTGGCACCCTCGCCCAGAGTCGGCTGAGATGGGCGCCAGCTTTTTCCTGCAACCCTAATTAGGAATAAGCGGTTCAGAAAATGAATGAATATATACATGTATACCCACTGTAGTTTCTGTTATCAGTTACTTTATAGAAGATATAGCAGTTGTTTCTTTAGGTTTTTGTGAAGTTACAAAGACAAAATACGAAGTTTGTTATGCTGGTGAAAAAACCTCCATCCTAAGTTTTCCCTGACTGTTTGTCTTTTTTCTTTGCAAAAATAAATAAACAACTGCTCACTGCGACTTTTTTTTGTTCTTTTATTAACTCACATTAATTTGTATTATTTTATGTTGCTTGCTTTCTTACCTCAGTTCAATCCAAATGCATATTTTTTAGTGTGAACATTATTCCTTTGTAGCCTGTTTCAAGGACACCTGCTGCTGTTATTCAACATGCCTTTTAAAATGTGGGTGGGGAGCCTCCTGACATCAAATGGACTATGTCAATGTATCTTATTTAAAAGCTCTTACATATGATCCCAAAGCACAGATTTAAGAGCACTCAAAAGCTTTGCCCTTGGCTACAGTCAGAAAGCACTCACTCCTGCCGTACCACAACAAAGTAGACAAAGTGCATACGAATGTAATGTTCATTAAGCATTTGGGATTTAAGTGGTTGGATGTTTTATATCAAGATATGAGTCAGTACAAAAAAATTCTCATGCCATCAAGACAAATAAGCTCTGAATTTTGATAATAAGGTATTTTTTTAATTGAAGCACTTGAAGTTTTTAATAAGTTTTTTCTTTTCTGAACAAAATAATACAACAGCTCCTCCTTGAATTGCCACCTTATCCTGGGAGCTATGTTGTCGGGGGCATTATACCCCTGGTAGGGTCACTCAAGGCAAACAAGTCCTAGGTAAAGGTCCAGACTAGCCCTCTGTGAGCACAATGATTTCAAGGACACAGTTTCCCTTGCCCGGACGTGGGTTACTGGGCCCCCCAAACCCCCCCACCCCCTACCCCTAGTGCAGGGACTACATCTCTCGAGTGGTCTGGGAACTGCTTGGCTTCCCCCTGAAGAGCTGGAGAAAGTGGCTGGGGAAAGGGACGTCTGGACCTCACTACTTAGGTTGTTGTCCCTGCGACCCGACCCCGGAACAAGCGTAAGAAGATGTATGAATGAATGAAATAATACTACACGTTTTGTTTGAATGCTGTCCAACCCAGAAAAAAAAATGCAGAGTTAAAATGAATACAAGTATTGGCAGGTAAATTCTTAATTTTGGAACATCTTTTAAGAAAATCAGCACAGAGTAAAACCCATTAAATTTACACATTCAGTAGGAGGATACAGTGAAGTTTCTGGAACATTCAGATAAGGATTTTAATTTTGCGAGCCATTGCACTTTGTGTGGACCACTAACAGCTAATGGAGTAAATAATTATAACGTAAGCTTACGATAAATTTGATGAGGTTTCTTCTCTGAGCTAAAAGAGGTGGTCTAGTTTGGCATAATTATATGGACTTTATCTTAATGTTAATAGGTTGAAAGGTTAAAAGGTTTTTAAAAATAGTGCTGTGTTATTTGGGGTGTCTGAGTATCTCCCTGGAAAAACATATCATTATTTGAAATGCATATTATTATTATAATTTTGACTTGGATTAGTCTTTTTAAACTTTTTCCACGGGAGGAATTATGCTGGACACATATATTAGTATGGGAATTGGGATGTGCTCACTGCATTGTAATGACTGCAGATTGGAGGATTAATAAGGCAGAAATGTCGAATTTTTTATTTATTTTTTTCACCAATAGAGGAAAAACATGCTGTAATGAATCTCTGCAATTAAAAAAAAGATCATTACTGGTCTATTTCTATGAGTGTAATAGTGTTGTCATATCTCATAATGACAGAACAACTCAAGAGAGTTGAAGGCACCATGATTTTATCATTAGGGCAAACAATCAAGATAATAACCTCAACCCAATCATAGAATTTATGAACAATAATAACAGCTTTAAAAGGAAGTCATTCTGGTTTGGCAACTTAGTGTGATCCGCACATTTATTTGCCCTATAACCTATATACATAGTTTATAAAAACTGTGACTGTGAACAAAAATACATTGTCTGTTTACCTGTGTTACTTAAAGCTCTGTTGGGACATGTAATATATGACACCATACAAAAAGAATATGGGCTATTAACTTCTTTGTTTGTTTGTTTGTTTTGTCTAAGAGCTTTTTAAAAAATGAGAGCTTTACCTTACATATTATCTCTCTCTTTACCACAATGGACTAATGCTGCACTGGCAACACTGCAGATGCTACACCAATTAATATTCATCTCCCACTCCATTTTCCCCCTCACTTGTGAATAAGACCCCAAGATACTCAAACTCCTTCACTTGGAGCAACACTGTCTTCTCATTCCAGAGTGGGCATGCCACACTTTTCCTTATGAGTACCATGGTCTCAGACTTAGGGGTGCTGGTCCTCATTCCAGCCAATAGAATTATGTCATCCACAGAAAGCAGAGACTCTCAAAGAGGTGGGAATTAAAGGCAGCCTAACTGGGTCCTTCAGCAGACATTTACAGCACACTTTTACTTTTTATTTGGGTCTGTCAGGTCTGCCTGTAATTCCTCCCTGTCACCTGACCCACCTGACTTCCATGTGGGAATCAGTTGCCAACCCATCTCCTCTCTTCACCCAGGTTTTCAGAACAAATGGCTGCATATCAGCTGAGTTAATCATTGGCTGGGGACCCAAAGTGTTCTGGGGTCACATGTACTGATAGACAACTTTATGCTTGAACAAGAGGTTAATTATGGGCAAACTGTGACAAGCGCAGAAGTGCAATAACTGAACACCATTCAAAGTCAGATCAGGCAGGCCGTTCCACCCCATCATGCCCCACAAGGTCACGCTGTCATTGCTTATATGGAGTCCTCAGTATGGACAGTTTACCGAATCTGTCCTAGGTATTCCAAAACTTTCCTCAGTAAGAGCACTGAATTTAAAACATTAAATCAATACTGTTCAATACTGCATGAACAGTGGATAGTAGCAAGTAGCATAACAATAACTGTTTATTCATCACTCACTCATTTGCCAAACCGATCAATCCTGCTATTTTGGCCACTAGGAGGCTGAAGCCTGTCTTAGCCAACACTAGGTGTAGACAGGGCACACCATAAGCAGCTTGTTAATGCATGGCAACGCACAAAGTCAACCATTCACACTTGCATCCACACCTAGAGACAATTTGGAACAGCCAATTAACCTAAGGTGCATGTATTTGGATTATGTCAGGCAACCAGAGTACTTGCAGAAAGTCCATACAAGCACAGGGAGAACATGAAAACACAGAAACATCCGAGCCCAGGACTTAAACCCAGGAGCTTTTTGCTGTGAGGCTGACATGCTAACCACTATGCCACCATGCCACTCTGACTGTATAATAAAGAGGCTAACTGTGTAAGGGGAACTTTATACAGTTCACATTATGCAGAACCATGTTTATTTAAGATTACTCTGTAAACTGGAGTGAGCAGATGGTACAAAGTTGCAAATTGGACTTTTAAGCTAAGGTTTTTCCTAAAAATATTTTCCTAAGATATGGTTAGGTCACAAGCTAATTTTCTGTGACTTTTACTTGTTGTAGGTGGAAAATTACAAGATGCAACTTCACCTGGAAAACAGTAATATAACAAAATTGGGTTAGGTTCTGACTGTTTATTGTCTATTCTGGAGTTTCACTTAAAAATCGATAATTCAGCTGATTTTATGAACTCTACAGTTCCTTACTGCACAGTTGATTATATATTGATGTCCTTCCCTATTCCCCTTGAAGCAAAAATGGTAGAAATGCAAATTTAATGATAACTGTTTGTTAGGCTACCCAATCTGGAAAATTAAATTCTTCATTGTCATCATCATCATCATCATCTTCCGCTTATCCGGGGCCGGGTCGCAGAGGCAGCAGTCTAAGCAGGGATGCCTCTTCATTGTGATATTCTAAAATGGAAAGTAATGATGAGGATAAAATTATCAAAGCCCTAGCCTATTGTGCAGCAAAAGAAAGTACCCTGTATGGGCCTTGTTTTTCAACACAAGAATAGCCAAGACCACTTTAAAGAAGTGAAGAGAACCTCCAGATCTTTCACACTTGCCTTTTGACACACATGTGGGTGAACATGGCAGGGTGCAATTTAGAAATAGAGCAGGCTCAAAATGCCACTTCTGCTTGCGGTCTATTCAAGGGTGTTTTTCTGAGTACCCGCTGTTTAAGTGACAAAACTGTGACAACAGGATCAGCCCTCATTCCTTTTCACCTCCCTCCTCAGCTGTACCAACAGGAAGGCTAAAGAGACAACAAATCTCTGTTTTAAGCTGCAGTAATGCGAATATAGCGTTTACAGAATCTATTATCAAATTAATTTAGAAAGTCCCCATTTTTAACAAATTATTTAATAGGGAATTTTCACTGGTTTCTTAACTCCATTTGAAGCTGGTATACTTCAAGTGCGGTTGTCTACCTGAAAGTCTATTAAGTGTTTTTTAGAAAAGTATAGCTTTGATTTGCATACATTAAAGATTAAATTCTTAATAGAAAAAAGAAATAAGACATGCCTTTTTAAAGTTTGGTAACCAAAACAATGTGCTATTTCTCTACAATGCCTTTACAATGCAGTATTAAATTATACTGTGGTTACTAACCACATCCTGTGCCAGGACAAATCCTGATTTTAACAATAAGTGTGTAACATTTTCACACAATTCCTGGGCAGACATCTTCAAACTGTCCCTCTTCTAAAAATATTCATAACTCAAAAATCCTTCCAGAGTAGCACAAAAGTCATTAATGTTTGAAACCTTCCATAAGTCAATCCTAAGCCTTTGCGATCCTTTCATAGGATTAAAAACTGAAGACCATGGTTTCTTTTAAATAAGTATTCATAATGGGAACACAGCTATAACTAAAGGAAGCCATGCTCTGGAGCTTCTGCCTTGCTTCAACGAATCCTGACCTATACATAATCCTTCAAAACTGGAAAAAAAACTGAACGAAAAAAATCATAGTAAACAGCATTCCCTTCTTGTCAGCTTGTGGGATGTAGACTTTTACATAGGATACAGCGCAGCCATAACTTTGCACGGGCCTGGCACTACGTTCAGTTTGCATATAATGCATAATTGGAATCCATATCTGTACTGGTGCATGATTTTTATTTTATCATTGTAAGTTACTTTCTCATTCTAGTAACAAATTATTATTATTATTCTTAATATCAGGCTTAATAATATTATTATTACATACAGGCTCAATAATATTATTATTATTATTATGCTCATTATTATTAGTAACAAAAATAAAAATGTATTACTATCAAAAAAATACAATCCCAAAATGATACAAATTATCATTCATTTATTCATTTTCTGAACCACTCGATCCTAATTAGGGTCGCGGGGAGGCTGGCACCTATCTCAGCCAACTCTGGGCGAGGGCAGAGTACACCCTGGACAGCTTGCCAGACTATTGCAGGGCAGAAACACGCTGATGGCTATGCAGCCTACTCTAGACGAATATCGGCAATGATTGTTTTACCTCCCACCACAGACAGTGAGAGACATGGCCGGCCTTTGATAACCCAGTTAGCTGCACTGGGGGTGATACAAATTAAAGAATCCAAATGCTCATCAGAGAATGCAAAATAACTATATATATTTATATATCATTCATTGTGCTAATGTTTTCTGCTTAGTAAGTATTACCCTGCCTTCTTTTCAATAAAGAAATTTCTGTGACCTCTATGTTTCATGTCTTCTTGACTGTGTGCCTTATATGAAGTATATACAACATAATTTTTGTTTTAAATCTTGTTTTAAAACTTTACATGTAAGTATTTTAAAATGGGAGGGGCAGTGGTGGCCTGGTGGTTAAGGTGCTAGATTACTGATCCCAACGTCGAGAGTTCAAGCCCCACTATCAATGGGTTGCCACTGCTGTCACCCCAGTGCAGCTAACTGGGTTATGAAAGGCCGGCCATGTCTCGAACTGTCTGTGGTGAGAGGAATGTAAAAGAACCATTGCTGATTTTCGTCAAGAGTAGGCTGCATAGCTGTCAGTATGTTTCTGCCCTGCGATGGCCTGGCGACCTTTACAGGGTGTACTCTGCCCTAACCCAGAGTCGGCTGAGATGGGTGCCAGCCTCCCCGTGACCCTAATTAGGATTAAGCAGTTCAGAAAATGATGATGATGATGATGATTTTAAAATGGGCAGTGTGAATGTTGTAAATGTTCAAACCTGAAAAATGCTGTTAACAAATTAAAACTTCTCCAAATATGTGTCAAATCTGTTTTTCTTTATAGCTACAGTATTCCTAATTATTTTACATATCTTTAAGTTAAATTCTTATTTCTTGCCAAATCAGTGACTAAGAAATTTGCTGATGATAGAATCCATATATTAAGGTAGCATTGAGTATATTTTGTTTTTTTGGAGTGCATCAAAACAAATGATTTTTTCAATGCTTCTCCTGGGAACATGGCTCAATGTTTAAAACATTCGCCTAATAAATAGCTTTGAACAGAAAAGGAACACAACTCACAAAGGGAAGCTCTGCTTTTACATTACCTAGTCACGGTGGTACAGCGGCAAAGTGGTTAGCACATCTGCCTCACGGCAAGAAGGTCCTGGGTTTGAGTCCCAGGCTTGGGAATTTCTGTGTAGAGTTTGCATGTGCTTGTGTTAGTTTCCTCTGAATGCTCCAGTTTCCTCCCACAGTCTAAAGACATGCACAATAGACTAAATTGGATATTCCAAATTGCCGGATTGACTAGGTGTGAGTGTAAGTGTGAATGGTTATGTGTGTCCTGCCCTACTATGGTCTGGTGAGCTGTTCAGGGTGTACCCTTCATCCACTGTTTCTGAAATAGACTCCAGCCTCCAGGAAACACTAATGCGAGTAAGTGGTTTAGCAGATGAGTGAGTCAGTAATCCCCTATTCACAGTCATATTGGTGATATCCTTATCTTGCCATTGGTCAACAGTTGTTGTTGTTTTTTTTTTGTTTTTTTTGGGGGGGGGGGACATACAGAACATACTCTGTAACATATTTAAAAATGTAACTTACATCAAGGTGCTGTGTAAGATAATGTCTCTTTTGACGTTTTGTCAAAGTGCTCTGCCTTTTTTTTGCTCTTCAGATAACATGAATATTGATTGAATATTGAGGCATGGAGCACATACCTAAGTAAGCAGGATACAGCTTTTAATTACCACAGTATAAGCTACCCTATTATATGCCAGCTAAGAATATGTAATGATAGTAAAGTGCTTTAAATATGCTTGAGTAAATTAACTCTGCTTATCTAAAACTCTGCCAAACTCAAAATCCAATGTTCTATAAAACTGCAATACAATGCAAAAAGACAAAAATAGTTTTTCATAGCCTTTTTGAAACATACTGAATATACTTACACAAATAATACTTACACAAATAATGTGTCATGAAAAAATTGTGAAAAAAGTTTGTCAAGTCTCTTTTAACCCGATCTGAGGTACAACTGCGATTGTGATTACAAATTAAAAAGATAAAAATTGCTTGGCCGCTCTCACCAGCAATTTTTTCTTCCATCTGTATTATAATTTATTCAGAAGCTAGCAAGTTGCACATTTGATGAGCATTATGAGCATGACCGATATGCCTGATTCTGCAAAAGTCTCTGGAGTTAAGAAGCAATCAAAGACACAAATGGAAATATTGTCTCTGGATTTGTAGTCTGCATGCAGAACAGGACATTTAGTTTAAATTTTCAGAGTCACCCTCGTTAGTGTAGATTAGACCAGTCTTACATTTGTTGAAAGCACAATAAGGCAGTATTTCTTCTAAGCCCTATTTCTTCTAAACTGCATTACATGCATAATTGTAGTAGTGTCTATTATCAGTGCCGATTTTACACTGGAAATGTTAAAATGGTTGAAATGGTGATAAATCACTAAAGCACTTACAAGACACTAAGAACTAGGAACCAATTCATCCCTCTGTAAAATGGAAAGGGTGTTGGAACCAATAGTTCATACTTTCAAGATGAAATCTCATCCGATTAAAGAGGCCTTTTATTACTTTTAGCAATAAAACCAGTAAAGAAACTACATCTATTAACCAGAAAATGCCTTATTACTCTTTTGATTAACAACGTCATTTATTTATTCCTTTTCATTTTGCTTTGGGTCTGTGGTGGCGTCTGGATCAACTTTTCTACCACCAGCCCCAGTTTCCAGCTCCTTCTATTGATCTAATGACTTTCCGAAAGCAACTAGTAGATATAATGTCTCCATTAGGGCCCAAGTCTGCCCTGCTGGGAAAACTATTCAGAAAAATGAAAAGCAAAAGTGTATATAATGTGTCAAAATGATCATTATTAAAATATCCAAACAAAATATGCATTTATTCATTTCCTGAACCGCTTAATCCTAATTAGAATTGTGAGGAGGTTGGCACCCATCTCAGCCGACTCTGGGTAATGGCAGAGTACACCCTGAACAGCTCACCAAGCCACCGCAGGGCAGAAACATGCTGACGGCTATGCAGCCTACTCTAGACAAAAATCAGCAATAGTTCTTTTATATGCCTCTCACCACAGACAGCGGTGAGAAGCCGGTGATAGTGGGACTTGAACCCTCAATGTTCGGATCAGTAATCCAGCACCCTACCACCAGGCCACTACTTCCCCAAAACAAAATATTGTCCAGCATAAATAAAAAAACAGCCTAATTAATAAATTAAAATAAATGTTGCCTCACAACAAGATTGAATCCAGTTTAAATGTTCTTGCTGTGCTTTTGTGGATTTTCTGTGGGTACTGTGGTTTCCTCCCATAGTAGCAAGATACTCACATTAGTTTAACCTGCTACTCTAAATTGCTTAAAAGCATAAATATTAATGTGAATGATTGTGTATTTCTGTTAGCCCTGCGATGGGTTGTTACCTTTTTCATGGTGTACAACACCCCCCACCAAGGGACCAATTATTCAAAATCAATTTATATCAATTATTCGAAGTCGACAGTCAGCTATCAGTCATGTAGAGACAAGATTGAGTGAAATACCTGTTTTATTATATCAACATCCATTGTATTGTAAGAAATATAGCATATAGTAGTACATTTCATTTACTTATTAAAATCTTTTAAATTATTCAAGATCAGTCTATATCAGTTTTGTCAGGTGTGACACAACTGATTTAATCTGACAGTTGGACCAAGTTCTCGTCTTTGGTAGAGCAATTGTTTTTTTTCTTGTGTCATCCCTTAAGCAATATTTCCCATCTTTTTTATGTCCTTAACCAATGCATCAAGGCACTGGCAGCTGCTCCAAGACTACAAGGGAAGTGTTGTTTCCCCTTAAATGTCACTAACGATTTAATTACTGTTTTATTTGGATTAATATAACAAATAAAGTGCTAGAATTTTTCAACTTTATTGCTAGTTGATGCAAAATCAGTAATACTTCTGTGATACTCTGAAGTATTTGGGATACACTCTACTATAACTGCAGCAAAGCAAGCCATTCATTGGACAACCTCTTTTTGATTGAAAGTGGCACCAAATCCTTTCAAGTTCCTACTGAAACATAAACATTCTTGTCTTTGCTTCTTGTTTTCCTTTAGCAATCTTTGTTCATTCAGTAAGGTTTGCTTGCTAGCTGTGCACAATGGCAGACAATGTGAGAGACTCAGAATTAAACAGCAGGCAGATCAACAACTAAGATTGATTTAGTTCAAAAGTCAGGAAAAATAGCGGGTCTTTTCAACCCTCCTGGTGTGACAGGTTGAGCTGACTGACTAGAAGTGCTGTGATAAAGAAAATGTACTGCTGGCCTTTTAATGAAACCATCTCAAGGAGTTTTGTCTAAACAGGGTATTAACGGATCTATCTAATTTTTACAGGGCATACATAATAATTTACATATAAATAACATAATGCAAAAATGTAAAAAAAATATATATGTATGATGTAGTGCATCTGCTGTTTGACAGACCACCAGCTGCAACTGCCTCAAGGACAGGCTCTGAAACCCTGGCTATTAACAGATTTTTTAAAACCTACTCATAGTGGAACAAATCGGCTTTATTGTTGTTGTCCTGCAGATTAAGTGATGTTTTTGTCTTTCAGAGGCCATTTAACTCTCCTTAATTCTTAATCCTCAAGGCTCACGGAGAGGCTGGTGCCTATCTCAGCCAACACTGGGCAAAAGTGGGGTATACCCGAAACAGCTTGCCAGACTATCACATGGTAAATAAACACACAACGATTCACACCAATTATAATTAATTATTTATATATATAATTTATTTATTTGTTTTCATTATTCTTCTGTTAGTTCAGCAAATTACTCTGCTATTTTCTTAAATATATGAGCTGTTATCCTATTAATAAATTAACCATTTAGAATGTGTGATTGCTCGTATCCATTGGGGGTGGATACTATCTATACTGATCAGCCATAGCAAGGTTTATATACACCGATCATCAATAATATCAAATCCACCTACCTATTATTGTGTATGTTCTGGATGCGTTACCAAAACAGATATAACCCATCAAGGCATGGATGTACTCCACAATACCCCTGAGGGTGTTCAGTGGTATCTGGCACCAAGCAGTTCACATTACATTTTTTTAATTCCTACAAATTGCAAAGTGAGGCCTCCATGGTTTGGATTAGTTTTTTCAAGCACATCTTACAGATGGAAGCTATGGAGTCCAAATTTCCTGAGCAGTTTCTAACAGGTTTTGAACATTGCAGTTGGTATACAAATACTAGACATAATAAGATTCTTACTTGGCTGGAAAATTACTGTGGCAATAAATGTCCTCAACTCCACAGAGCAATTAGGGGGCACTGACATCATTCTTTTTGACACCATTTGCTTTCTGTTCTCAGTGAGAGGGTAATGAGGGGGAGATTGTACCATGATCATTTTACACTGTTTTAATAATGTACAGTGTTCAGCTTAAATTTCTACATTGCTTGAGTGTGCAAATATAACTGGACTCTAACCTACCTAATAATGCTTTGAATCATGAGCATCACTGCTGCAAAGTTAAGCGGTGGAATTTTTTTACATTTATATAAAGTAAAATGAATGAATTAATTAATATATATATGTGTGTGTGTGTGTGTGTGTGTGTGTGTGTGTGTGTGTGTGTGTGGTATAAGGAAAAAAATGACTACAATTTGATTCCTACAGACCTGTTTCGTGGTTGCCCACTCTTCAGGGAATTTTATTGAGAATATTCTTTACCACAGTTTATATACAGTCAGAGACATTAACATGGTCTGTTTTATTGTATACAGTGTGAAGTGTTATTCTAATTTGGTTCAGGTGTTGCCTAGGAGGGCTTTGTTTCTGTGGCGGCACAGTTTAGAAAATGAATGAATGAATGATACATCATTCAAATATAACATCATATACTTCAATTCCATATTTTCATGGAATTTGTCTAGAATTAACTGGAGATGGTGTTAGCGAGGAATTGTATGCGGCACTTCAGGTTGACTCACACAAGCTATGGTGCGCTTTCTTCTGGAAATAAAAGTATTCTGAATAAATAATAATACAATTACAGGATTTGGGTTTTCTATGATATGAAGAATTATTCAGATCTCGGGAGATAACACCACCTAGATCTGAATGATTCTTCATATCATACCGCGCCCCATTCAATAATTGCTTATAAATCAGTTTCTCCAAAGTAAATATCTTCACAAACCGTGAGAAATGTGTCTTTCTTCTCATACACCTCTAAGGCAGCACAAGGAATACTGGTCTGTCCCAACATTCGAAGATGCCGGACATCTCTTAGGACATCCAACAGCTTAGGATACAAGATAAGACCGATTCATTATATATTTATTTGGATGATCCACTTAAAGCCCAAGTTAAAACAACATGTATGTACTCTGATGTGTAGTAAGTTGCTGTACCTCTTGATTGAAGTTGACTGATAGGAAACCAGACATTAAATCCCTCCTGATTAGGGTTTGGTCAAGGTTGAGCTGGCAAACCTGTTCAACATTACTGCACCAATCGGAGTACACCTCTTCTTCATACTTATCCAGCAATGAGGACAGCTCCATGTATTTATGAGATAATAACATTATGTCAGCTTCCTCCAGAGACCTAAAAGGTATAGAACCATTCCTTCATTGATTATCAGTAGAATTTATAGAATAACTAAACACAGCAAGAGAAATGTTAGGAAACACTTACATGTCAAGCACAAAGCGGAAATTCTCCCACAGCTTCTGGATTCTGTTTCTTAGCATCTTGGCCCATTTCAATGCACCCGACATGGCAGGCATGTTCTTAATCACAACAGCTTTACAGTTTTTCCCCTGGAGGCACACACCAAATAATAACCACTCTCATAAGTTCATAATGTTGTCATTTTAGCACTATTGTTACTATATACATTGAACACTGTATTTGAAACATTATACTATTATATATTATTTTTCTCTCAAAATAATCTCAATTCTTCATCGCATTGAGATTGTTGTCTGTGCTGAAATGATTGCTGAATGAAAGTTTTTCAGTTGAATTCAGATTTGGGAAACTAGGAACTTAAAGAACACTAAACTCATTGTCGTGTTCTTGAAACCAGTTTCAGATGACTTTTGCAATGTGATATGGTGCATTATCATGCTGTCTGTGGATTCTGTGGATATGATGATGGACTTCAGGAGATCGAAGCAAACAGCACTCTACCCTTTATATTGATGGAGAAAAGGTAGAGAGGGTGGAGAGCTTCAAGTTCCTTGGAGGCCACATCTTTGCCGAATTCACCTGGTCTACAAGCATCTATCACCTGGTGGGGAAGTCACAACAAAGGCTATACTTCCTCAGGAAGCTCCATCAAACCTGCCTACCGCAACCCTTAATAATACGTAGCTTTTCCATTTTTCAAATGTGGTTTGTGCCAACTACAGTCTCAGCTTTCTATTCTTGGCTTGCAGAAGTAGAACCCGATGTGGTATTCTGAGGTTTAAGCCCATCTGCCATACAGTTCAACATCAGCAACAATCAAACATAATCAAGGACAAAATTACCACGGTCATTTTTCTGATTATTGATGTGAAATATTACTCAAAGCTTCATCTGCATCACTTCTGCCATGTGATTGGCTGATTAGACAATTGAAATGAATCAGATGTACAAGTGGGTATACAGTTGTTCCTAGTAATGTGTTACTGAGTATATACAAACTATGGTGCTATTGAACAAGAGTGCTACCTGCTCACGTTGAGAGCCCAGTTGGTGTTTACATGTTTCCAGTTCAACACCAAAAAGGTGCATCAGTTTGGTGAAATTGGGGGCAAATGTTTCCTTAATGATCTGTCTGTCCATGAAAGGTTGAAACACAGCAAGCAGCTATGAACAAAACACAAGTGTCAGTACTTCACATGCACACACACACACACACAAACACACACACACACACACACACACACACACATACACACGCACACCACACTTTTTGACTATTTGCAAGTTTGTAAGTGACCAAAAATAGGAACTTACTTTGAAAATAGATTCCAATCCGGAACAGTCTTTATAGGCCAGGCAAAGGATATTGCCGAGCCTTCTATCATAGTCTACAACCTTTTCTTTAAAATTGGTATAATCCTTCTCAAAGTCCTTTACATGAAAATGAAGAGAAAAGACATGCAATGTCTGTGTCGCTACTCGATATAAATACAAAAATATAATAAAAAATACATATAATATCACCTGTATATAAACATTATAAACATCATCTTGGAATAACTTTATATGCAATATCTTTTTGATATCTTCTGATAGAACATTAAAAGAATAAAATAAAAACATAGATTGTCAGAATAAAATTTAATAAAGAAATTCAGTAAGACACCTTCAAGGATTAGCCTGTTTTATCCCTCCTTGTAAGGACTCTTTCATTAGCAGTTATCACTGTTACTACCATAAAAAAAACCGTAGATCACCATGGAACAGATGCTGTCACAAACTATTACTAATGCTGTTACAAACTATACACTATATTTTATTAAATGGGGCTGTAGTACCTGCCTCTTCCTGGCCTTAACCAACTCTACCATTCATTAATTCATTTTCTGAACTGCTTATTCCTATTTAGGGTCGCGGGGAGGCTGGCGCCCATC
>JBCNYG010000003.1:9352519-9362656 GCA_039654305.1 Porochilus rendahli | reverse complement strand
AACATAGTTGTTTTTCAATAATAAAACTAATCCTCAAAAATACAACTTGCCTAATAATTCTGCACTCCCTGTATATACACATTATTATTATAGCATGACTGTTATAACAGGATTGTTATAGCAAAATAAAATTCAACTTTTCATGCCAATCAGCTTTGTAATCAGCATTGCCTTCAGAGGTTTTGATATCCTAATATGCTGAATAAAAGTAATATCTCTCTGGTGGATCATTTGGTTATGCCTTTATTAACTATAAAAAGGAGTGATATTGTTAGGAATAGCAATATCTATGTAAAAAATGTCCTTTTTTACTTCTAGACCTTTACAGACCTTTGTTATGCAAAGTGTTATTACATTATATGTATTAGGTTTTTACTGAAAATACTGTACTGAAAAAATTATATATTTCAGACCATTTACATGCCCCTACACGTTTAATTAGCATAAGATCTCATAATATTACTATTTATTTTAAGATTTTTATAAAATTTTGTATGAACACACTGAATACACATTATGTGCTATAATAAATATAATGTTTAATTAGTGTAGACTGCAAAAGTAATGGAAAAAATAACACTACATGATAAGATACTATTTGAAGGGTATCTATACTTGGCCTTTATAGCACATTTAAGGGCAGTCTGTTAAAGGTTTCCCCTGACCCACTTCAGGTTTTTGTAAAAGGCTGAAATTGCACATGTATAATTTAAATTATACATGTGTTTAATTTATAAGTTTAGGTTCTCCCTCATCACTCATTTGCCAAATTGCTGAATCCTACTACTAGAGTTGCGGGGAGGCTGGAGACCATCTCAGCTGACATAGGGTGAAGGCAGGATACACTGTGAACAGCTTGCCAGACCATCAAAGGGAAAAACACACCCAACTATTCACACTTACACCTGGCTCAGAGCTCTCTGCTTTTTTTGTTTCTTTTTGTGTTTTTGTTTGTGTTTTTGCTCTTCATTCAAGGACCTGAAATTATAATTCAATACGGAAGGGCTGAACTGTTGGAACTGTAGAAAATTTGGGACTTTAAAAGCTTGATTAAATGCAGTGGACCATGCGGGCTTTCACCATCCCCACTCTGTGGCCCAGGTGATGGAGGAGGCAACAACAAGGTAAACAAAGGTGGGGTAAGCAGAGTGGGCTGTGTGCTAGGCTAGAAGCTGACCCACCCTGACCGCCACTGCCAAGTCTTCTCTTCTCGAGTGGTAGGTCTCTTACCAACAAACTGCATAAGATCCGCCTGAGGTTCACCTTGATATGGACGGACAGCTGCGTGGCAATTGTCACCGAGACTTGGCTGGATAACAACATCCCCGATGCTGCAGTGGAGCTAGCGGGGCATTCTGTGTTTAGGGCCAACAGAACTGCAGCTTCAAGCAAGAACAAATGCAGAGAATTGTTGCTCTGCATTCATAACTCGTGGTGTACTGCTACCAACATTATCAGAACATTTTGCTCCTTGATTTGGAATATCTGGCAGTAAAGTGAAGACCGTTCAAATTAGTTAGAGAACTTGGCTCTGTTATAATTATAGCACCAACACTATCCTGCCCACAAAGACCATCATGTCCTTTCCCAATCAGAAGCCAAGGATGGACGGCACACTGTGGCCCCTGCCTAAAGTAAGAGATGCAGGTTATAGGTCAGGAGACAGGCTGGCTTACAGTAGGGCCCAGAAATAAACTTAAAAGGGCAACCAGCTAGCAAAACTCAGATACAAACAGCGTATTGAGGAGCACTTAAATTGAATTCCTTAATTGAAAGATGCTTTCTTGCTATCACTCCACACAGCCATGACCCACCTGGAGCACCCCAACACTTTTGTCAGGATGGTATTCGTGGATATCTGCTCAGCTTTCAACACTGTTCCATCGGACAAGCTGGTACTGAAGCTCTACAACCTGGGACTGTCAGCTTCACCGTATTTCATGATCCATGATCCATGAGGATAGGGAACCCTACATCTTCCACCCCTATCCTGAATGCTGGAACAATGCAGGGCTGTGTGCTCAGCCCAGCCCTCTTCAGCCTTTTCACACACAACTCTTTTTCTATCCACTACACAAACACGCTTGTGAGGTTTGCGGACGACACCACCGTGGTGGGTCTCATATCAGATGATGATGAGACCCAAAACAGAGACGAGCTCCAGCAACTCATTAACTGGTGTTCAAGTTAAAACATACTGGACTCTCTTCTCAGCTGCTCAAGAACTTCTACAGCACTACAATAGAAAGTATACTCTGTCTCAGTGCAATGGTGTAGTATGGAAGCTGCACTGGAAAGGACAGAATGGACTTGGCCCGGCTGGTGAGAACTGCTCAGAGGATTGTGATCTGCCATCTACCATATCTGGACAAAATATATGCGGTCCAGGTCCAGAAGAAGACCAGCGCGGTGGTTCCCACTCACCCAGGAAATGGACTGTTTATACCACTTCCTTCAGGAAAGTGGTACAAAAACATTAAGACCAGCACAACCACACTCAAAAAGGGCTTCATCCCCAGAGTTGTGAAAGCCATCACCTCCCCACCCCCCCCCACTCCCTGGCAGTCAGACTTATTCATTCATTCATTTTCTGGACTGCTTATTCCTAATTAGGGTCACGGGGAGGCTGGCGCCCATCTCAGCCGACTCTGGGCGAGGGCTCACCAGGCCATCGCAGTGGAGAAACACGCTAATGGATATGCAGCATACTCTTGACAAAAATCAGCAATGGTTGATAACCCAGTTAGCTACACTGGGGTGAGAGCAGTGACAACCTGCTGATAGTGGGGCTTGAACCCCCAACCTAAGGATCAGTAATCCAGCACCCTACCACCAGGCCACCACTGCCTTCAGTGTATATACTGTATATCCCTGTGCTCAGCTTTTATTCACAGGTGTTAAGAGTTTATATTGCTATTTCATATTTCTATTTAAAAGTTGCATATATAATTACTTTTACTACTGTTTATATACTGCTCGTAATGGTGTAAATTGCAGTTTATGGCCTTGATTGTTTTTTTTAAAAGCTGAGAGTCTCATACAAAATTATGTTATGTGTTAACATAATGACAGTAAATACTCATGAATCTTGAATCTAATGTTCATGTCTTTGGACTGTGGTAGGAAACCAGCGCACCCAGAGGAACATGCAAATTCCACACAGAAACGCCCGAGCCCAAAACTTGAACCCAGGTCATGCTAACCACCACGTCACCATGCTGCCTTATCTTTGTAGGTTACCTAATACTTTGCAGCTCTCAACTCCTATTTTTTTTTTGCAGGTGGTAAGGTGGAGTAAGGTGTGATAATGGAGGCAGTTGATCGTAGAGGCCCCACTCCGTGGGAGATGTTTGATCAGATGCATGAGACTAGGAGGAGGATGCACCATCAAAAGACCTAGTTAAACAATGGCACTGTCAGTTCAAATATGACCATTCCAACAAACTGCACCATTAATGAAGATACCATTCAGCAAGTGGAGGCCACCATTATGAAGAGGCTGTGGATTCTGTGGACAGTAGTGTTTTATACACATAAGGATTTAGGATTAGGAGTACGCTCTAAAAGTGGTAAGACTCATGTGTGTGCCTTATGAGCACATAACCAGTCTGTCCATGCCAGAATTCTTGCTGATTGATAGGGGATCCAATATTTATTTCACAAAATTAAATGCAAATCGATTTATAACCTTTATAGAGCTTTATTTAATTTTTTTTTGACAAATCAATCTCAAAAAAGGACACCAGAACATTATTTAATGATTACCATATGAATTGTATTTTATTTTAACAGTGGTGTAGGGGATAACACTCTATCCTCACAGCAAGTTACCATTTTCAAGGGCACTGACACAACATGATACCATAGCAGTCCTTGAGTTTTGGACATATTGTTGATAGCACAAGAATGGTCTTTAAAACTTTATTTATTTATTTGTTTATGTGTTTGTTTGTTTTCTCAACTTCTACTTTAAGATCTTTTAGTTGGTTGTAATAAGTTGCATTGAGAAAATACAGCTAGGAAAATTTTGTCTTCAGGTTGAAACAATACATCGATATTTTGAAGTAGGTGATTCTTTATTATACCCATCGTTTACAGCTGGTGAAGCAAATAGTAAAAGTTATAACCAAAATCTGACAATTCTTGCAAGATTACCTTTTGTTAGTGTTGCGTTTGGCCATAATGCGTGTGATGTTGTCCTTCATTTTTTGTGGCTGTTTTATTTAATGTATTAGTCTAATATACCAAATTAAACAATTAAATATGTCTGTTTTTCCTTTGATCTCTTTGATAATTAGGTGGATATTTAATTATTTTTCTACTACAACTTTGACAACATTTAACATAGCGCCACAGCTCGTTGACAGGGAATTGTATTTCGGACATTCTGCAGTATCTAAAATTAAACAAACTTCATCATCAAATTAAAGCCTCCAGTTCATTTAAATAAAAAATCACTGTAAGAAACACAGAGGGCTCAATTTTTAAAATAAGTAAACGCCACAAGACTTCTCTAGTTAGGCAAACTTGATTACTTTAGTATAAGCTACATTATTTACTTTGTCCTCTACAAGCTTAATTAAGTTGAACCAACAAAAATATATTATTTTCGTTATTCTAATTTATTTTTTTCCTTTATTTCTACTCAGAAATGTATTGTTACCGTAATTTTTACTAGTAAAAAGAGTACTAATAATTTATTTATCTAAGAAAAACTTACACATTGAAATTCCACAATGAAATAAATTCCAGTTTATTATCAAACTGTTTATTTAAACATGACTTCATATTGAAATTTTACTAGCACAAAAAAGCCTGTAGCCTCCATAAAATAAATAACATAAAACAGCCCTGTAAAACTGTCTCAGAAATACCTAACATTTTGACAGTCAAATTTATTTGAATTCTTTGCATTATTAAAAATGCATTATTTTGATATATACACTATGGGTGTATTTAATGAACTCTCAACAGTACACCTACTGTACACTATGTTACTTAGTAAAATATTGCAAACAGCATTTCCTCATTTCCCCCCAACTCTTCACAATTTTTAGTACAGCAGTTTATTTTTTAGCAACATTACCTTCGGACTGGCTTTCAGTCTATCCTGTAGCTGAGGTTGATTGCATACATCAGCCCCATTAGCAGGATACTGACTCTGAGAATCTGTTAGGACCTCTTTTCCTTCTAGGCCCATCTTTGCACGGGCTGGATCAGGTGTATTGCCATCTCGTGTTGTGACAATCTTCATCAGTTCATCTGTACTATCCCCGTCGCAATCCTAGTAAGTCAAAATGAATATAAATGTTTTATGTTTTCTCATTGTGGGTGAGGGGGTAAATGGGTAACTTCTGACTTTTTTGGCCTTTTGACATTCTTTGCAGGTGTTTTCTCATGTGATTCTTCATTTTGAGAGAGGCTGCATGTTTTATATTCACTGTATCCCTCAGTATATTCCCTCAATATCACCCTCATCTACAGGAACATCCCCTGCATTTAGAGGATATTTACATACCTCTCCAAAACCTCAGGCTTGACGTCATCAACAGTGTGAGGAGTGTGTTTCTGGCTCCTATGAGAAGCAAATGTCCCATAAATGTTTGTTTTTAAAGGACAGTTTTCAAAAATGCAGCATACAGTTTTCTGTTTCTTTAAATGGCAGCCAATGTGGTAAAAGTATTCTCTTTCTGTGGAGACTGTGTTTAAAGAGCAACATGGACATTTAAATAGCAGTACACTGGGCAATCTCACTGTCTCACTAGTTGAGTGACAGATGGGTTCGCAGGCTGCCCCATGCTTTAAATGAGCAATAACACTCCCAATAAAGACAAGGGAGACATTTTCCACCATGACCCTGTCTAAGTCTGTAATGCTTTAAGAGATCTGCATTCTCTTGGTGTTTAAAATTTGCAAATTTTACAGATCCACTACATTTTGAAAACTAGGGACGGTTCTGTTTAAATTAATTGAACTTAGGTCATTCAGAAGGCTGTAGTCCCTACAACTTCTGCAACATCAGCATTACAGTAAATTGTATTTTGTAATTTTTGAATATTTAAGAAAAACAAAAGCTTGCAAACTAACTTAATGCAAAGATATGGGCATTAGACGATTGCACACTCAAGTTAATGCTGTTAAAACTAGCTTAAAAATGTTAAGACCATTTACTGTGGCATTTCTGCAACGTTCGCTTCCTCGCCAATTTCCTGTACCGTGTGCTGATCGAATTATTAGCTGTTAAAAGTTTGCTGAATTAAATGACTCAAAAAATTGTACTTACCGAGCCTTAAAGTTTTCAAAACAGCATTCTCTTCTCTGTCTGTGCTTCGCTGTCAGCAAAACACATCCGGGCAGGTCAGCCTTGTACTCAGTTTACAAGATATTTAAGTTGTACTAACTTAATACACTTCTATGTTAAATTAAGGCAGAAATGTCTTTAAAATAAATTTATTATTGAGTTAAGACTATTTCCTTTATTTTTATTTAGACCAAATTATTAAATTATCAACTAATTTTTATATGTATATTTAACAAACGTAATTTCTTTATGTACAAAAAGCTCTTGGCTTTGAGCTAAACCTATTAACCCCATGAATAGTTTTTTAGAGCGTGGTCTTCTAAACCCACACAAGACCAAATTAAGAACATTTTGAGCTACATGGTGCCAAAAATGACATCTAGCCCAAAAAGCTTGTGTATTTTTATTTTATTCATTTTGAGGTTTTTTTTTTTAAGAATTTCAGAGAAGGTGTTAATTACATGCTTTCATAAATGGTTTACTCATTCATAATTTTGACTGTGTTTTAAACACACATATTTAAGTTACTCTGTGCCCCCACTGTCATAATATGTCTGGTAGGCTCAGGTCATTGACACACAAATTGCTTAAAATGTCTAGGTTTACAGTCCTTCATACAATTTAAAATGTCCACGTGATTGAACTTGTGTTTTAAGCCACTAAAGCCCTCCAAATGAATACTGAAGGATTGTTCATCTTTAAAAAAAGTGCAGGCACCTTGACGTACTAATAAATGTATATGAAACTTTTAAGTGCACAAACAGCAATTTCAGCATATTAAACTCATCAGTGTAGGCACTGGAGTTCATCAGATCCCACTAATGTCAAACAAAGCAACTAGCAGTTTACTGGACTTAATATAGGACTACCAGCATGCTTTAGAGACATGGATTAAAACTGAAAACTCAAAGGAAACCATCATGTCAATGCAGAAAAGGTATAAAATCAGAGGGTGGTTCCAAATGAATGTCATTTCCTTTGTAGGAAAAAAAATTCTCCCTTGTAAAACTGTCATTCTTGTTGGATTAATGAGTAAATGTTGTGATAGGGTACAACTATTGTTGATATTTTATTTCCAATATATCTATATGAAACCACTTTATTCATTTTATTCAGGTCTCTTTGTCCACCATGTATCCTGTGTCCATGTCAGTTAGCATTCCAATGTCTATTGTGAGTTGATGACACCTCTGTAGACAGTTTTCTGTTGGGCCCATCTTCTGTCAGTTCCATCCCTAGCTGGGTGCTATGTGCAACATTCTCTGGGCCTGAACTCACCTTTTTTATTTTTCATTCTTTTCTAAAAACACAAAATGGCTTACTGGTATTTAAACGTGAAAGCATTTAATGGAAGTTTAGTCAGTTCTTGCTTTTATGCTGGATCCTTGAACTACCTCTCTGCAGGACATACACTGAAATAAATCTCCAAGAAACCTCTCATGGCTCTGTGGTCCATTATTCAAAAGTTAGTTGGCTGCAGATTTTATCAAGCACACTCCAATATTTTCTTGGAGATAATTTATCCTCAATTTCAGCACGTAATTTCCATGGCATTGTTTCAACAAACTCAAACAACATAATATTTATTTCCATCCAGATTTGGATTATTTTTTTTCCGATGTCTTAAAGTGATGGGAGAAAAATTAACCACTCCATAAAGTCTTCTCCAGTACATTCCAAAGATTTCAATAGGGTTAAGGTCTGGTCTCTGGGGTGCCAATACATATGTAAAAATAATTCCTTATGCTTCCTGAACCACTCTTTCATTATTTGAGTCCCCATTTCATACCTGTGCAATCAGACAAGAAAATTCTATTGATGTGATAACCTGCTCATTCACTGCATTTAGGTTAACAGCTGATTTATTCATTGCCACATTAATGTTGCTGAGCCTCGACCTGACCAGTTGACGCAAAAATACAATGGAGATTACATGCTGAAATCAGGGCTGAATGCTCTCAAAGAAAATATTATAGTGTGTGACTATTTTTGCCCAAGCAGTGCACACCATACCATATTTGCTAAACTGGGAAAGTTAGAGCTAGTCAAATGAATTTTGGATCAACCATCTATCTTTGTTGTTGCTTTAATTAAGTAACTAATTGAGTGTCACAGCCATTGCCTATTTCTGCTGCATTTCAGACTCTTAGTACATTTCAAGCAACTTTTGCACCACTCCCCCTCACATGACTTTAGATAAATGACAGACACATGCTCACAGCACACTTGCTTCTAATCACACTAATTAGCAAGACTACATAAGGACTCTTCACTAGAGGTATTCATGCTGATTGTGAAGTATTGAATCTGTGTCACTTTCTAACAATCATACCAAGCCTTAGTTGTTCTTACTTTATTTTCTGTGCTTATCCTGTTTGTTTCACTGTTGTTGATCTCCTGCCTAGTCTGTGATATTGTGTTTCTGTGTATAACCTCTGCTTGCTTCCTCTACCTTAAGTTGCTGTGCTGTTTGACTGATTGTTTGTCAACCACCTGATCTTTGTTTATGAGCATGGATTGTGCTTTATCACTGCCTACCTAGTCTGCATCATTAAACCCTTTTGTCTGCAAATATCTTCAAACCATCTCTACCCCTAGTCATCATGTGGCAGTAAGTAAATAAATACGTAGGGGAAATGGTTTCTGAGACGCCCCACGTATTTGCTTGCATTACAAGTTTTATAACAGTGGTAGACATTGTAACTCATCATTGCTAACTCATAACTAACCCTAATAAATGTATATTCATTACCAACAGATTATTAAACAAATATACACTGAAGTTATTATGCAGGAGCACAAGACATTCAAACTACAATGAATGTTTTTTTTTTTAAACGAGAGGTTTGTTTTTTAATTTTTTTATGGGACAACGTTGATGCCCCATGCGCCAAATGACTATGACGCACAGTCCTATCCTTATATCCTTTCAGGATAATGTTTTTGAATCTTTGAATTCCCAAATAGCAGACCAATCAGTTCACACTGTTACCATAAAGTATATAGGCTACTAATAGCCATTGTCAATTATAACTGAACTGAATAGGTTTAAAAATAAAAAAATGGAGCAGTATGGAGAAAGATAAGTTTGACATTTGTAGATTATTTTACAGATGATATTCATAAATCTGTGCCAGTGATTCTAGGGACATATTTTAACCAGTTCACCGTTTCCCCCCCCTGAACTCCTTTATCTTTCATTATGGATACATGGAGTCTGGACCTTGAACAGCTTCCCAGAGCATCGCAGGGCCAACACAGGCACACAACCATTCACACGCACATTTACTCACATAATGTGCATGTCTATGAACTATGAAAAACAAACCAGAGCACCTGGAGGAAGGCCATACAAGCATGTGGAGTACATTCAAACTCACTCAGTAATGCCCCCAGGCATGGGAAACTGCATGGAAGACGATCCCAGGCCTTCTTGCTGTGAGGCGAATGTGCTAACCACCGCACAACCATGCCACCCTAGAGACTCAAATTCGCAATGGAAAATAAAACTCTAATGGAAATGATTTTATCATATTATCTGATGTTGCAAAGGGACATTTGGAAAACTGCACCTTTTCTAAGCTGTCTTTTCTCAAGGTGAGAATAAAGTAATTTTAGAAAGCTGGGTTCAGTATTTTCCAGGTTGAATCTGGTCGCCACCTATATTAAAAGGTTTTTGCATCATTAACCTTTTACAAGCAAGAGTTCTATGTGAAGGCCTTCATGATATCACAGAACATGGATGTCCAATGTCATCTGCAAAATTTTAATTGTCACATACAAATTATACACAGTACAATATGCAGTGAAATGCTTAGTACGACTGTCCAAGATGT
>JBCNYG010000003.1:9198317-9209484 GCA_039654305.1 Porochilus rendahli | reverse complement strand
TATATATGATCTCTTGTGTGTTATATATCATTGACTTGTATTATTAATAACAAAAATGAAACCCAAAAATTTGAGTCTCATACACCATCGCTCAGACTCGCGCAGAATAAAAACACAAAATCTAACTCAGGTAGGCAGACAGACTTGCTGGTAAATGAATATTTGTGAAGCAAATACCAAAATAGGAAGTTTAATAGAATATGAGCATTTGAAACAGATAAATAAACTAACTAGACAGGTGATACAAATGAACACCTAAATCAGAAAAGCAGTAAAATACCAGCCCAGGCTCAGGATCTCTGAGGATCTACACTAGTCTGTTCAGACTCCACCTAATTTAGTGCCTAAATCCATATATTATAATATATCATGCAAAAAATTACCATACAGTGTAAATAGTCTTTGGTATAAATCATATCACAGCTCATGTTGTCATGAAAAATTTTTTCTCCTCTAACAGCTAAATATTTCACTTAATCTACACCCATTAATACATCTGTCAATTCCTCTATCCGGTATCCACTCAAATCCTGAAGGACTGGCATGTGATTGACTTTGAATTGGAATGAATTCCTGTGTATCCAAGCTATTCATTCCTTAAGTAAATCTATCTTATGAAAGGAGGAAGCTTTGAGAGGAGGAATGTCTTAACTCTGGTTTCATTATTGGTCTTTTGTAATGTCCTAGTCATGTGTCTCCTCAATGAAAAGCCATTCCCAGGCCAGACAGCAAAGCTTATCCATTAACTTTTCTCCAGACTCAGTTGAAGTGAGAAGAGATAGCTGCCTTCTTTAAAAAAAAAAGAACTAATGATAACTGCCAGAGGATTGTATAAATAATTGCTGTTTGTAGTCTTCATATGTTCACTGGAATGTGACTTAAAGGATGTTTGTATAGAAAATATTTAAATCTAATTCCAATACAGTTCCTGTGAGACAGAAGGAGTTTAAGTAATCTTTTGGAGCAGGCAGTTAATCTACTTATTGTTAAGCTCAATGATTGTAAGGTACACTTTGATCACTTCTTTGTTGTACTTTACTTATTTTTTTCTTTTGGATGAACCTGATGGTGCCAATCAGTAATACACAAAAATAAATATAAAGTATATTGGTGTGTTTATCCCTTCAGATTAATAATGTCAGTTAACAGTCTGGTTCTATTTGTTAAAGTACATGGCCAATACTATGTGTACACCCTACCTTTACACCCATATGTGGCCCTATCTAAAACATTTGCCATAAGATTGAAAGCACAACATTCACACACAGTTTAAAATATCTGTGCATGATGAACTAAGTGGACTAGAACAGACAAGTTCCAAGAAAAAATGTATCTGTGCACAAAGTGAACTTCATAAATGCATGCTTGGAAATAGTGCTGTGGAAAATGTTCAAGTGGACTCCACGGAGACTTGACCTCAACCCTACTGAACACATATAGAATCAGTTGAAATGCTAACGGAACAGTAGCCCTTCCCACCCAACATTAATACCTGACCTTATTGGTGCTGAACAGGCAGGTCCCCAAAGTCACTTTTCAAAATTTAGTGCAAAGCCTCTGAAGAATGGAGGTCATTATAAAAGCAAACAAGGATTCTGGAATGTAATATCTGGAATGGGATGTCCCACAAAGCACTAATGGGTGTGATATTCAAATTCAGATCTGCCTACATTGGAAAAAGTACTGTACATTTGTGGTTTGTCTTGCAACAAGAACTACAGTTATACAAAATTAAACAACATTTTCTAACCACTCAGAATATATGTAATTTTCTTGCACTTAAAAAGCACTTAGAGTGACACTTTAAATGATTTAAAGCTGCTGAATCTATACACATGGCTGCCACTCATGTAATGTCATAGCACAGCGAGTGCTGTGATTGACAGGGAAGAGAGATAAGCGATCAAAATTCAAAACCAAGTCTAGCGATCACAGGACAAACGGTTTACTCCTGCACCCCTGCTAAGGATATGAATGAGTTTAAAACACTTCTGACATTTGAATTAATTTGTTGTGCTGTGCTGTGTTCACTGGTTAGTTTCATTAATAAAGAGAGTCACTGTTTAGTTTCTATTTGTAGCACAATTAATGCATGTCTGCTGAAATTTCACGCTTAAAGTGATTTCACTAAAGTAATTTCAGAGAAGCTGGTGTAATATATATCCCCTTTATTTTCTTTAATTTATTTTGTAAGGATGAAACAGGACATCGTTTTGACTACATTTCCACTTCCACATAGACCTCTAGAGTTGCCTTTCAAGAAGTCCATTTATCCATACAGGGCTTATGAATTATGTAAGATACATAGTGAAGATTTACTGAGAAGTAACTTTTTCAAGCTGGTTAATACAACTCTGTCTGGCATTCAGAAAGCTTTAAATCATTGGATAGTCTTGAGGACCTTTGCTGAGGAGATTAGGAAAGAGATTACAGAGCTTTTGCAGAGCAGAAAAATTGAATTGGAAGAACATATTGTAATCAGTAGAAAAAAACAGCATGGGAGATTGCATATGAATTTAACATGTCCTTTTGTATTTCACAAACTATTCATGAGTTCAAATTAATCTGTGCTCTGAGCCTCAGGGATCTCAGCTGCTGAAGACTAAGGCTTGGCACTGTCTTAACAGCGCAATGATTTTCCTGTTGATTCGTGACTTAGTGTATATCATGTCCTTATTAATTAAAGCAGCCCAGAGAGGCATATCATGCATTTGTGCTTTCACAGCAGTTCAGTTCCTTCCGAGTGAAGGGTCTGGCATCTTCCCCAGTCCTATCTTCTAGTCAGTTCCAAGAACAGCGAGCTGAAGAAGAGACTCAGATGTCTAACTAGAAGCCCTCTTGTCATAGTGGGGAGGAAAGGTGACATTTAAATCTCTAACCAGTTAATAGGACACAGTGAGTCTTTTGCTAAAGTTTTAGCCTGCTCTGAAGCAGGTTCTTTATCTGCATATACTGGAGTCAGAATTTCAATGGATGTAGCTAGAAGTAAAACTTCTAGGTAGTGTGATCCCTCCTCAGACTTGGCTTAAAGAAAAATGATAACGGAGAGAAGTGTCATTGGAGATACTGGGTATCACCACTGTGGTAGAAGTGTGTATCTACACAGCAGACATAACCACAGCCTGGGAATTATGTCAGTTATAGTCAGAGACAGAAAGGTTCAGCAGTGCAAGAGAGAGGGATTGAATCAATGCACTGTAATCTTCCCCTCAGTGCCATAGGGCAATTCTAATTAAAAATCACAATGACCCTTAATTCTCTTTATTCTCAGATATAATTACCGCAGGGAATTGTGCAGTTTCCAATTATCCGTCTTCTTAGTATATATGAGTGTTACAGCATAGAGTGACAAATATTTTAAAGAAAATATAATATGTTGAGGATTTTTGTTTGTTTTTAGAATCGTTATTCAGTAACACATATGAACAATTAAGTTCAGCTCAATTCATTACAATATATTTGACAAAATAAGTAGAGATAATTAAAAACCATAATAAAAAGTATAATTTTTAAAACTATAGCTTTTGGCCATTTCAGAATCATGAAACAACTACTGCAAAACTATAGAAAAGTATTGAAAGCCAGGAATGATCAGTATGTCTAGACCAGGACCAGGACCAGTGTATGTGCTTAAAATTCTCATTCAATAATCACACTGCCTGAGAACAAAGGCTGAATGTACTGGCTAACTATTTTGCATATTTTGCTTTTAAAACTGATCAAAAAACCGTCTAAGTCATTTTCTGCTATTTCACTGTGAAATTCATGATTATAGTAGAAATAGTCTGAAGTAGAAATCCATGGTCCTGTTTGGTGGGTTGCCATTTACTTATTTATAATTTCTTTCTTTAAGGATATTTATGGTGTCTAATTTTGATTTTCTTCTTCTGTATAAAGGAGGAAGGTGTGATTACAGAGCATTTAGTGAGTGCAGTCCTGACAGTATTAACAAGATTTGTTCGGCAATACTCAGAGTGTTTCTGAGAGCAGTTTTAGAAATCTATTGTATTTTAAACCTTATTCCCTTTAATGTTACACTTTTTATTTTTATAACGATGACAAGTCCTCACATAAGGAGTCCATTTGTTTTCTTAATTGGATCTATTAAGGACAAGAAAGTGGTGATATATAGTAGCAAGTAAGGAGCTTCACTAACACTAAATGAGGACCAAAAATAAGCAGAGGAATGCAATTTCAGAAAGATTTGGTAAACTAAATCAGTTTGGGAATTGTTTAAGCAGCTAAAAGTGTATAATATTCTTAACACAGGCTTATGTAAGCACAATTGAGGCCCCAACAGTGGGCACCTGCTCACTTCATCCTGAAATATTTCATGCCAGTTGGGAATTATTTTACAGTGATTTCTTTATCTGTTTAGTTTTTAGATATTTTTCCCTCTCACTCTGTTGATGCTGAGCTGTGATTTGTGGTTGTTGCTGTGTCCTTATAGCAAAAGAAAAAAATGTCTCTAATTTGCCCGATTTCCCTCTTTATTATAAAGCATTTCTTGTCCTCCTTCATGTAACACTGCCTTCTCCAAGATCTGTGTGTATGAGAGCACAGATGAACAGTCTTGTTGTCAGGACCATAAACCCAGCCAGGATTACACAAAGATTATAGAGCTCATTCTGTCTCTCCGAGCTCTGGCTGCTGAAATACAGAGAGATGCAGTTTCAAGGTTGCCCAGTGCCGCTCCGTATATTTAAGGACTCCTAGACAATTTGCGAATAGAGGTTTCAGGTACTGGTAACACGGGGTGAACTCAGGTCTACAGTCTCGTCTGGCGTCTCAGTCACGCTATGGGTCAGTGAGTTTACCTATGTAAAAAAGCCTGAGGAAACAGCCACGTGTCAAAGACAGAGAAAGGTTAGCATGTGTAGTATGAAAGAAAATGACCAGAGGATAAGTGTTATATAGATCATGTTGGAGACTGGTTGGTTGAAGCTACTTGGATTTGGTAGTGCATAGCAGTGAAAGGATTTAAGGATTTTATAATGTAGGCTTGTAAGTAATGACAGTATGACAATATTTGTGTACGCACATGGAATTTTGAACACCCCACTGACCAGTAGTCAACCTAATCTCACTCTTTCTTCATATCAGTAGTGACAGCCATTGCTGCACAACACCATACTCAACAAATTTGTTTGGTTTAGCCCAGAAATTTGCTTTGAGCTTTTTTTATGTCTCACCAAGTTAATTTCAACCATCATACAGTGCAACCATCTGAAACGGCACATGAATAAATAAAATACTTTTTAACTGTGGTGGTTAAAAAAAAAAACTCAAAGCCATTTCAGTCACTGATTTCTCCCGATACTAAAAAACTTATCAAACCAAAGTAAGTGGAGATTATTTACCACAAAATTAACAGGGCTTTAAATATGCATCAAACTTGACCAGCTAAAATCATGACAGATGCATGAGCTCCGCATGCATGTGTGAGAAAGTGTATAAGAGCTCTGTAACGGCATCTCTTTAAACTAAGAAGAGTTTAATTTTACACACGGAAACAAACATAAGATGTATAGTTTATTATTTTTTTTACAGATTTTTACCATGGCAGAGGCAGGTCAGGTGAACTCTGCACACTCTTAGTAAATACTGTGTAGCTAAAGACATATTTTTAGGGCCTACTCATTCAGAGTTTAGTTCATAATACACCAGGGATGGGAGGCACAGTGGTTACTCCAAGAAGGTCCTGGGTTCGAGTCCCAAGCTCGGCAAAGGCGTTTCTGTGTGGAGAATGCATGTTCTCCCTGTGCTTGTGTGGGTTTCCTCTGAGTCCTGCTGCTTTCTCCCACAGTCTAAAGACATGCACATTAGGCTAGTTCCCAATTGGCCTTAGGTGTAAACGTAAATGTAAATCGTTCATTGTTCGCCCCATGTCAATTGGGATGAGCTCCAGGCTTATAAATTGACATAAAATGAAACCTGGGAAGTCCAGTCTTATCAGGAAAGGGCCAGTGCGCATACAGGTTTTTATAGCTCCCACCTTCTAAGAAGGAGCCACAACTTTCACCTGTTGAGATCAATTGATCTTCACTTTCGATTAACTTTCAGGAGTGGCTCCTGCTTGGCTGGAATGAAAACCTGCACCCACACCGACCCTTTGCAGATAAGACTGGACAGCACTGTACTACATTGAAAAGTACTTATACTGTGTCCCATAAAGGTGTTTTAGTATACAACACAACAGAATTTTTTATAATATTGACCTGCTCCAAATGATTGGTCCCAGATAGCGGACCAATCAAAACATGCCATTTCTGTGTGTTACATATTAATTATTAATAATAAAAATGCAGCCGTTCTGCAGTTTTCATAAAAATATGATTAAGATATGTCATCTGTTACCACACAGTAGTTAAAGAAATCAGATTAATATTGAAATGTACTTTAATGTAAGGTAGAAAAACAGATATAGGGCAAAAAGAACATTAACTGAGGGTTACACACTGACATCCATATCTAGTAGTCTTTTGTAGGCTTAGAAAAATATGAAATTAAATAATTTCTATGATTATTGTTGTTTAGAGGAGATTTAACTTGGAATGCGAATTAATTAAATAAAATTAATTAAAAAGCCGCTAATGTCACAGCTGAACTGTGTTTGGTTGTTGACGTGCAGAAATCATGTCTGATTGCTCTATTTTACTTCATTACTTTGAATGTGTAATATTTGGCATATTCACCACTATAGAGCATTTAGATTACAATATAGTTTTCCGTCTAAATAAAGTGTACTGCCTAGGAAGCCTTTGTTCAATATACCAGGGATTCTACAGTTGAAAAAAACACGGTTTAAAAAAAACATAATTAGTGAGTCAACAGAGAAAAAACAGCACAGCACAGAACAAAATATGGTGTTATTCAGCTGCTTGAGTCATTCTGGCAAGTTTGTCTCTTTCAGTCACTATATACGTCACATACATCACTAGGCCAGAGAAGCTTCATACCACTTAGTTCAGTGGTTTATTATCCAAAAGGCAGGAGGCAGGCACAAATCAAAATGTGCACACATTTGGAGGAGTTGTTTAGGATACTCAGTTCACACTTTTTAGGTTGACCTTTTTTTTTTTTTTTTTTTGGAACATTGTTTTTTTTTTGCTGGGTTTACACTGGGGCCACAATGTCCATGATCACCACGATTTGAGAGAGTCAGGATGAGCATTGGGTTTCGTGAGATCAAATCATGATGATCTTGAGTGAACTTGAATTTGTGATGATTGCGACAATTGTGACAAAATCTGTGACAAATTTTGCTCAAACTTGTACTAAAAAGAACTTAATAAATGTGGGAGATCGAAACGCTACGTAACAGAACATGAGAGCATGTTGCTCCAAAAAAAAAAAAATAAATAACAATTGTACTGTATAGACTTTCACTTTGCTAAAATATTACTGTATTACTGTGCTGTTGTTCTTAAGTATTTAGTCTGTGTTTTGGGATTTATGCTTAAATTCTATTTGAAGCTGTATGGACTGTATGGTAATCTATAGAATAATTTGTCTTTTTCTACATTTAATACGCTTTGAAGAGCAGAGTATCATACATGGCACTACTGACCTGATGCATCACAGTTTTATTTTTGAACATTTATTTGTTTTAGAAAATTTCCTCACACCCCCTCTGTCTCCCTTGATGATGCTTTTAAAGGGCATTTAACGAGATGGTATTGGTATTGCTGTTGTTCTCTCACACAAAATCTCTGCAACCACTTTTTAGGAGCTTCAGAAACCAGGCTAGTCGTATAGTAAACCCATCAGAAAAAAAACATTTCAAAAGACTGCGTCAATTATTTGTAGTCCAGAGCAAGGACATGACAAGAGCTCATGCTTTCTGAAGTGTGCTTGGTAAGCTCTTCACAGGATTGCATTGTAGAGTCTTTAGAAAGTTTAAGAGAATCTGTTGTCTACAAAAATGCAACATTTTCCAGTCACAGATGCATGAATTTTGCCTTTCACGTCAACCTGAACAATAATTCCTTAAAAATTCTATTTAAGGTTCACACATAAACAATAATTAAATGTACTATGTGATTACAGTGCCCTCTAGAATTAATTGCACCTTCATAAAATGTCTAAAAAAATGATATATCAAAATTGCAATAATCAAGTCATCAAACAACCTACTCATAAAGTTATTTAAAATTATATATTTACGTGTCATTTGATGGACACTTATTTATTTACTTTTACTATTAGTGACGGGGGTGGAGGGAGAGAGAGAGCAGTTTGTGCTACAGTTGCTCTTATGTGGGATCAAACCTTCACTTGCCATGTGCATAAATGAGCCTTGGCCACCCATGACACTCTTGCCAGTTTCTTTGTAGGACCTTCCTTGGTAGGTACTGCATACCGGAAACATTCCTACAAGACCTCAGAGACATCCACTGAGCCTGACACAAATAACTGTTGTAGTATCTACTACATGGAAACATAAAAACTTTACATCAATGTGTGTGTGTGTGTCTGCGTGTGTGTATGTATATATATATAGCAAGGTCTGCTCTGTGAGCAGAGCATAAGCACATTTGTTGAGTGTTTTAAAAATAATTTTTTCAAATGTAGTTTTTGTTTACACTGCATAAAAACATAAGTAAACTACACTTAGTCACAGTGTGTTTTTAAACCCATTGAAATTTTTAACACTTAATCAAAATTATGGTTTATTTTTCCATTTTTAAAGTATAACAATTATGATGCAACCTGCTCCAAGTGCCTATGATAAACCGTGAGGATTCATTGTTTAGTTTTCAAGCATTATTCACTCGGGACATTGTCTATTAACCCCCTAAATCATCAGACCAATCAAATCATACCTGTGTAGCATATACTATTTGCAATTGTTAAGCTGAATTCTTACGAGATCACTCTTAAAGGTGACGTGAAATTCAGTTTTATAGGATGTCAGGTACAGTATATATGTCTGATTACACAAAAAACTGACTTCAAGCATGACTTATACTGTCAAAAGTATATCTAGAAAAACTTTAGATCATGTAATGTGACTGTGGAGATTTGCTCATTCAGCCACAGGAGCATTAGTGAGGGCTGGCACTGTTGTTGCACAAGGAGGCCTGGCACACAGTCTACATTTCAGTTGATCCCAAAAGTGAGCAGTCTAACAGTCAGGGTAAGTGTAGTGATCAGGGCTCTTTGAGATCTTCACTGGCACATGATGGCCTCATGGACCTTGCTTTATGCACAGAGGCACTGTCATACTGGAACATGTTTACGCCGTTTAGTCACAGTAAATTGAAATCTTAAAGTGAAATTGTAGATATTGTATCAATGTATCTTCACACATCTCTTGTGTGGCTGCTAAGAAAAGAAAGAAGTTGCAGTGAAATCACTTAAAAATTACTAATGAATTTGCAGCAAGAACTAATTAGATTCTGCAAAGGATTTGCTGCGCGGAGCTAGCAAGGAGCATTCACATGCTTTCAAAATGAAAACAACAAATTGGATTCTGGGAAAGTCCCTTTAATGCCTACAAAGACATTTTAGAAAATTGTGTTCTTTCTGGCAACAGTTTGAAGAACCACAAATGGGAATGATAGTCTGCTGACCACAAACTCTTGGTCCAGCAGTCTGTAAATCAACAAAAGCGAAAAACGAGAAACAAAGTAATTGTTTTGTCAATGCCATCTCTGGCATCATCTGTCTCTGAATTGTGACTCATTAAGCTTGAAGCATTCTAACAAATTGAAATTAGTGATTTTTCTACAAGTCTCCAACTTGTTATTCTCTTGTTATTCTCTTCTCTTTTGGCTGGGCTTCAGTAATTATACTAGTGTTCATGTCAATTCTCCAATTAGGTGTGGATTCATTTATAACAGCATGACAGTAGTAACTGTAATATAAGTGATAAGTTTATATGTAATAAGTTAGGTTTATAAGTGAATATACACATTTAAATGCTGTATAGTTTCTAAAACAGGTTGTACTAACAGGCTCCAGATAATCAAAAACTACCAATAAATGAGTATGATGGTTGTCTGTCAATAGATGTAGATGGTTATGAAAAGAGACTCCAATGTTACTGCTTTGTGAAGTCCATGAAGCTTTGCAATTTGATAGAATTTTCCAGACGGAGGTGTTTAAGCTTTCTGGGTTCTTAGTAACATGAGAAGCAATTATTTTTTTTGTGGGGTTTTGGTTGTTGTTGTTGTTGTTGTTACTGTTTATTAGAAGCAATATCTTCTTATACTATAGTAGGTACAATAAGTAAGTGATAACAGATAATTATACTATAAATGGTTAAAAAATGGTGACATGTGATTCATAAACAGATGTCTTCATAGAATACACATTCTTTAATGTAAGCTTTTCCATGGTGAATCAGGTGAAACATTGAAACTCATGTTAACGTTTCCCCTACGGAAAATGTGGAACTCAGTGCTTTGCAGCATCTGAAAATCAATTCAATTCGATTCAGTTTTATTTGTATAGCACTTTTTACAGTTGACATTGTCACAAAGCAGCTTTACATAGTAAATTTATTTTAGGAGGAATTTAAAAATTTTTCTCGGCGACAGTGGCAAGAAAAAACTCCCCCAGTTGACATGAGGAAGAAATCTTGAGAGGAACCAGGCTCAAAAGGTAAACCCATCCTCATTTTGGTGAAACCATAAAAACACAAACCGTATAAGAAATCTGCATTACAGTCCAACATGTTGGTTATACCACAACTGTAAGTCCTAAATAATTGCAGCAAGAGAGTTTATATGACCAGCAGTGAAAAGTCGTCGTCACTGTCACTGAGTGCAGATCTAGGCCCATATGGATCTTCATCAGCAGGAGCGAGGGGCCTCCAAGACAAGATCTCCAGCCAGCATCAGCACACCAGGACAGACCACAGGACTCATAGAGCATAAGGATCAGGAAGATGAGGATCACCGGCAACCAAGGCGTAGCATGTGTACCTCAGCAAAAACACATCGGTGGGGGGGCTGGGGGATTAGGTATTCTAATAACAGTGTAATGGTAAAAGAAGAGTTTATCAGTGCTGGGTGCAAGCAGGGACTATGGCATCACAACTAAAAAAGAGAAACCAGAAGGAAGGCAGACATGAGGGCACCCTGAAACGTTGGGCAATCAGCCATTCCACTGTCAACGGACCTGGGTGAGCATGTAGAGTGAGGGAGCGACAGCATCCCAA
>JBCNYG010000003.1:9180859-9191054 GCA_039654305.1 Porochilus rendahli | reverse complement strand
AGAGAGAGAGAGAGAGAGAGAGAGAGAGACAGACAGACAGACAGAGAGAGAGAGAGAGAGAGAGAGAGAGAGAAAGACAGAGAGAGTAAGAGAGCGATGGGTGTAATAATGTTTGAGGCAGGCTGTTGGGAAGCTATAGAACACACCCGGGTCGCACTAAAGTCTTCCAATCTGCTTCAGCTGTGACAGCCTTGGAAAGATCAGTCCATCACGCAAGAGTAGTTCCAGAGAAACAACTCTCAGTTTAGACCAACTTGTGCAAAACACATTCTATGCACATTCTGCAGATAAAATACTAGACAGCCAAAATCCAATACGCTATCCTTGCACGTCTTTCCCTTTATCTGTCTTTCTCTTACTGAATTTATGAGTGGTGCATTCTACTGTGAAATCGATGCCTACCTTTTTGTTTAGTTTTTTTGTTTTTGATTTTTTTAAAGCATCAAACCTACCATTGAAACTGATATATGACTTGCTAGGCAACAGTACCCAATCCTGGCTCTTCTGTCTCTGCGTCCATCTATGCCTTAAGAAGAGACATACAATACAGTGTACCACCAAATTTCTTATAATATACATGTCTGACCCAGGTGTTTGACTACACATGCTCAGGTCAGTGTGACCTGTAAGTTCATAGTATCCTAAAATCTTAGAAAGCTCTTTTCAATTTATTTTCCTCCTGTATTCCTTTATCTATAGTGGAATCTCTTTCTCTCTCTCTCTCTCTCTCTCTCTCTTTCTCACACACACACACACACACACACACACTTACTCACTCACTCTCACACTATCTTGCTCTCAGACCTCCTACTATCAGGAACATGAGCGACTTTCACATCACAAATCCATTTTTTTATATTGATTTTTATTTTGGGTTTTTTTCGACCTGGGTCAGCACAGCAGTCTAATCTTGTAAAATCCTATTTGAGCCACGTTGATGCAGTCCGAGATCTGGCATATGCCCATGCACCTGTAATGAGAACTGTCAAATAAGAATTTGCTTGTTTTATTTACATCACTGTGTATGTCCATAGCACTGCAGTCGTCATCCAGTACTGGCAGCATGTCAACTGGAGTAAACTCGGGGGAAAGATTAAGGAATATTAAATAGAAATTTTAATAGTTAAACCAGCTTATGTTTTGGTTCTTTGTTTGTTTCTGGGTATGTTTAGTTTTGGTTAGGGTTTTGTTCACTGAAGACTTGTTTTAAACATGCAAATTAATTGATTTTCAAGCAATGCAGTTTAAGGGCTTTATAACAAACAGCAGCACTTTGTGTGGTGATAGGATGCTAAACTTTACTTCTCACTGGATCTTTCTTTTTTTCTGTTTGTTCTCCAGGCAAACCAGAGAGCAAGAGACGCCCCCAGATTTTTTCTACTTCTCTGACTTTGAGAGGCACAACGCCGAGATTGCAGCATTTCATCTTGACAGGTAGGCCTGCCTGCTTGATAACACCTGCTGCAAGAAAAATAGAAGCCAACTGAAATTCACCCGGAGATGTATGCTCAAATGTCTTTATTCTCAATCCATCAAGACCTGACAGCACATGCCCACACCATTTCTCTCTAGAATGTTCAAAGCTGAATAGCATCGTACTATTTTGTACGCGTAAGAGTCTTTCCAAAATCCGTGAGTAATCAATGGGAGTTCACAGCTCACCAAGGGAACACCATGATATAAGAGTTTATAATTCATCAGTGCCTAGCACATTCGCCTCACAGCAAAAATGTTATGGTTTGAGTCCCGGGCTTGGCAAGGGTTTCCCTGTGTGGAGTTTGCATGTTTGCGTGATTTTGAGCCTTGTGCTCCTGTCTCCTCCCACAGTTCAAAGTTATGCACATTAGGCTGAGTACCTGTTTCAGATTGCCCCTAGGAGTGAGTGTGAGTGTGATGTTTGTGGATGTGTGGACATTGCGATGGACTGGTGGGCTGTTCATGGTGTACCTCGCCGTAATTTTGGTCACTCTTATGAAGCTTAAGCAAGCATGTTGACTTCGATTCGGAAGTCTTTGAGTCAGTAATTTCAGTGATTAATTTTCTCACGGTTCTTAACTGTGCTTGAAATGTGTGAAGATCACCTGATCTGCCTGTGTAATGGTAAAAAAAAAATCTTGATTAGTTTACCTTTTATAAGTCTCATATATATTAAAACAATAATTCACCCCAGGCTTGGTGGATGATGCTAAATTGAATAGTCTTCAAAATGGAAGCGTGACATCCACCTCACTTTCAGCAAATAACCATTAAAAGTATGTATGTAACAGATCAGTGGTTTGGGAGACTGTAGAAACATGGCAAGCAGGATAACTCTGCTGATATTTGTTCACTTTTACTTTGAACTTAAGTTTTTGTTTGTTTGTTTGTTTTTGCTGTCTCACTCAAAGATATACATGGCAGCTGAAACACATGGACTGAAAACACACGTAAAGCTCTGTGCTAAATCCCACATTCTTCTGTCTGTCTCTTTTTTCACATGTAAATAAAGAGCTGGTAATTAGACACAGGTGAGACTCATCACAAACTACCTTCTGATCTCTCTCTGTCTACTGCTGACACCTGGGCATGCACTTGCTGCCGTTTAGCGGTAGTAGTAGTAGAATATAGCAATTGTAGCAAATTTTTAAAATAAAATGGAACTTATTTGTGCATTGCATAAACATGGTTCCATCGTAGAAAAACTACACTTCAATAGATCATAAATGTCATATTTTGCTGTGTGTGCCCATAAGCTAAATAACCATGAGTTATGGAACGTGACTTTGGTGGTTGTCCTGTTTCCATGCCTAAGTTGATGCTGATTGGCTGTTATGTATAGCTGATTTGCATCAAGTCAAGCAGCAATAAAAATAAATAAATAAAACAGATTCATCTAAAATAAAACTGAAAACCAAAAAGTAGATGCTCATACACCAACCCTCAGACTCACAGAGAATAAAAAACACAGTCTAAATCAGGTATGCAGACAACTTTTTTAAACAAAACAAAACCAACTCTATAAATTTGGTATCAGTGGAAACCATGGGATTTGTAGATTCCAAAAATAAAAAAAATAAAAATCCTAGGACTCACTATGACAAATGAGCATTTATTTACCAACTGTAATCAATATATCTACTTACAACACACATTTCCCCACAAAACTTAAAGAGCTACCAAATCATTATCCTTGACGCAAATGGGACATGTGACACAGCAGGTGAAAGCTGGCTTTATATAAAATTGATTACTTTTTGAATTATGCCTTTTTATGTTATTATTTACCTTTACTGTGTCAAAAGTTAAACACAAATAAAATAAGGTAGCCTAATCTATCTTAAAATACTTGCACAATTTTTTTGTTTTGTTTTGTTTATTGTTTTTTTTTTTTGTCATTTAACGCAATGAAATTCTTTGTACATTTAAAAAAATTGGTTCTGGCAATCAGAATCCTGACCTTTGAGCTTTAATTACATACATAAAATATTTAAAGCAAACATATAAAGATAATGGTGATTCCACGCGAAACATGTTTATTGGCGGATACAAGTGAAAATGCGTATGTGCATTTTTCGAACAGATTTAGTATGCTTACTTAAATTTCAACAATAATGCATGGATATCTAAATTTAAAAATGCATTTGTTTAGAAGAAAAGAAAGTTTTTGCTTTAAGATTTCCAAATTAATTTTTTTCTAATTTTCTAATTACCAATTTAAATTTGAACTTGTCCATATAGCCCTGTCTTATGTTCAGCACAATCAATGGCTTACCTAATAAAATCCAGAATAAATCGAACAGGATATGGGCCATATTCCAGTGAGTAACTGAAAAATTTTATTGAATTGTGAGATAAAATAATAACTAATTATTTTACAATCCCATATTCAGGAAAAGCCAAAATGCAAATTGGAATTCTAATTGACTACACGTTGGGATTTTATCATGGTAAAGGCAGGCACATGGATGCTTTTATGTGTCTAATATGTTCTTTTACAGTGCTGACAAGATTTTTTGTTGTTGCTGTTTCAACATCCGCCCTCATTACTGCTCCTTTCATAGAAGATCAGGGCTTTGATCTGGAGCCTAAAAGTAGTTGGTGACTCAACTGAAGCACAACCAAAGGTGTTATCTTCGTATGTCAGATGATGCTGGTTGTAGAGAGAATCTTTTGTGTTTGCACAAGGAAAATATGTTATTTTCTATTCTCTACAAGTTTAAGCTTTCCAAATCTATCTGTGACCCTATAAAACCACCATATGAATCACTCTAATCATTAGACGAAATGGTACACTCTGCTCTTCCGCTGTCTGGCAAGAAGGTCATGTGCATGAGTGTAGGAAAAACAGGTGCATTGATGCTCACACAAGTATCGATTTTACCTAGAATTAGGCTTCACAAGGCAAAAAAGTGCAGTTTGGACCCCTTTTACACAGCCAAGTCCCACCAGCTCTGATTCTCCACACATTTCTCATACCGTGTCACTCCAGCCCCTGGCCAGCAGCCTGAAAAGCACTTAGCAGGATTGATTCGATCCAGCTCCCCATGAAGTGTGCTGTGCGGATAACAAGGTGCATATGAGAGCAATCAGAAGTTGGGAGACACTCCCTGCTGACTTTAACAAGGAAGCTCATAGAGAAAGTCTTTGTGCTGGATGATTGTTGATTCAGCTTGTTAAAACCCACTTTACTTTATCCACTTTTGTTGTTGTTGTTGTTGCTGTTGTTGTTTACTTTAAACAATGAACTTAACTAGTGCAGATTACGCACCTGAAAAACTGTTGCTTATTCATCCCGTTGATAAACACAGGGATGTACTACTTAAATAGTGTGCTTAAATTAGTTGAAGCTCCGTGCACGGTTAATGTTGTATTCGAGACGTAAACAGGGGTGGAAATTAACACTAGTCCGTTGGCCCGGGGCGAGTCAAAGATGTGAAGGGCGAGTGAAACTAGCTAGCAAGTCATCCTGCTACAAATCCAGTAGGCAAAGAAGATTTAGTGTTCCAGTAAATATAAAGGAGGACTACTAGTTTCATAATTTCACTAGTCCTGTTGGCCAGTAGCTTAGTTTTGCTAAATTCCACCCATGCTTAAAGCTAGCCTTATTGTAAAAAAAATTATAAATCAACTAATGACCTATTGTTAAGTTAATGGATATGCTATCTCTATAGTACATGGGACCATGTAACATGAATTGGTTGTATTGTTCCTTTAATATGGCATAGAACATAGTATCCCAAACCTGGTTTACTTTTTCCTCTTTTTTCTCTTCTATATGTTCTAATGTGCACCACTAATCCCATATGGCTGACAGACCTCTGCCCACAAGGAACCATGCCCACACACTGGGCTCTTTGTCACCTGCCTCCAGGGTGACTTGGCACTTTTGTAGCCCCTGAGTGGCATTGTATCACAAGCTTGAGTTTCTGTCCCTCTGGGATCTGGGATCCAGGCACCGCTGGAAAGTCAGTTCACAATGCTGCAGGAAGCACTCACAGAGACTGCCCACCTTACACACACACACACACACACACACACACACACACACACACACTAGATGATAATAGTGTGTGGCCGGATGTAGAAAGAAAGTAATCAGGCCTTTAAAAAGCCAATAAGTAGCAGTCAAGGACGGATCATAAAGCGGATGAGTTATGAATGGCCTCCCAGGCTAAGACAGGGCTGAGACAGCTGCTGACAGAGGCAGGAAGAATGATGAACTTATTGCAAAATCACTTTGAGAAATTGCTCATTCTTTTCATAAACCTGAGGCGGCACTCCATAGAGTTTGCTCAGTTACATTATTCAGCTTGAACTCAGCTTCAGTTACTGCTTCATGTATTGATAGACGGGCAGACTGATGGACAGATAGTCAGATAGGTAAATGTAGGCTATTAAAAGACCCTGTTAGCTACACGCTGTTTATCTCAGCTCAAATAGCTGACGTGACCTGCATCTATTATGGTTAAAATAAGTAAAAATAAATTACTAAAATCTCAATTTATTTATTTTTGTTTGTTTGTTTGTTTCCATGCATTATATACTAAATCTCTATATAGGTTTAAAACATTAGATACACAGCACTTAGCTGTGCTCAGAGTGCACTGAGCTGACCAGATTTGCCTTTGTAATTAAAATTTGTGAAAATAAAGTAGTAATAATTTTGATTAAGTTAGCATTTTTTGTTTCCTTGTAGTATGCTCTACATGGCTTGGTGGGTATCGCTGTCATTTTGGGGACTGCATAATTATATGCAGTGTGATTAGGATGTTAATTATGTTACTCTACTAACAGTTCATGAATATACAGTTAGTTTTTTTGTGGACATAGTCATTTTATTTGTTTGTTTTGCACTTTTAGAATTCTGGATTTCCGACGGGTTCCACCAGTTGCTGGCCGGCTAGTAAATATGACACGGGAGATTCGAGATGTGACCAGAGACAAGAAGCTCTGGCGGACATTCTTCATCTCTCCTGGTACCAGCATGCAGCATACCCACTGTTTCCTTATTTACACTGATGCATTTCTTACAAGTAGTGCTTGTCAGTCTTTGAATTGTTTTTTTGTCCAGGCATGTAAAAACTGTTTTCTATAGTGTTGATACTATCTTTAGCATATTGTGCAACTTACATGAAACCTTTGAGTGAGAAATCACCTACCATCCTGCTGAGTCATTTTATAATTAACGATAAACCAAGCTGAAGCCACTAAAACAAACACCCCCTGAAAAAATATATTCAGAAGGAACACATACTGTGTTCCAAACAGATACAAATGTTTTTTTTTTCCTGAAATGGTCACATAACATCAGCCATTATAATTTAAAAAATTACAGAAAAAATTTGTTTAGATCTGAATTCAGATACATATTGCAGTAATTGAGTTATACACACAGTGTACCCTAATTCCTATATTTTGATTGCTAACACATTTCAGTTTTCATAAATCTCAACTAATGCACCACTTTTCATGTCAGAAGTCCAACATTACCTTTTTCTCAATCCGTATTTACCTTATATTTAATTTTATGCCCGTTCTCCTTCTCTTTCCTATAGCCAACAACATTTGTTTTTATGGTGAATGCTCTTACTATTGCTCCACTGAACATGCTCTATGTGGCAAACCTGACCAGATTGAGGGATCATTGGCTGCCTTTCTGCCTGATCTGGCGCTCGCCAAGCGCAAAACCTGGAGAAACCCTTGGCGCCGTTCATACCATAAGCGCAAGAAAGCTGAGTAAGGCCTCATCATTTACTTTTTCGTTCACTTTATCTAAGGTGACCATATACCATCTTGCATTTTCATTAAACCAACAAACTGCCTTCATCAGCAAAAACCATTGCCTAGCACCAGTGCCCCAAGACAATAGACTGTCCTGGCTAGAAGACAAGTTTACGATGTTTACAGTGTTTTTAAATGCAGCTTAATGCAAAGTTACTGACAGTGACAACTGAGAAGAAAGGAAATACATCCTCTTCCTGTTATATACACAACTATCATTTACAATTCCATATAAATTAGAAATGTTCTGTTTGTTCTCTCAGTACTGTCATATCTTCTGTATTAATACAGAGCAGAAGTCCTGGGGATTGCGACATGCATTATTAGTGCTTCATATGTTATCATTATATAGCACAGAGCACAGAGGAAGTTAGGTTGGATATGTTATTTATTGGTTATATTTATGCATACTCGTAGGCTGTCATTGCCACCCACAGAAACTAAATGCAGTGCAATAAGTAAAAGGATACAGCACTCAAACTGTTATTTTCTCAGGTGGGAAGTGGATCCAGAATACTGTGATGAAGTTAAGCAGACTCCGCCCTACAACCATGGCACCCGTCTGCTGGATATCATGGACATGACAATCTTTGACTTCCTCATGGGTGAATTTCCTAGCAGTCCAATAACGAATGAAAACAAAACCTCATTTTTGCACTCCATCATTAAAAAGACATATTTTTTCTTGTCTATTCAGACAAAAGAGAATAAAGGGTATGAAGAAGCAAAACATAAAGTCAGTGTCATTTCTTGTTCTCTCCTCGGACAGGCAACATGGACCGTCATCATTATGAGACTTTTGAGAAGTTCGGTAATGAAACATTCATCATCCATCTGGACAATGGCAGAGGGTGAGTCACCTTCAGCACCCTTTCACACAGATATATCTGTGATTAGTCTGTTCAAAGCAGCAAGCAAATACCGTACGTTCTTTCACTCTACGTCGCTCCATCAGTCATTCGACACCATGAAAACTGGGGATATAAATGAAATTATACTTTATTAGGAGCAAGGTCAGGCTCAAATATCTGCTCTGAAAAGTAATATGTGTACTGCTGAAAGCTGTGTGCACTGAATGTTATATATACATGAATAGGAGAGATGTACAGTGCTAATGAAATTGCTGTCATGCTGTACTGAGTGAATGTGTAAATCCTTACGTGTATTATATAGCTGAATACGAACCACTTGAATGGGTAAAATCCTTACCTGTGTGTAGCACTTCTTTAATTCATTTCATTAGTTTTGTGCCAATACGGCTGCTTTTTACGATCATTAAGGCAGGATATGAATAGCTCACATTATCTGCTCAAAGAAGAGCTTGCGGTTTCTCAAAGGGTATTATTGAAAAGAAAGAGATAACACTGTCACCTCTGAGTCTTATGATGGAGAAAGTGCAGGACACTGGATTTGATTATCCCATATTAATATAATCTAAATGGAGGAGTGGATAAGAGGATAATGCATGAATCAAAATGACAGAAACTAACAGCTTGTTACAGTCACTTGGAGCAGGTGGCATCATCATTGTTGCACTTTAAAAAAATTGTTTTAGTCTACTACTCTTGTGTTTCCTCATAGTATATACTAAATGTTTAAATGAGCTTTAAAACATACCATTATGGAGCACCGTTTACAGAGCACTAGTATATACAAAAAATCTGGATGTCTTTGAAACAACACCTTTATCTACACCATGTTTAGCTTTGCTTGGAACGCGCAGAGTTCAAAAGTATGTAAAAATTAATTATAAAAATTTTGAATTAGTTTGCTTATTATGTTCCTTTGTAGCATAGACTAAAACAATCATGAGACTTAGGTGGAATTAGCTGAATTAAATAGTCTGCTCTCTGTAAATAATTTTTAAGTATAAAGCTAATGCTAACAAAACGACTTTGAGAAGCCACAAACCCATAACGTGTATACAGTGCATCCTGAAATGTTTTACTCCGCTATAGCACAACATTTGCAATTGTTTGATTATTATGCTTTTTATTATTGTTGTTATTGTTGTTGTTGGTAGTAATAATAAAATAATAATAATAATAATAATAATAATAATCATCATCATCATCATAGTAATTATTATAATGATAATAATAATGATTATAATAATAATAAAGAGTTGCATGTGATATATTTTGTCCATTGATGGTTGCCTGTAATGTATCATGTTAGCATTTACATTACAGCAGCTTTCCCAAAAATCTGGGATAATGCTCACAATATGATTCAATGTCATAATGATAAAGGGAACTTTTTATCATTTAACAGCAGATGAAAATGAACCATGATTTTTGACCATTTTTCAGTTTTTTATGGGTAAGTCCACTGTGAGCCCTTCATTTCTTGTCTTGTTCCCAAGGGACCAGAAAGCCATCTGTCCTAAAGAGTGTTACAGTTCTCTGGTACTGAATAGAATAGAAATAGAATAGTACTTTATTGATCCTTGTCAGAAATGTACTTTGTTACAGCAACAGCATCCAACCAACACCAAAAATAAATTTAATTAAAATAAAAAGGGACTAGTAAAACCCAAAAGAAAGAGTAAAAAAAGAGCCAAACAAATATACAAAATATGCAGAATAATCAAAATATTACACAGGATATTGCACATGTGCCAAGAGCATTAGCAGATGTGTGAAAAATAAACAAAATATTGCACCATTTGATAATTACAGAGAGCAGACTCTATGTCAGGTAATTATTTGATATTATTGGAAAAACACATGATAGCTGCTGGCAGGAATGTCTTCCTGATTCATTCAGTCCTGTACTGTGGAGATATCAGTCTGCAGCTGAAGGTTCTCTCTCAAATAACCTGAAGGTCGTGTAGCAGGTGAGAGTTATTGTCCAGGATGCACCTAAGGGCATCCTTGCCTCAGCCACATGCTGAACTGAGCCCAAATTAGCCCGAAGCTGGAGCTTGCTTTTC
>JBCNYG010000003.1:9106418-9129216 GCA_039654305.1 Porochilus rendahli | reverse complement strand
CCCTCTCCCACCCCTCCCCCCCCCCTCCCCCCCCTCCCGCCCCCCCCCCCCCCTCCCCCCCCCCCCCCCACCCACACCCCCCCCCCTGCGCAGAAACCCAATATGAAGCTACATTTATAAACCCACATAAGCACAAGACAGACTGGGTGATTTAAGAAATCTCAGTGTCTGTGTATGTAGGCTATTCATTTATGTATCCAGCAGATTGTTTCCGTTTTTGTATATAGAGTATATTCCCCATGTGCAGAGAAAGGGAACGAAGGAGGTATTATGGCCAGGCCTGCGTGAAAGAATGGATTCTTCAGACAAAATTAATGCATTTGAGGTGAGGGACTGCAGTTGAACAGACCTGAAACAGCCAGCTGAAGCAAACACACACACACACACACACACACTTTTCTGTCATCACCTCTTCTTAATGCAGAGATCAGGGTGAGAGAATTTTAATTGAGGTCTCAGTGCAGCTCTCTGAAGTGCTGCCTATGGTCACGAACGAGATCAAAACCAAGTGAGAACAGGTCTGAGACAGATAGGAAGGTTTGAATGACACCAGCTGAAAAGAGGCTCGCTCTTTCCTTTCCTTTCTCTCCAGTGTGTATCTCATGCACCAGTCCTTTCTTTCACCCCATATGCATGCAAATCAGGCATCTGATGCAAAGGGGAGGGGATGGGGGAATGATGGAATGGGGGAGTGCTGTATCAAGCTCCAATCCCGTAATTCTTGACACAGGTTGGTGTGCGCCTGACTCCGCAGGCTGATGGAGATCGTGCTGCACCTCCACAGCAGGTGTTGTATCCGCTCTCTTCAAAGCGCCGGCGCTCACAGTCATGGCCAATAGGTATGTATGGTGATCCGATCAGAGGCAGAACTGTGTTACAGCCGTGAACTTTTGCATACGCCGCTGAGCCTCGTTCTTCTCTCACGCCTGCATGTGCCTTCTGCTCTGAGACTTAGCAGGATGACAGCATCAATTGCTTTTACGCTTCAGAGTCACAAAGCACCCTTTCCATACCACCTCCCTCTGTTTATTCTTTTTTTATCCCCTCTCTGAATGGGTTTCTCATCCATTTCTTGTCCTTCTCTTCCCTCTCACTTGTTTCGTTCTCTCTTTCTCTGTTGTCTCACACCATCTCCCATGCAAGGGGGGAAAAGGCTCTCCTGCTCCAAAGCCCTGAGCTGTCAGACTAGGTGTGTGTGTGTGTGTGTGTGGCTGAGCTGATACTCCATGTTAAAGCAACCCAGCACACAATTTGCCACTGCTGCCTTTTCCAAAGCTTAATCTCTGAGGAGCCTTATGCCCGCATTTACCAGATTTGGAATGTGTAGTGTTTGTAGATAATCTTTCTTCATCCCGAGATCAGAGAGTCATGTATACCAAAATACATTTTGGTGTATGTCTTTTTTGGCAATGCAACTCATTTTTCCTTTATGAAAACTAATAGGGTGCAACAGCTGTTTTTCCAGTTTTATCTTAGTAAACTGTGTTTTGGAGCTGTGTGCATGACGTGATGAGCTCTAGTGGACATGGAGTCTGGCCACATGCTGCTGACTCCAGCAAGGCTCAGCTGGCCCAGTCCTCTTGCTCAGCCTTCCAAAGGATAGCCAGGCCGGATCCTGAAGGGTATACAGACCCCCAGGCAGCTTTAGTTGCACAGGCTATCATGCACAATACACAGACAAACACACATGTTATACTCCCACAAACTGATACTTTGGTCTTGAAAACAATACTCAGCCAGGCTGTGTAATGCACATCACTTCATGTTTGCCTGTTCCTCTGTTAAATCTGTGCGTAAAAATAGTATCTAATTAAGAGTCCATAGGAAAGCCACTTGACACTCACTCATTTGCTGAACTGCTTAATCCTACTAAGGTCACAGGGAGACCGGTGTCCATCTCATCTGACACTGGGTGAAGGCGGGGTACACTCTAAACAGCTCGCCAGACCATAGCAGGGCAAAACACACATATGCAACCATTCACATTAGGGTCAATTTTGCACAGCCAAATTGCATAATATGTATGTCTTTGGACTGTGGGAGAAAACCAGAGTACCTGGAGGAAACCCATGCAAGCACGGAGGGAACATGCAAACTCCATACAGAACCTGGGACTTGAACCCAGGACCTTCTTGCTGTGAGGCTGACATGCTAACTACCACACCACCATGCCGCCCCCATAGGCAAGCCAGACAAACTGTAATCAGAGCTTTATGAAGCTCTTATACAGGAAGACCAGATTTGGCAAGAAGGTTGATGTGCTGTGTCTTTCAGAGTCTGTGTTCAATCAGCCGCAGCTCATCTCTGATTCAACAGGGCCTTTGTGGACATAAAGGACATCGGCAGGCTCTAAGATAGAAAATTGCACCTCTCATATCGCCCATCACCTTCTGGACTGTGGCATGAAATGGGGGAGGGAGTAGACACCTGCTGTCCTTTCTGTGAATCAGCTCCATCAATCACAGTTCTGCATGCAGTTGTGTGCACATTCACACACACACACACACACAGTTTTACAGAGGAAATATGTTGAGCGTGTTTATAAAATGAAAAAGAATGAGGCTAAGAGTCCTACATGAAAGTGGTAAAGGACTGCAGTGCTATTATATAGACTCTGGCCAGGTGTAGGGGACGTTGAGTTTAACAGTAGCCATAGGTGGAGCAGACTGTCCTCTATCCACAAAGAGGAAAAATAGAGAAAAGGAGAAAGATATTTCCCTGCAGGGGGACATGACCTTCAGCCAGCATTAAACTCTCTCTCTCTCTCTCTCTCTCTCTCTTTCCCTCTCTCTCTCTTAAAAAAAACCTCTTCAAAATTCTCTCCTCTCCGCTCCTACACTCAATTATGATGCAGGTAATCTGTGTGGTATTGGAGATTAAAGTTTAATTAGGGCGAGCAGAGTAATCTTGGCCTGGGTTTAATCTAATCATGCTGCACTGGTTGCCTGTGATGTGCCCTAATGTCTGTCTGTGCGGGAGCGAGGATCCAGTATGGCTTTTCATCAACAGAGAACAAAGGCTCCTGTCATCCTCATCTCCCTCTGCTGGCTTGGCTGTGCTCCACCAGCAAATTCACACTCACCCATCCCTGTCCAGACGTTGTCCCTAGCCAGTCCACACAACAGACAGAAGGTAGGGAGGGATAGAGGGAGTGTGGGAGAGGAGAGAAGACAGGGAATAAATAAGCCAAAGCTCTGGAATCCCTTTGTCTTAAGCCTCACCCAACAAACTGCTGACTCTCCTGGGCATCAGAGAAAGCATTTCTGACAGTGCAATCACATCAACGGATCTCTTAAAAAAGTGAGCTCTCCTTCGACCAGCTACCACGTTCTATCTCTCCTAACAGAAACAGTGTTAATGCTTTCTTGCCTGTTTCTTTATATTTGTAGAATATAATGCGCACAGGCTCCTTATCAGTGGGGTATAGAATCTCTCTGTGCCACTGTGAACTGAAGTAATCCATTCAGTTTAGAAAAACCCTTAAATAGAATTTACTAATTGCATAGGAAGCTTTGACACATAAGAAGCAAAAAAGCAACAAAAATGAACGCAAAAATTGCTTGACAACAATCCTCATTTTTCCTTCTTACCTACCCTCTCATCTTTGTCCCTCTCTCCTTCTCACCTGTTCCCTGTGGTGTATCCAGGCCCTGCTCTGATTTCACTATGTATCTGTATCACAAGGACTTTTAGCTTTTGCAAGGTTTGGCAGAAATGGGTTTTCAGAACAAATATTCCCAAGTCTTTTCCTGGGGTAACAATCAAACCTGTTCCTCTGTCCTTCCTCCTTGTAACTCACGTTCTTCATGCGGCCGAACTGAATCTTAGCCAATTCCATTATTCAGGCTTATTTCTGACCAACCATCAAACATAAGAAAGAGTGTAAGCAAGTGTGTTTGGTAAAGTGGTTCAAGTGCTACACAAACACAAGTTTCATTTGGCATGACTCTGATAAATCCATTCCAAGTGGCCTGGATCTTCGATAGGAGCTCGTAGCACTGCATTAAGTACAATGGAGTAGAGAATCTTTTCTTAAGCGTGGGTAGATTTAAACTTAAATGCAAAGTGGGTGAGGAGAACCATTCACCTTACACTCTTATATTTTCAAAGAAGATTGTGTACCATTAATTATATGTGACAGTAATGGCCACATTGCCAAGGACACCAACAGCAAGTCCTCTGCTAGGGGTAATAGATTTTTCTGTATATCAAGTGGCGTAGTGGTTAGCAATTCTGCATCACAGTAAGAAGGTCCAGGGTTCGAGTTCTGGGCTTGACAAAGAGCATTTCTGTATGGAGTTTACATTTTCTTCCTGTGCTTGCATGGGTTTCCTCTGGGTACTCTGGTTTCCTTCCACAGTGAAAAGACATGCACATTAGGCTAATCGTTGATTCCATATTGCCTCTAGGTGTGTGTGAACGGTTGTGAGTTCTGCAATGCGATGGACTGGTGAGATGGTATGAACCCCCCCACCTAGAGTTGGCATAGATGGGTCCCCCCCCATGACCATGAAAGAGTGAAGAAGTTGTGTAACAGAAAAATGTGTTGGGTATGAGAGAGGTAAAGACTGGGAACAAAAGAGAATTTATAAGAATGAGAAGGAAAATGGGGGATGGTGAGGAAGAAAGAGCTAGCGTGAGTGACACTGCAATCGTTCTGCATCATCAATTAGGTGAGTTGAAGTGGTGGGGAGAGGGTGCAGAGCAGCGAGCCTCACAGGAAGAAATAAATGACTGTGCCCTTATTGAACGCAGCAAGGCATATAGCATTTCAGGCCAGTAATGTCATTGTGCCTTTGTACCGGGTTTATTGATGAAGTCTGTCTCAAAGAAAATAATCCCTCAGCGCAACCAGCATTTGAGACTCCTCATTCCACCTGAGAGATCAATGTAAGCAATCTTTGGCATGGAAATTGCAGCAGTAGTACAAGGTGCAGTGCAGGAGAGTGTGGGAGTGCATAGACCCAGCTGGAACGCCCCTGCAGAGAAAGTGGGGCTGCTACTTCAGTAGAGTGCACGACCAAGAGACAAGAGCACGGCAGCTTTACCTGCTAAGATCCCGCCCTCTTCTATTTTCTATCTCTCTACCTCCCTCCTTTCTCCTCTCGTGCACCAGAATATCAATCAGCCTGCTGCCCTAATTTAAATCTCTCTCTTTCTCTCTCTCTCTCGCTCTCTCTCTCTCGCTTTGAAATTCCTGAGACAGCTGCTGAGTTCTTGGTTACATACGTAAAGTCGTCTCCCATGCTAGGTTAAACCAGCTGTATTATTTAAATTTTTTTTTTCAGTATTGCAAAAATGTGAGTTATTAGGCCTGGTTGCTACGTGCCACTGACACCCTGTGTATATTTCATTTTAGTCTACTTCAGTGTCCCACAAAGCTGTTCAGCCCTGTTTCAAACATATCACTCTTACTCAATCATAAAGTGAGTAGACATGCTGGAGACTTAACTTTGTCAGTAGACACTTATAAACGTCATTGTCTTTTCATTCCTCTATTCTTCACTATCTCTCTTTTTCACTATGCACACTTTAGCATGCCGACACACTAAAGCAGTAGAGAGGAAGCTTATACCTGTTTTGTCGATCCCATTCCTTCTGTTGAGGTGTGATGCCATGGGCACCGCTGGTACTAATGAAACAGGCAGCAGGCTTCTCTTGGCAAGCGCTCCAATCAGATTTGCCATGCAGTCCATACCAGAGCTCGACATATTAACGCCAATCTGCATAGCATAGTTTTCTTGTACCTTACTAAACAACTTACCTGCTTACCTTGCATACAGCCAGAAGTGTCATAGAATGCTGCACTACAGCTAGATCTTCAGAAGTTTCCCATCGTATTCAGGAGGTGACTAATAATTTTGGTGAATCATTGCTTTCACTGTGAGGGAATAACAATGGGAAAAAAGTGTCTAACTGCATAGCTTTTCAATGCTGAATTTCTATCTGTCAACATTTCATCAGATGGATTTCATATTTGTAGCAATCAGTAATATCACCAACATAAAACAATTAACTACTCATCTACTGATGTAACACATTCATTCATTCATTTTATAAGCTGCTTAATCCTAATTAGGGTCCTGGGGAGGCTGCTGCCCATCTCAGCTGTGGAATACCCTGGACAGCTCGCCAGGCCATCACAGGGCCAACACTCAGACAACCATTCACACTCTCACACCTAGGGGCGATTTCGAACAGCCAATTATCCTACTGTGCATGTTTTTGGACTGTGGGAGGAAACCGGAGTACTCAGAAGAAACCCATGCAAGCACAGAGATAACATGTAAACTCCACACAGAAACACCTGAGCTGGGAATCAAACCCAGGACCTTCTTGCTGTGAGGCAGACGTGCTAACCACTACGCCACCGTGCCAATGTAACATACCAGGAATTTAAACCCTTTATACTTTGCAAAAATTAAGCATTCCTTCTCCTATCATCCAGTAATACTCTCTTCAAGTAAAGAAAATCCATGTTTTTTACACAGATTAACTATAGAACTGATCAACAGTGTAGGACTAATCTACATCAAGCCAGACTGTCAGAATATTTCCAAAAGGTTTTCTTTTCCCTGTAACTGTTCTGTAGGTCAGTTCCTTCAAAGGTTGTATTGAAATCTTCAGCTCTGTCAGTCAAAATGACACATGCAGCCAACGAATGTGTCTGATCTCATTTGTGTCTTCTCCCCCTTCCGTCCATAGCAATAGAAGCTTTCTGCAGTAATAGACATGAGATTAGTTGATGAAATTTGGTTAATACATGAGATGAATTACAAATCAATCCAAATATTTTAAAACAGATATTTCAAAGGGAATGAATTTAATTCATCTTTCCAATTTAAATAAATAAATATGGCAAAAATGATAACATCATGATCATTGGGACAAAGAACAATCTGTTTTATTTGAATGGACATAAAAGGTGTGCTTTCATAGTGCACACCTTGTTGTTTACTACTTACACAATTTCCTCCAGGATCAATAAAGTATTCTGATTCTGGTCATTGTTTGATGGATAGTTATGGTCCTCCAAGTGCTCTGAAAGATAAAAGCTCAGGGCTTTCTTAAAGCAGTTCTGAGGAATTATAACAGGCCCTTTATCGCCCTGATTCCAACTGTCCAAGAACAGAGCTTCTCCTCTCTTAGTCAGCTGGATACTACTCCTGGTGAGAACGCAGTTGTTAGTGTTTCTGGTGCTCAGTAAAGTGTTGTTAAGCAGTTGCTGACCGTGGTTCTGAAACTGTATAGCTAGTGATTCGACCTAATGTGATCCCTTTGTCTGGGAATCCTTTCACTTTTCATGCACTACTTTGTGTATTTAGAATAAAAAAAAAATCACTATTGTGTACCATGGTGTTTCCTAGATGGTGGTCAATACATGTGTTCTTTCTTCAGTAAAATATTATTGTTTGCATTTCCTGCAAGTGTCTTTATCCCTACATCCTTAACCCCAATTGTTAAATAAGGGAATGGTAAATACCGAAATATCTGATTTATCAGATTTCAATGGAGTGAAAAAAAATATCTGCCTGTATTGCTTTTTTTACACAAGTTGTTTTAATTATTATAATTCAAAGGATAATACCTCGTTTATAATGTTGTGCTAATACATAGGTATAATAATTTTCCTTAAAATATCAGGCCATTATGTTTGTTCGACAAAGCGGAATGTACAGGCCTACTGTATCTTACTAATTTTGTGACGTATTGTGATATACTGTCATATGGAAAGTAAAATCACTGTCTATGGTATGTCTTTGAAAAGAAACTGCTTTTGATTATTTTTATAAGCAGTAGTACGAGATCCAAAAATGCCATATAATACTACAAAAAGTAATCACTGGTCTTCAAGGTAGGCTCGTATGATACCAATGTTAGGCCAGTATGTCCCAATGTTTGGTCTCCATGTTGTACTGATGTGTACAGATGTTGTACTGATGTTGACCAATGTTTCAAATTCTTTAACATGTTGGAAATTTCTCATATATCAGGAACATATGAGCCTATCGTATGAGCCCTTACTAAAATTCTGCCAATATGAATTTAGCTAGGCTTTCATCTAAGATTAGCTAGCAAAGAAATTATTAGTCAAGACCTACATTTTCCAAGAAAGGTCTTAATGCACCACTTACACATTTTCCTGAACCTCATATCCATCTTTGAGGTTCTGGAGCTCGGATCCCTAGTGATGTTATTTGGGTCATTGTGAAAACAAGCACAGTAGCATCACTGAACCAGTAATAGATGGCTAGCAGCCTCCTGAGAAACTGCTATGCCATTGCTGAAGGCAAACAGCAAGCTCAGGGGCCTGGTGACTTCAGACAGAGTGCTAGTGAGATGAGTAATGTGAACATCTGATGGGACCAGGTGGTTGTCCCTTGATAGGCTCCCAGTGCTAGAGTACAGCAACTGTCACTGACAAGGTTCCCTTTATACTGCTACAGTCCCCCATAAAACAAGGACTTGGTTTTGGCTATCTGGAGAACAATTCATGCTTTTGAGGACAAATGACTTTGTGATTACCTGTGTACTACAGAAAAGATGTACAACATTTCAGATTATGTAGCGGGTCTTTAGTGATAACTGTACTGGGAGGTGTATTGGTTATAAGGCTTGGCAGATGTTTCATTCATAGATGGTCCTTTTAAAGCAGCAGCTCTCAAAGTACGTCCTAGGTGACCCTGCGAACAGGACTCTAGTATATTCTCAGATATTTTACTTTTCATTTCTGGGGTAGTAATTAATTCAGTCAGATGTTGTTGAATACATTTCACGTATAATGCATTTGTTGAATATTTTATTATTTTTACAAAAATAGATAATTGATTAAAATTGATACAAAGTGTTGAAATTCCAAAATATGCAGTGCTTTGATGATTGAGCACAGCTGCTTTAAGAAAATGACATTTGGGTTGCTTCAATGGAGATTAATGTTTTGATTTTCTGAATGAGTAGACTATGTGTTACAATTAAATTTGTCATATGATAAAAAATGGTAAAATAAAAGAACAGTGACTGATGCAGTGTGTAACTGTGTAATATCTGATAGAAAAGTAAAGCAAGCCAGCAAGTGTTCTTTCTTCATGTCTCATTTTCTCTATCTTTCTAAAGGAGCATCCTAGCTGAAGCCATGCAGTCCTTCAGAGAGCGGGGTGGTTTCCAGGGCAACCAGCGCTGCTACCAGCAGGAACCCCATGAATTATCTCGCCTTGAGAATTACAGACATCACAGCCAGACCGGACAGGGCTATGAGGTGCACGCTCTTTCTGCTGCGGGGATGCCAACAGCAGGAACAAGTTCTAAGGACTGTTACGGGCAGCAGCCTTACCCCAGCTATGGCAGCAGTTCAGCTCAGAGCAAGAAAGCATACAGAGGAGGAAAAGCTCCAAGCCAGCACTTGCAGGCTGGCTACAGTAGCCACATGAATTCTGGGTATTCATCGCAGTACATGAATGAGGGACACTTACAGCAGAAGTGGGATGAATCTGCTCAGATATCTCAGTATGAACAGGACATTGTGGGTCATCTTGAGCCTGGGGCAAGTGGCTCATCCCAGTACCTTGAGCAGAACATTCTGGGCATCTCTCAAAGTCAGTGTCATCTCCCCTCGCAACCCTCTGCTCCTGTATATACGAGCCCCCATCAGCAAGGTCATCCTACTAATCCTACTCCATCTCCACTAATGTACCCTCAGAGCCACATTCATTTCCCTCAACACTCCCAACCACCCTCCTCCACCTCATCATCTTACATGGAGAAATGCAATCCGATTCCTCATGGCTACAAAAGTGGCTATGGAATGCCACCTAATGCGCAGTATTCAAGGCAGATGGGTAATCACAGTAGTCTGAAGCAGAGTGGTTATCGGCCACAAAATAATTATGGATACCAACAGCCTTCTTCAAGAACTGGGTTTGAACAGCAGGCTTCCTTGCAGAGTATGTCAAGTACACCAGAGACTCTTCAAAAATTCCCACATTATAATCAGCCACAGCAAAACTACTGTATAACAGATATTTCTGTGAGGTCGCCTGAACAGTATTACCAGAACTGTAGTCCAAGCTCCAGCCACTCACCTGCAAGGTCTGTGGGCAGGTCACCTTCATATAGTTCCACACCTTCTCCTTTAATGCCCAATCCTGACACATTCCAGTATGGACAACAAATCAACCCTTCCACCTCTTCTGCAAATCTACAGGATCCTAACATGCTAATGCCTCCACACACACATCCATCCCCAAGTGTTAATCACCAATCTCAGAGCTACTCCAATTCTATGAAGGATCGTTTTTCTGAGAAGCTTTTTTCTAACCCGAGCTTGTGGAGCCTTAATGCTCTGACATCTCAGGTTGAGAACATCTCTAACAATGTCCAACAATTATTGCTCTCAGAAGCTCTCATGGCCAACAAGAAAGGTAACAAGCGAACCCAGCTGAAAAAGGGAGAGGAATATAGGGGCCACTTAAAGGCAATGGAGGATTCGTCATGCCCTGATAGCCAACATGGTCCTCTCCCGACTGATTCTTATGGCACACCAAGATCTATGCCATCTGATCTACTCGAAGTAGGATACTCCAGCAACACTGAAGATCAGATGGAACGTAACTACTACTACTTTGGTCAGGGCAAGGGTCCAACACATCATGCTTCAGCACATTCTCAGTTGAGTCTGGACACGGTTTCTACCTGCTCCATGAACTCAACAGATGACATGTCCGTCAGATCAGGTGACTCAGATCGAAGTATACAGAGTGCAGCCTCTGAAGATAATCTTAGCTCTGACCCTAGGGTGCAAAGAGTGCCATTTGGAGAGGAGCAGCATAGTTCTTTCAGAAGCATTAGAAATGAAAGGTCCCCTATTAACGTAACAACCTCGAGCTCTATGAAGCAGGAGAGTAATTCTCCAATAGGCATAAAGCAGCCTGAGAGCACTCTGAAGGAGAATTTTGAGGAATCTGCCTGGACGGAGAGGATAACTGATGAAAAAGAAATTGGAAAAATGAAGCTGCCGACAGAACATAAGTGCAAAGGAGAAGTTTATGAAGCCAGTGAGAAGCGACAGGAGTGGTTAGAGGATGAGAAGTGCCCCTCCTTTTTTTATAAGTTAAATAAAGAAGTGTCAAATGAAAGCTATTCTTATGAAACAGAAGGCAACCTCTATCAGAAACTGAAAAACAAATATGAGACGGAGGAAGGAGACTTTGCTGGGAAGTGCTGCGACACCATCAGCAAAGGAAATGAACAGTCAGAAATAAAATCTGAAATGTTAAAATCAGAATCACAGAATAATGATGAGGATTTCACAACAGCATCACCAGCTATTTCAAAAGATGTGCCTGAGTCCAGTCTTTATTTGCCTAGTAAAGAGGGCAGCTCAGAGACACCTCATCTCACCTCTGAGTCTTCAGTGAAAAGACTGTTAAACTCTGAGAAACAGAATGATACCTTTGAGGAGCAACAGTCGTCCCCATCCTATTCAGCCCCTGAAGTAAGAGAGAAAGGAACGTCCTATGAAGATGTGATTGATAATAAGGCACAACTCGAAGAGATTTCAACAGAAACCTGTAATAATCAGGCTGAATCAGCAAGTGGACCACTTTGTGTGGTCAACACCGAAATAGCTAAGACCCTTCCCCAAGACGCAGCCCACAGAATCAGTGAAAGGACGTCAGTCACGTGTGACATTGCACCTCAGTCTCACCCTGTCAGGAGTGGCTTCTCAGCTCTCAATGAGAAAACAACACCTCCGAATCAGACAAGGGATCACATTGATCACAGTGATGCAAAGGTGTTGGAGCCTGACTCGCCTCAGTTGCCAGGCAAGTCAATAATATCTTCTGCGCCATCTTGGGCTGATACACCACCCTCTCCACAGAAAGGTGACGAGGATGTTGAACCAGGTATAAGCTGTCCCAGTGCAACAAAACCAGAGCCTATGGCCCCTTCTACACATCCAAGACTATTGGGTAGAAAGCATGCGCGGGGTAGGAGACGATTACTTCATTCAAATGCAGGCATAAGGAGTGTGAAAAGGGATGGGGCTCCACCATCTTCACAAAAGCCCAGCATGCTTTCAAGCAACAGTGCCATCTTTTCTGGCCAGATAGAGGCTGTTCAGTTGGACATTAGCCATCAAACACCAAAACTTCTAACAGAATGTTTACCATCCCGTATGTGCACTCGCTCTTTAGGGTCCCAAAGTACCACAAAGATTTGTTCTCAAGAGAGAAGAAAACCAGGTCCAAAGCCCAACTCAAAACCTGGTTCAAAACCAGAACCAAAACCTGGCACAAAACCTAGCCTAAAACCTAGCTCAAAACCAGGTACAAAACAAAGCCTAAAGCCTGGACCAAAATCAGGCCCAAAGCCAAGTCCCAAAACAGGTGCCAAGCCAGTTTCTCTGAAGCCTGGTTCAAGACAGAACTCAAAACCTGGGCAAAAACCTGGCCCAAAACCTGGGGCTTTGCCAAGTGTAAAACCTGCCCCCAAGCCTGCCCCCAAACCTCCAGCTGTACCTGGACCTAAACCTGGTTTAAAGCCTACAGAAGGAGTAACTCCTAAGGGCCCAGGTCGGCCAAAAAGCCTCAACTCCAGGTTGAAATCAATGACATACGAAAATGAGATCAGTGCTATTTCAGAGCATATCGAAGATACAAGCTGCATGAGTGAAACCCCAAAACTACACGAAGATACTGCAGGCAGTCTGGAAACTGTTGTTGGAACGACTTTACACTCTTCAATAGACAGCAGAATAGGCTCCACTTTAAACACTGCTTTGGATTGTTCTTTTGTAAATTCTGTAGCAAAAGATCAAAAGTCCATGGTATTAAGATCTCGGAAACAAACACGGGAAAAGATAACAGAAGACAAGGAAAAAGAGAGAAACACATCAACTGAGGTACCAGCAATAAAACCCTCTGAGTTGCATATACAGAGAGTATCTGCTTCTCAGCCCTGTGAGAATCTAACATCAACTTTAAAACCACCCAACCATGAGGATATCTGCAAGGATTCACTTAGTCAGTTTAATGAGCAGATTGTGTCAGTTTCAATCAAGAGAAAATCTAGTTTACAAGCCCCAGATCCAGTCAAGAAAAAGAAGGGCGTGAAAGCAAGTCAAAGAAAAACACAGGAACCTCAGCGACAGGAGATAGTAATAGAAGCTCAAGGTTCAAAGGGAAGGCCAAAGCGAGGACATAAATTAGAACCATCTGCTTGCAGTACTCTGACCAAAGATAATAATCCCTTGGAAGAGATCAGTGACACACCTTGTGTGCCTCCTCAGTGTCCTACTAAAACAAAATATCTGCCTCCTAGGAAAGGCAGAGGACTGAAGTATGAAGCAATGGTTCAGAAAATCACATCCCCAGCATCCAAAAAACAGCCTTTAAATATCCAACCAGATGTTGTGCTAGAAGAATTAGCACCAAAGTCATCACTAGAAGTCCAGGTAATAGAAAAAAGAAAAACAGTCAACACAACCTTAACACCAGGGGAGGGTGAGAGTACAGTCAGCATTGAGGAGATGTCAGACCCAGCATGTATCCAAACTCCCCGAAAGAAGCGCAGAAAGTGGGCCACAGTAGAATGCACTGACACACCAGATACAGCACTGGACACCGGGAGTCTCATTATCAACACACCAAGGCTCGCCAAACAGAGAGCCATTAAAAATAACCATGAGATGCATCTAAAGCAACGGAAGAAGAGAAGAAAAGACACTGAGTTTGTCAAGAGTGTGCTGGAGGAAACACATGAGCAGACTGATGAGTTCATCGCTCCTCCAGCACATCCACCATCACCGCCACCACCAACCTCTTTGCTCATACCAAACACAGAAGAAAAGTCACAGGGTGATAAGATGTCAGTAGAAAGAGGCTCAACAGGAGTCAAACTGAAAAGAGGCAGGCAGCCATCACTTAAAATGAAACAAGAAGACTTCAGTCAGCCAATAGGAAATGAAGAAGTTCAAAAGGTCAAAAAAAAGTCTGGACCTAAAAAAAGGATCCAACAGAACAACAACAGCACCATCAAGGTCACTGTAAAGGGACTCAAGTCTAAAATGAAAAGCGAAACGGAATGTGTTCCTACTGTAAAAGGGATATTGACCGATCTTTTTAAAACACATGAAAGTGCAGGCAAGCATTCTTTCAAACCATATGTACACATTGACAGCTCCAAAAAGCTCACATCCCTTTGCACAATCGTAAACAAACCTGAGGAAGAGCATCTGCTCATCCAGACAAGGAAAAATAACAAGATAACACCACATTCATCAATAATGCTCCAGGGCCCCTTAGTTAACAGAAGCCTAACTGACAGGTGTCTAATATGCTGCCTGTGTGGAATGCCAGCAAATTACAGAGAGCTTGGGGATTTGTGTGGCCCGTACTACCCTGAGAATACCATCCCACGGAAAACGCTGTCTTTAACATACCATGAAGACTTCAGGCAAACAGGAGACAGCAAGCAAGACAAGGTGGCCTTGTGCAGCACTGAGCAAAGTAATGATATGAAGAGAGAGGGAGAAAAAGACTCACTTCAAAAAGAGACAAACGAAGGAGAATGCAGGCAGGTGATAAGAGAAAGAAGGGCACAACTTAGAAGTCGTCTTGGCTTAAGGGCAAGGTTCAAAAGACTGCAGCTGTTGCAAGGGAGAGCTGGTGGTGGGGTTCCCCCTGCTGGTGAGGAGGGCTCTTACTCTGTTCTGCAGAGGTTACAGCTGGAGGCTGAGGTTAATGAGCACTGGGCACACGAGTCGTGTGCTGTCTGGACCAGCGGTGTGATCCTAATCACAGGCAAACTTTACGGACTGAAGGAAGCTGCACAGGAATCTACACTCACGGTAAGCATAGAAGCAGTAAAATCTTTAATTATGTATTTTATTATGTAATCATGTAAAATTTTAGCATTTGTGATAAATGTGCATGTCCAGGAAGAGATAAGTAGCATTCATTACTTTTCATCTCGATATGAAAATTTCTTTTTTGTTCTCTTCGTGCTAAAACAAGAAAATAATTGAGTCCCACCCCCACCCCAACCCCTCATACACTTACTTTAAAAAAAAACAAAACATTGCCTGTATTAATTTTTGCTTGTTTCACTGCACAAGTTTAAAAATGAAACATTCTTTGTCCAGATATGAGACAATGCCACTGCAGTACATAACAGTCTGATCCACGTATATAGAACTATATTCTATATCAATAAAATGTTTAATACAAACTCGATCACCATGTGCAGAAAGATATTTTCCATGAAAAAACTTGTGTATCTTCCGTTAACATCATCATTTTGCTGCTTTATTAAGCACAGAGTGATCCATATCAGCAATGCATCAGGCTCTAATGGCAATCTTTAATCTAGCCTTCTTTTGCTACTAGCTACCAAGTAATTACTGATAAACATCTGGGTCATTTAACAGTATTCATTAATACAAGCCAAAGAATTAATGAAACACCTGAGAAATGATGACTTTTTATAATATTTATTGCTTTAAAGTAAAAATATTTTTTTTTAATTATTATTCATTTTGAAATGAACAGGATAGAGGAAACAAGATGACCTGAACAATCAAAGGATACATAGAAATGGAAATATAACAAAACACTATATTTTTTATATTTTGAATATAATGCTTGTACTTGTGCTTGATTTATGTTGTTACAGAAATGCTCTAAGTGCCAGAGTGAGGGAGCCTCTATCAGCTGCTGCTGGAAGAATTGTGTTCATAAATACCACTATGTCTGCGCCAAAGAGACAGGTATGCAATTAAGAATTCATGCAGCATATTATACTCATCATATTTAGTCCCATACTGTAATATTTTGTTGGATCACTTTTAGCACTGATTACACCGTGTTATCATCACGGTATTGTTGCTTCAGTTGGGCAGGTCGAGGCTCAGCAACATTATGTGGCAATAAAATGAAGTCAGCTGAATGACCATGTTATTCCATCAATGGACTGGTGGCACAGATATAAAATTCTCGCCAGGTCATCACAGCGCAGAAACATGTTGGCGGCATCCCAGAGGCCTACTCTTTATGAATGACAGCAATGGTTCTTTTACATGCTTCTCACCACCGACAGTGAGAGACTTGGCGGCCTTTGATAACCCAGTTAGTTGCACTACGGGGACAGCAGTGATAGCCCGGTGATAGTGGGGCTTGAACCCTCTACCTTCAAATGAGTAAGCCAGCACCCTACCACCGGGCCACCTCTGCCCTGATTGAGAGAGCATGAGGAATCGTCCTTTCCTCACATGAACCGGCGCCACAGAGTCCTGACCTTAACCCTACCGAAAGTGTTTGGGATCTGCTGGAGAAGACTTTATGGAGTGGTTCGTTTTTCCCATTATCGATTTAACATCTCAGTGAAAAATGAACCCAACTCTGGATGTTGCTTAGGTGAGAAGCACCATGGCATATTACTTCGTTGTCCAGGGTTCAGCAAGAGCATTTCTGTGGAGTTTGCATGCTCTCACTGTGCTTGCATGGGTTTTCACCTGGTGCTCTTGTTTTCTCCCGCAATGCAAAGACATGGGCTTTAGGCTAATCGGCTGATCCAAGATGCCCATAGTTGTGAGTATGAATGGTTGTGTGTGAGTTGTTGAGGGTGTACCCCAGCTTCACCCGGTGTGGGATGTCCTCCAGCCTACCTGTGACCCAAATAAAAGATATAGCAGTTCTGAAAATGCCGTGTTGCTTTGGTTCGTTGAAACAGTGCCATGGCAATTATGTGCTCTAATCAAGGCTAAAGTTCAGACCAAGAAAATATTGAAGTGCCACATTTTTGTTTGTTTGTTTTTTTGGCTGGACAGTGTATTTGTGTATACGATACATGAATTGTATGTGCATGAGTTGTTCACACTTTATCTACTAATTTATTTTAGGCTGATGATTCCACATGGTGAATGTTAATGATGTGTAGATTTTTCCCAACTTTTATTGCATAATGCCACCATGTCTACTGACTCAAGTCAGAATATGATAATAAACACAGACTTTTAACATCAGCATTCTCTGTAAACTTTTTTTTTTTTACATTCTCTCTCTTTCTGTATCAGGCTGCAAATTCGATGAAGACACTTTCTCGATAAAATGTCCAAACCACCAGGTAAGTGTCTGAGCCCGATCTAGAACATAAAAGCATGTCTTTGATCTAAGAAACATGCTTATTATGCTGTGCACATCGCTGGCCTTGCCGAAACATTTGCTGACCTCCCTAACAAAGGGAGTGAATGGAGGTGTAAAGCGCAGCCGCTCATCAGCTCCATCTCCCAGGGCAACAGACAAGTCTAGCAAGGAGCTCAGCCTTATTGATGAGCCATCTCTCCAACGATAGTCATGCTTGCACTGTGGATGCTAATTAGATGCTCACTGATCTTAGCTTTCTGACACCTATTATCCCCCACAAGACTAAATTAGCATTAGGCATGCTGTCAGATTTTTTGTGATGAATGTGTCGCTGAAGATCCTTTTCTTTGAGGATAAACCAAATAAGCTCAGATTGTACTGAAATGGGACCTATGACTCAGACTTGTCCGATTTGACTTCTGCTCATTTGATATTTGACTCGGATATAAACCTGGTTGATTTGATGATGACTCAGGGAGACAAAGTGCCTTCAGGTTTCTGGCGTGAATTGCCGTGATAAGCAAGTACCAGCAAGAGAGGGTAGCGCAGGGGTAGAGTGGTAGTTGACAACCATTGAGAGAGAAAAAATGGCTACAGATCAAACCACCCTCCCATCTCCTTTCCCGTCCTACGTCAAAGGACAAAATGGATGGGAGGGAGAGCGAGTGATTGGTTCTGAACAAGCTGAAAGCACATTGACTCAGGGATCTAAAGGCTTTAGGTCTCAGCCATGCCAATTTGCTGTTTTAATGAAAGCAAGCAGTAGATATTCCACCCCCGTGTAGGCCTCCCAGGAAATGTCTTCCTCTATTTCTTTTTCTCTGTGCCTACACATGCATGGACTCTTTTTCTAGAGGGGGCTTTCGTGGCAGCGTGAACAAGGCCCTGGATTACTGCACCATTGGTTTAGACCAGGCCAAAAGCAGCAGTAGCAACAAGGAAAACAAGAGTAGGGCTACGGCTCACACCTTTTCAGAGAGAACCAAGGGTTGGTCTTACATCATGGCTCGATACAGAGAAGGATAGATCCTGGCTGTTGGCCAGAGGGATGGGTGGATGAATGCAGAGAGGGCACAAGAGTGATAAAAGCAGAGGCAGCGCTGGTGCCGGAGGTGGAAGAAGAAGAAATATTGTGCAAAATAAAAAAATGCTCTATGCCAGCACAATTAGGGGGCAGTCCTGCTGGGTGGTTGAGGAAGGGCTGGCTAGCTTCATTGGCCCACTTGATGCAGTCTTTACATCAGCACAGCGGCTGTGCCTCAGCATGGGCAATTAGAAAGCTCACACCAGGCTGCTGATGCAGAGCCAGACACACACATACTCATACCATAGTGTCCGCTCGTAGCATTATTACACAGCATGTATCATGAATATGTTGACATACATTACTATACTGTCTGTTCTGTTTGCTTATTTTGATTCTACTTGTCTATTTTGCTTGCCGTGCTGTGTAATATAGGAAATCAAAGACTTTTAGCCAGCATGGACATTTTCCACCTGCGCAACCGGATTCACTGAAACTGAAACTGGCTTCAGCTGAAGCACAAAGGTACTGTAGCAATACTGACCTGAGACCAGATCATCTCTGCATACAACCTACAAGGCCCTGAGGCACCGTCTTACTACTCCACACCCCCAACTCCACCCTCCTTTTCCTCCCTGCAACATCCACCGCTTGCCCAGGCATCTTCCTTATGAAGAAAATAAATAAATAAATAAATCAGGAGTCGCTGGTCAAAAAAAATCCTGAATGTGCCACTCATCCATTTTGATTCATTTATTCCTCCCCAATCTTTCTTTCCTGGAAGGGATGCTATCAGTCTGGGACACCTGGAGGCAGATTTGGCTGGCGGCCCTGTCTAGCGGCCCGAGCCCTGCCACCGTTTGGCACAGAGGCATGCCTGGTGATTTTGAAAGGCATTCAGATTTGAAGATGTCATGCATCAAGCACCCCACTGGATGTAATTCAATATCTGCTTAAGTGTTATTTAAAGAAAAAAATGTACATGGTGTGCTATACAGGTCTAAATATTCTGAAAAAGTCAAAATATTATTTTATTATGATGCTCTTCCAAGATGTATTTTAATGTGCGTTTGCAAAAACATGGCACCACTTAGACGGCACACGTATATGTCCAAATATATGTTCTCGAGAAACAATGCAGCAGTATGTACAGGTTAACCAATTTAAGGGCCTTTTCTTTACTAAAGACTGTTTTTTCGTTTAACTCTGAAGTGAAAGAACCTGAAAATGAAACCAGAGAAAACACAAAAAAACCTTAAATGATGCGCTTTATGTTCACTACCACGCCGTACGTGACAAACACAATATTGTAGGCTATTTTACGTTACAACACATTCAGCCCATGACAGTATTAAACACAAATAATTGTTATTCTTACAATGATTCATTCTAAGTAATTGTGTACATAAGTATTTGCTGCTGTTTAAATGTAAGATGTGATGTACTATTATAATGGTGTATAGTATTTCTTAGAGATGTTTATTTTCTATAAAACAATGTTATTGCCTTTAAAATGTTATTAAAAACAATGAATTCAAATGCCTTTTTCAGAATTGTATTTGTCCACATTACCCATAGGATTTATTGCAATGTTTTGATGTTTTAAGAGATGTTTGGAATGTTATTTGTATTGCTGCCATCAAATACACTGGATTTGTGAACATCCACGGGTGTCTTTGCCATTGAGATACAAAGTGTGGTTTATATTCTCTTCTCGTGCTGTTACGCTGGAACAAAACAATCCACAGCCATAAACCTAAGAAAATATCTCCCCCGCACCATTAAAATAAGCAAATAGTACCATGGTCATTCTGTGATGTACACTGACTAGCCATTACATTAACACCATTCAGAGGTGAAGTGAACAACAGTGATGAATTGATATCCTGGAAGCAGGAAAAAGCACAATGAAGAACCATGTGGTGATGGCCAGACAACTGGGTATGCACATCTTCAAAGGTTCAGGTCGTATGGGGTCTTCCTGGTTTATACTGGTTAGTTACTATCAAAGGGGCCAATGGTTAGAGAACTAGGTTTGGGAGCGAAAGGTTGCTGGTTCCATTCACGAACCAGCAGGAAAAATATTTGGTGGTTTGCTTCCACACTAGCCGCTCTCTCTCGCTCTCTCGCTCTCTCTCTCTCTCTATATATATATATACACATACACATATATATATTTCAGTTAATACTGCAATATATCTTTAATACCTTTAATAAACAATAAAAGGGGTCCTTGGAAAGACAACCAGTGAATAGCAACCAATTCCTGGGAGCCCAAATATCAATGATGGGTGTGGGCCACATCAAACATCAAAATGAGCTTCCTTCCACATCCTAGAGGACACCGCTGGTACAGAAGGCAGTTGCTCACCTAGTTATTGATGTATGAGGGGCACAGTGATGTCAACAGCAATATTAGTGTGAACACTGAATCTTTGGAAACTGGGCTGCATTCAATACCATGAGTTTTTGTTTTTTTTAACAATAGCTATATACGTTGGGGTAAGAAGTCCATCTGTGAGGAGCTCAGAATAGAATCGCTGCTCCTCTGTATTCAGAGGAGCCAGTTGAGGTGGCATGGGCATCTGATTAGAATGTCTCCTGAACACACCCCTGATGTGGTGTTTCGGGCATGTTCAACCGGGAAGAGAGCCCTGGGTCGACCCAGAACACGCCATGTCTCTCTGGGTGTCCCCCTGGAAGACCTGGAGGAAGTGGTAGAAGAGAAGAATGTCTGGACCTCACTGCTTAGGCTGCTGCCCCCGCAACACGACCCGGGATCAAGTGGTAGGTGATATGTGTCAGTTCAGACCTTTAGTACATAAGCATTTATCTTAACCTTGCTTTAAAAATTCACTAGTATGGCTGCTTTATCCTCCACTACTTTTATTATTTAAACCATTATTTGTTGCACAAGTATCAAGTGGGTCGAATCCAGCCATCTACTAGTTTTTTTTCTATTGTTTGTTTGTTAATATGGCCTGTGAGAGCTGATTATCGTACATTCTTTGCATCATCTATTACTATATGTAATTCATGATCAGTCCACTAGGTGGAGCCAACCTATTTAAAGTAAATAGCTAGCCATTCATGACTCAGGAAAGATTGCACGCTAGCTTATCTCATCAAGCATTATAAGAAATTGGAAAGCAAATAAAGAAATAAGGACAAATGTATAAATAAATAGTCTGGCCATGTAGATTTTTATAGTTGCCATTTTCGAATAGATGTTGAGTCTTTACTCAGCCCTTGATGCCCTCAAAATATAGAGATGTGGCCCTCAGTGAAAATTAGCTTGACACCACTGACTTAATCATACGAGGGTTGCTGGGAAGCTGGATCCTATCTCAACCAATTCTGGGTGGTTTGGTACACCGTCTCCAGCTCATCGCAGGGCCAACACACACAGAACCATTCAGACTCTCACCTAGGGGAAACTTGGAACTGCCAGTTAGCCTAATGCAGATGGTTTTGGACTGTGGGTGGAAACCAGAGTACCTGGAGGAAGTCCACGCATCCATAGGGAAAACATGAACACTCCACACAAAAGTGTTTCCAGCAAGCCTGGGACTCAAACCCAGGACCTTCTTACTGTAAGATTGATATGCTAACCATCACTCCATAATGCCGTCTTCTCTGTGACCTGCATTATTAGGAGAAAAGAGGGAACAAATCCGGGTTCTATCCAAGACATTGACTGTTTTCCATGAGCTTTATCATAGGAATGTGCACAAAAGGCAGATTACATGATCAGTAAGGCAAACTCTCCTTAAGTACATAAAGGTTATTACTAAATGCAGCCCTGATCTGTTTGAATAGCGCGTACAGACACCCAAACAAAGGGCTGAATTCCACTGGTACCAATATTACCAGGTCATCATCGAATATCACATTACTTATAAATATAAAGAATATGGAAGTGATTACAGGTGAATTTATCTTTCAGGTACATTATACAAAAGCACAAGAGATCACAGGTATGTTACAAAACAACTTTTATTTACATTCTAAAGAATAAATCAAAGAGCTGAAAACTGGACAGGCTTCAACATTTCTGTTGAGATTTTGACTATGAGCACTATGCACTGATTAGCATACAGGTCACGAGTCTGTCGTTTACAATACAACCTCTGAATCTTGACTGCAAATGTAACAAAGAGCGTGTGAAACATTCCAGTGGGTGAAAGTGAAATACAGACGGGGCTCTCTTAAAGAACTATCATCTCATAAACCCTGTATTTGGATATACGATAAGAATGATGGCTCAAATGAGTCCATCCATGGTGTCACGCCATCCTTTATTTTTACTACCCTGTATGTTCAGGGGCTTCTCTCGATAAAACATAACCATCCCCCATCCCTATAGAAGTCTTATATCTGTCTGACAGTCAGATTCTGCACTTGAACATTTTAAATGAATTTCTGAACTGGTCCTATATTCTCAGCGATAAGACCTTTAATAGACTTTGGGCAGTGGTGGCTCAATGGTTAAGGCTCTGTTTTACTCATCCGTGGGGGGGGGGGGGGGGGGGACCCCCCCCCCCCACTGGGGGGGGGGGGGGGTTTGGGGGGGGGGGGGGGGGGGGGGGAGGAGGAAAAAAATCGGGGGAGGGGGGAGGGAGCCCCCCCCCCC
>JBCNYG010000003.1:9086899-9103220 GCA_039654305.1 Porochilus rendahli | reverse complement strand
GCTTCATGCAAAAACAACTGAGAGAGACAGAGAGAGAGAGAGACAGAGAGAGAGAGAGAAAGAGAGAGAGAGAGAAAGACAGAGAGAGACAGAGAGAGAGAGACAGAGAGGCTTAACAAGCTGGCAGACAGAACACCCGTGGGGTTAATCCTTCCTTTAGAAGCTGACACGTCTCTTCCTCTCTCATACTCTTTCATCTTTTATCTAGCACTTTTTTCCCCCATCAGCTCTCTCAGTCCTTGGCTCTGCTACAGCCCTTATTAAAAGTTGTGTCAGATGAAAAAAAAACGTTATAATATGGATCACAATACTGCAGTATGAAACGCATCAGTATTAAAATACATTGCAGCAAACAGGTCAATCATTTGTGTTCGTGCTGCATCGCAGGGCAGTGTAACACACGGAGTGCTATCCACCCACTTTCACATACACGAGATCTCTAAAACTCACTTTCCTTTGGTGCCACTCTAAGAAATCATTAAATAATAACCTTAACACCTCACTACAAAAATTAACTGCCCATGCTAGTCATTTAAAAAACTAAAATAATTAAAAAAAAACAAAATAGAATACGAGCAGCAAAAACCGAGGATGAAAACTTATACCATGCAAGTACTATTTTTGACCAGAATGCTGATGAAGAACTTCACTTCTCACAAAAGTCACAGTGGGTAAAAACAGCTCCCCGGCACTCAGCGATTTTCAGAGCAGTGGCCTATTTCAGTGCTATGCATGAGGAAAATACCAGCATGTCAGCATGAGGGCGTCTAAATCACTAAATCCAGATCAAGGGCTGGAATCCACTCGAACTGTGTCCAGCTGAGGCCACATGCATCCTCCCTGTATCCTTCACCAGCAGTGAAGCAGCAGCACATATATGGGCTTGTGTGTGTGTGTGTGTGTGTCACGTTGCGTGTCTTACCCTTCGCATGGCAGGTCGGAAGCTGTGGGCGAGTTTGCGCAGAGAGCTCAAGTCCTGCTGGAAGCCCTGCAGCTCGGCAGGAGAAGCAGCAGAGGCCGAGCTCTGCTGAGGAGAAGCAGGAGAACAAACCTGCTGTTCTCGCCACAGACTGGTGCGCGTCACTAGCAGCAGGTCACACAGTAACAACTGCACCAACTACATGCATAAAGATGGAGAGAAGGAAAGTGAGATAGGGATGTGTTAGTACAGTCTTTGTATTAGAAAGAAATGTATAAATAAAATGTATAATTAATCAGAAACACCTTCTTGGACCTTAAAGTAGTGGATATGCTGTTATAGTTACAATCCTGATTAACTTTTTACTTGACCCAGACCTGAGTAATCTAAAAGGAAGCACCGTGCGAGCGGAGCCCCATTGGTAAGGAACACATGTAACCATCAAGCTTCTTCTGGAGCATCAAGAAAAGCCTATAGTGTCCATTTGTCCGTCCATCCCACCAGTAAACATGCACACTTGGGAACGTGGGTATATAACCATTGTAATGGGAATGAAGTTCTGAGTGATGGTAACATCTACTCTATCTAACCCCTCCAAACTGCTACTTGTTTCAAGTCATAAAATAGGTATACATGTTTCTTTAGCTGGTAAAATAAAGTATTACTGCCGCGCAATGCATTACTCATTTGAACAGAAAGGCTTTTAACCCAATCACATTCAGCAAACACATGATGTTTCTGGCTCGTATAGCATGCTTATGGAAGTCCAGCAGACTGGCATCTCACTACCCTGTGGTGATATTAGGTTTCCATGAAAGAAATCCTCTCTCAGTACCGTAACACTTCAGAACAATATCAGAACTTTGGGGAGGGGCGGTCATTACATGGTCACTGATGGCATCATGAAAACGAAATCACATTTTTTACCTTTATCAGGGTAAGTTTGTGGAGCGCCATTTTAGCAGTGCGCAAATCTTTATATTAAAACTACTGAGAGTACAAAATGTTTATAACTCATATTTTGACTAAAGTTTAAATGAATCTTTGTATGTAAAAAATGTAATAAAGGCTCCACTGGCTTTAATAAATTAATAGAAGTTATATATAGATATTCATTTCAACAAGTAAAGGGATTGCACACTCATGAGGGTGAATACTTATGTAATCAATTCTTTCACCTCTATTATTTGCAATTGATTTCATAAAACACGTTGCATTTCCCCAGTTTAATATCACGGTTTATTATCTGAATAAATGTTATTTAAACCATAAGGAGGGATAATGTGTTTGAGGAATTAAAAACATTAACCAGAGGAGTCTTGCAACAAGTTCAGTTCTTCGTAAATACAGAAGATAAGCATGAACAGATGACAGAGATGGCAGTAAACAAGAAAAAAAAAAAAAGGGGTCTCGTTCACCCCAATCCAAAGATGCCTGCACAGAAGCTCAGCTCTGTGTTGCACTGCAGGAACATTGCACTCTGTTCAGTCACATGCAATGCAACTACAATGCACCACAGCTCAGGCCAAGGCTGGACGAGTTCACCTGTAACTGTTCCTGCATCCATAACTCATAAATACACATATACAGAGAGTGAGATTGGTTTTTCCCTGCTAGCTACACCTGAGCCCAGATTGTGTATGTGTGTGTGTGGGTATACCTTGTCTAAAGTGCTGCTGTTGCAGTGCGGCCCCAGATTGAGGCTGTCTCTGAACAGGCTGCTGGCTTTCTCACAGTAGCTGAGACTCAACTGTCTGTTCTCAGGTTTGGCCAGCAGGGCGCGCACTGCTTTAAACAGGTTCAGACAGGCTTTGGGTAGTGAACTTCTGCAAACACACACACACACACACACACACACACACACACACACACACACACACACACACTTAGAAGGTTTGGAGCACAAAGCAGCAGAGACACAGTTCGCCCCAGACTTCTACATGAAGCTTAAGGCTTAAGCATAGTGATGACACCGTCTGATGGAGAATCCTCACTAAGGGAATTACCCTGAAATCTCAAGAATTAAAAGTTCTTTTGGGTTGCACAGATAAAGGCAAAAAAATGTTCATCAGGACTTAGAAGACGATTTTGAAACAGAATATCTAAATCTGGTAATCCATCCCAGACTCTAGTCACTTTTCAAACACTAAACATAAATATAATTAGATGATAGTATCGATCAGCACTGAGATCAGACATTAGCCAATGAAATTCAGCTAAACTTGGCAGTATTTCAAAAGAACTATATTGAATTATTCAAAGAATCCGATAATTATGAGTATGATTAGAATAAACCTCCCTAGAGAAAGAGATCTGACAGAGAGGGGCATACTTACTCATCTGACTGAAGACTTCGTGGAAGGTGTTCCACCGCTGGATACAACCTCTCGGCTGCGACGTCATCTCCCTGTAGCCAGTTAATAATCACCACGACAACTGATGACCACCATTTTGAGTGAGGGTCACAACCTAAAGGTCAGAGGCATTGCCACAGACACAGACAGACCCAAATGCATCAATAATCTGACAAACATATCCCAGAAAGTTTTTTTTTAAATGACGGTCATAAGACTGACCAGTGATGGTGGCCATGTTGGAGCCGATGGCGAAGGCCTGTGTGGTGGCTCCTGCAGCGTCAGAGGCGCTGTTCAGCAGCTGTAGGTACTCCAGGGTGTCGGAGTACTCACTGAGAGACATCACATACACACAATTCAAACAGTAGCCACAACACTACACACAGCTATGCATTCAGACCCCCGCACAGACGTGGCTTACATACGAGAACACAGTGGTTATCAAATTCATGAGAAATTGTATCTAAATTTATATCATATATATGTATTACCACACTGATTGCTGCTTAATTTTACAAAAAACTGTTTTCTCATAAAGAGCAAACATGATCCAAAAAACAATGCTTAAAAATAACATCAAAAAATATAAAAATGAGGAAATTTTGTTTTGATATCTGTTTTTTCCCCCTTTTTTATAGCCTCAAGTTAGAAGTGAAAGAGTTACTCATTATACGTTATGTAAAAAGGGAAGGCAAGCTAGAGCATCAGCCTACACGTTTTCGTTTTCAGCGTCTCTCTTTTTAGTACGCATTACACAGGAATGGCCTGATCCGGCTCACTATGGTGGAATAATTAACAGTTCTGCACTGAAGGCTCAGTGGATGTTGCTGAATATTCCCAGACACAGAATGTCAGAAGAACTATTCAATTCAGCAACATCCACCAAGACTGAGGTGTTTCAGTATATACTTCATGGAAAAATGGGCAAAAAATAAATAAATAAATAAATAAATAGACTTTTAAAAATTGTAACCAGAAAAAAATAACTAAAATGAAAATTATATTATATCATTATATAATAATATTACATAATTATAATATAATTATATTATTATATTATTATTATAGTATCTATTTACATATATTTTACCTATGACAGCGACAGATATTTTCAGCATTCTCATTCAGATTTAGTACATACTACACAGACACAGAAGAAAACTGGCTCTGTAAAGGTGTACTTGCACACCAATTGATCATTTTAGTATATACTATAAGGAAATACAAGAACAATAAAATAGAACAAGATTTATAATTAATTTTTTATTTAAAAGAGTGAAAACGATGGCTGCTCGAGAGAAAAACTGTGAGATATTTTGATTTACCATATTTTCTGGACTATAGAGCGGATCAGAATATATGCCGCACCCACAAAAAATCTTTTTTCATATATTAGCCGCACCAGACTATAAGCCGCAGATATACCGGTACTTTGCGAAATTATATATTTACACAAACATTTTGTAAATGTTTATTTACATATCTTAATTTTTTCCAAACAGAGCCTGTAACATGGCAGCAAAATGGCTGATCGGACAAAACAGAAAATGTCACTTTTATCTCAAGGCACAGTTACCGATGAAGTTGTGCTGTTCTCTCCACGCAGCAGTCCAGCCTTTCGAAGCCCCTTGGTGATCGTGGATTCTTTCCCACGGCTCCACGCTGTTAGGATCCACTGGCAGACCTCGGAAAAAAATGCTTTTCGCATGCGGCCAGTTTTTGTGAATGATTTCTCGCCGCTGGTCATCCAAGCCTCCCACTCACAAAGAGTGCTTTTAATGCACGATTCACACTGATGTGGCTGCAAAAACTTAGTTGCACCTCCAGGAATCACAGCTGGAATTGAGTTTGTTCTCTTGATGGCTGCTTTTATAAAATCTGTTGTATGGGCCCTCATACTGTCAAAAACAGGCAAATGTTTATTCCGGTGAAAAAATCCTCCAGGGCGCTTACTGTATCACTCCGTTAGCCATTCAGTCATCAGGCTTTCTATCATCCACCCTTTTTTGTTAACTTTAATGACTATGCTTTTCAGGAGGTTTTCTTTTGGCATAGTCATCCAGCTCAAAACACGCGTGAAATACGTTCTCACATGGCCAGTTGTTTTCACAGTAATGTATGACCGGTCAAACGTTAAAGGTACTTCATCCATATTTATGATGTCGTCTGATCCGATGGAATTCTCGGCTAGTTTTGTTTTCAATAAATTTGTGGATCTTTTTGTCTCATAAATCTAAAACACCACGACGGTCCACCTTTAAAATATTCAATAACCATTTCGCTGGCAATTTTGTTAGCATTCAGTCGGATCTGCACGGTGGATACACCTCGGCCTCCTGCTCTCTGTGTGTTCACGCAGTCCTCAAGACCATTTTCAAATTCAGGCCATCAGCTTTTATGACCTCTGAAAGCCTTTGTAGTACTTTGGCATGGAATCAGTTCTTCATGCTGCCGTCTCCAACATCTCACCTTTGATTCATTAACGCCAAGCTACGTGCAGCAGCTCTTTTCCTTCCTGGATAAACAGATCGATTGCTTTCAACTTAAAAGCTGAATATGCTTTTCTTTGTGTACTTTCCATGATGAGGGTGTGAAAAATATTTTGCGTTTGTGCGTGTCGTGCTGCTTGCGTCGAGTGCGCCAACGACTACTAGTAGAGTCTTCTTCTTTGCATTGACCCCAGCAGTTAGCAAAGAAAAATCTATAGATTTGCCACATCGCTGTACAAGCCGCAGGGTTCAAAGCGGAGGAAAAAGGTAGCGGCTTATAGCCTGGAAAATACGGTAGGCGTTATCTACTCTGAATAATGATTTTTAATTCTAAGATAGCAGCCCACTCAGATCACACCATTCATGTGAAGACTCTTCACATGTGGAAGTTGCCATCTTTTTATAGCGTGACACCAGTCAGATCATTCAGACCAATGCTAATTACTAATTCAAGTGGGACAATAAACATGAGTTGGAGGCTCCTGATATCACTTGCACTTGGAACCTTAAGCCATTGAAGTAGTTTTATAACTATATAATACTATATATTTTATGAATATAAACTTCATAAAAATTCTAACCAATCCATAGAGAAAAGCAAAGAAGACTGGAGTGCAGCGAGCTAAGAGTAACTCACCCTTGTCCTTCGTTGGGGCTTTTGTCTCCACGTGGCTGAGCGACACAGTACAGAGCCTTCTCCAGCAAGTGTTCTCTGAACGCCTGAGTCACCTGTGCCAAGGGATCCACTGAAACCAAACACAGAACATATATTCACAATATTGCACCACCGTTAGGCTTGAGATAGCAGGCTGCTTCTTGCATTTATTATCGCATCATGAAATGTAAAGGGCACACCTGTGTTTCCAGCCTGGCTATAGATGCTCTCTTTAGGGGTGCTGCGTACAGACCAGTCACCGTCCACAAAGAAGCGATGACCCAGAGGGTGGCAGAGCCACTGCATGGCAGGAGGAACACTGCCACTGGGAGACAGGCATGCCTGTCGAGCACGACTCAGAAAGCCACGCTACAGAGAGGGACAAAGGACATTCAGGAACAGGCAGAGAAAGTCAGTCAGTCAACTTATCACAACGTGAATGTCCTACAGGCTGCATACACTGTGTGAGGCAATAAAATACATTTGCTTTCCTAGTTTATTGTTTACATATCCTTGCTTATAACTAAATATAATATAGCAAATATAAAATTATATTGAAAAAAATCCTCTGCAAACATGGTGGCAGACTCCAAGGTGCTTGTCATGATGAATGATTATCATTTTAAAACAACCAGACACCTTCAGGATGTTCAAATTACAAAGAATAAAACTGCTAAAATTTTTTGAGGCCCAAGACACTTGGAATCCATTTTTAATACACAAGTAAGCTATATTAGAGGGCAGATTGTTCATCAAATGGTCAGAAAACAGTGTGTTATCAACCCTATGGTGAGCCACCTGTAGGTGTGAAACATAACGGGAAGCAATAATCTGTTGATATTTGCGTCTGGTAATGTTATCACCCATCTTATATAGATTTGTGATACCTCTCTACTGGAGGTGACCTTAAACCATGATGTTTCACTTTCATACATGACTGGCTCTTGGGTGAACTCTGGGTCCAACAATTTTGGTCAGTAACAACATTGGTGGAATAGCAATATGATACTGAATTAATAATTCATCTCAAATATAATTTTTTCCTCTATGTTTCTGCTAATAACAGTTTCCACGTCTGAGGGCCTTGGTAAGCACATCATGGTGTTCTAGCTGTGTCTTGTACAGGACCTGTATGGTGTACGGTGACCACTGCAAGAAGTATGACGTAGAGTTGATGTTGAAGCAGACATTGCAAGCTATGAGTCCTAATGGAGTCTTCTTAATTTTACTATGTAAAGCTGCTTTGTGACGATGTCAATTGTAAAAAGCGCTATACAAATAAAACTGAATTTAACTGAATTAATGGATTTTTATTAGAAAGTCATTACCTATGTGTACCAAGGAGTTCTGAAATGTCTTACCACTGCATGCAAATTAATTTCATTTGCTTTTAGGAGATCTTGAGGGTTTTTGCAGTTTTTTGCAAAAAAAAAAAAATTTATAAATTGCCTAAATGTAGAGGAATGTTTACTCTCAATACAGTATCAGGCAATCAGTGTAAGCTTTGCTTAACCCCTTATTGTCCCAGCATGGTCCAGATGTACATTCCTAACCCTCTGAGAACTACGAACATTTACTGGGTTTTACCGGTGAGTGTTACTATGTGAGTTAATGAATAAAATGTCAATCAGTTTGTTCTGTTCTAATTAAACTTAAATGCATTTTTTTCCATTTTATATGAATAATAATTAATTATTAGCCTAAATGTTAACACAGAGAGACAAGAGACAAAGGGAGCGAGTCACACGATGAGACACAGACACAAAGGAAGATTTAGAGTGTAAGACACAGGCAGATACCAATGAAGAGAGACTCTGTGTGTGGGGAGGGGGTGTTTCAGTGCGAGAGAAAGTCTATGTCTAGGACAGAAGGTAAAGATGGACAGAGTACTTCGGTTGTCCTTACAGAGGTGATGTGCAGCAGACGGGGCAAGCTGGTTTTTACTCTCAGTGCAGCGGAGACATAGATCTCGGCCAGTGTGGCTACAGACAGACAGTCTCCAGCACATTCAGCTAGATTAACTGCACTCAGAGCCATGTGCACTGCGAACAGGTGGCTGCCGCCCAGCTTCCCTGCAGACACATAGGAAGTGTTTAGTCTCAGCAGCAGCTGCACCAATAGAACAGATAATCAACTATGCGCTCAGACTCTCTCTCTCACCGGTCATGTGCAGCTGGTGCAGGCGGTGATAGACAAGGGCAGCGTCACGGCTGCTCTTGTGTGCATCCTCCTGTAGGGGGCGATCAGCCCGCAGAGCTCCAGCCCTGCAGGCAAGCCAGCGGCCCACCCACAACCTCTGTAGCCACAGACGCAGGGTGGACCAGAGAACGGCGCACGCCAGATCCAACTGAGAGGTGGGCAGAGGACGACCAAGAGCCTTCAGACATGTCCATAGGTTCTGTGAAGCCTGGGCAAAGTCTCCCTGAATGGAAAGAAAGAGGGGAAACCAAACGACACTTGAGATTTAGATAACTGGTGCAGGTTTATTTCAATTTGAAGTAATTATAATCAGAATTAAAATGCTGATCCTATCCTCACACACCCCTAAACCAATGTTATATATACACATCCTGTGTGTGTGGGTCTTACTCTGGCCAAGTCGAGATCAGCCTGTTTGCGGTGTCTCCAGAAGAGGACGGAAGATTCTGAGTGTGGTCTTGTAATGGGCTCTCCATACACCAACAGCTTGATCAGAACACCAATTACCAGAACGCCATTTAGCAGCCACACCAGCAGAGTGGGCAGCATCCAGTCCAACCAACCCCACGATTCATCTGCGCAAGATCAATATACACTCCATGAGTACTACAAATAGTATACAGAATACGTCAAAGTGTACTGGAGGCCATACATTCTATTAAAACACTGACATATCAAAATGGTACATAACATGGGAACACACTGGGTTCCTGAATTCCTCCTGTATGTTACAACTGACAGTACCTGCATTCTGCATTGCCAGCATGGTCCTGCCAGTTCCTGAGTGGCCTGGAGGAACAGGTTCTCCAGCCCTGCTTTGGCTCCCGCACATCAGAGACGCCAGCGGGTTGAAGGACAGGAAGAGAAGGGTGAAGGCACACAGAGCCATCCGTGAGCGGTCCAGCATTCCTCCAGCAGCCTTTTCAGCACTGGACACAGGCTGAGAAAAAGAGACAAGAGATCTTTGCTAATGCACTGCATTCAGATTGTAGACCTCCACCAACATAGTTTTCTTTACAAGGGTTATCATTGCTGTTGATGCAGTATTATTATTTATTATTTTGAGCTTTGTATTTTTTTTTTATTGCGGTGCATTGAAGTCATTTCCGCAAAAAAATCATTCACAACCTTCCTGGAGACGTATCCAGATCACGGCTAAAAATTTAATCAAGTCTTCGTTGGCCCAAGAGACATATTCTGTTAAAAGGTCGTGGAAAACCAACTGTTAAAATTTAAGTTACCGTGGTCACACACAAACAATCTCAAACACCGTTTCTCCATTACGGGGTTGTTATCCGCTGAGACCGAAAGACGGGAATGAGTAATTCCCTTTCGCATAAAAGCTAAATTTTATAATTTTTTTTAAACTTTTATTATTTTCAAAGTAGACAGTCATTACTATGTTATACGTGCCAGTGCTGCAATACTCATTAAACTTTTCCAATGGCAACCGTGCAATAATTCAGTTCTCCCATGACAAGGCAACACCAAGAATTATTTGATGGTTTTCCATCAATCAAAAACAAGAAAATCTCTTGAACGAATAATATTGATTACCAAAAACAAAAAGGTTAATTTCCTAAGCCAAAAAAAAAACAAGTGGCACTATTACAGTGGGACATGGCACATCTACCTCACAGCAAGAATGTCCTGGGTTTCAGTCCCGGGCTCAGGTGTTTCAGTGTGGAGTTTACATGTTCTCCCCGTGCTTGACTGGGCTTCCTCCGTCCAAAAACATGCACATTACACTAATTGGCTGTTCACTACACTACACTACACTAATTGCCCATAGGTGCGAGAGTGAATATAAATGGTTGTGTGTTGGCCCTGCTATGGTCTGGTGAGCTGTTCAAAGACTACCCTGCCCTCAACCAGAGTTGGCTGAGATAGTCTCCCATCCTCCCCTACCCTTGTAGGACTAAGCGGTTCTGCAAATGAGTGGGTGAGTGAGAAGACAAAAAAAAAAAAAAAAAAAGAGAATCCCTAGACAGACACATACACACTACCTTGGTGTCCTCTACCATGGGACTGTCAGGCTCCGAGTCACTGCTGCAGTGGGAGAACGAGCCGCTGGGTTCGGGCGAGCCAGCGTCAGAGGCGGGAGGTGTTGGAAGTTCAGTCTTTACGTCCACATCCATGGCCACCAGGTCTTTTAGAGACTCTGCACACAAACACAGCAGGGTGAAGCCAGCTTTAGTGAAGCCCTCATAGAGCAACCAGCTACAAAGGCACAAGTATTGAAGTACATGCACTTTAAATCAAAGGACTCACTATTCTTTTGGTTTGCCATTTTAAGAGCCATGTTCTCCTGCTTTAGTTTCTGGTTGGCCTGCTGCAGGTAGCGGATGTAGTCAATGGCTTTCCTCAGCACTGCAGATTTATTCAGCTAGAACACAAATATGGAAATTCATTCACCTGCTGAAGCCCCGACATCACGAAAAGGCATCATACACATAATACAGAAAAGTAGGCAGTAAAAGACAGACCTTAGCCTCAGTGCCGGCCACCAGGTCTTTGAGCTCGATGATCTTGTCATTGATGGATGAGCGGTAGCGCTTCTCGATGGCATTGTGTGCTGTGCGCTTCTCACCTTTTTGGATCTGCATACCAGGCTTGCTGCTGATGGCTATACGGTTGATGGGCAGCTTCTCTGTGTCCACCATAACTGGAACTGTGGTCAAGATGGTCCCGCCGTTCATCAGAGCCTGAGAGAGATCGGGTTGGGAGTTTGTAAAGTTTACAACAGCACTACACACACACACACACACACACACACACACACACACACACACACACACACACAGAGCAGTAGTATCCCAAAAATGATACACCAGAAAAGTGGCTTGCTTGTTTTCTCTTTCTCTCTCTCTCTTTGTGGTCCCCAGAATATGGTTTTTTTAAAATATATAGATGCCCTAATGCCAATTGACTCTTGGCCAACACTAACGCCAGCTAGGTCAGGGTAACCTTATAGCTTCCTCATCAACACTGAAACTAAATCAGAAGTTTCCTGATGTAACCTGAGCTTAGAGTCGAATTTTTGTAGATAACCAATCACAATATCTGAAACAAGACTCGCACAGCATGTGAGTGAATCATTTCCTACTACTACAAATAGCAGAGCGACGCTGGGAAAATACAACGCAGTGGCACGAAACAGGTCTGGAGAGAACACTGCATAATAAATACATTACATTTTTTGTAAGTGAATGTTAACGTAGAAATGCTGAAGAATATTGTTAGCTTGTGCAGGCATGAGTATAAGTGAGAAACTGGATGGAAGATAAGGATCTCTACCTGCAGTGAGGTGCCCTGCATTGGAGCTGTGGATGTAGCTAGAGATGTAATGCACGGAGAGGCTACTGTTGTCACCATGGACACATCCGGCTTCAGGGTGGTGAGGAGGAGAGATTCTGCTTTGATGAACTGAGGTTGCAATAAGACCTACATCACACACACGCACACAAATATTAATCTCATGGTGTAACTCAGTAAATGTCACAGAACTCCGTAAATGTCAGAGCGTGTACGTGTATTCACACTTACAGGAACTTGCTGGACGTGAGTCTGTGCTGGGGGACTGGAGGTGGTGAGGATAGGAGATGGGGACAGACTCTGGACCTGAGCCTGGATGGCTACTGGCTGAATGCTCTGTGGAGAGCTGGCCACACTGACCACAGGTTGAGGAGAGCCCTGCTGAGTGACTACTGCCAATTACAATCAGATGGGAGAAAGAGACAATGAAAAGCTACAACCTAACTCGAAAAACAAAAATGTATTACTTAACTACAACCAACATTATTTATATTTACAATATAGTGTTAGTGATAGTATTATTTCTAATACATTCTCCTATTTAAATGTTATTTCTTGTTTACCAAAAAAAACTTACATACATCTTTTCATACAAAAATCTGATTAGTCCTGATCTTCTTTCTTTAAATCCTTTTACTGTTTCAGCTATAATTTAATGAATAGCATGGTGGCATAGTGGTTAGCATGAAAGCAAGAAAGTCCTAGGTTTGAGTCCCAGGCCCAGGAGTTTCTGCATGGGGTTTGCATATTCTCCCTGTGCTTGTGTGGGTTTTCTCCAAATACCCCAGTTTCTAAAGACATGCACGTAAGGCTAATTGGCTGTTCCAAGTTGCCCCTAGGTGTGGATGGTTTTGTGTTTATTGCCCTGCGATGGGCTGGCAAGCTGTACAAGTTGTACCACGCCTTCGCGCAGTGTCAGTTGGGATAGGCTCCACCCTCCCCGTCACCCTAGTAGTATTGAGCAGTTCAGCAAATGATGACACTTGGGTGCAAGAATGCAACAATATTTTACAGTAACATCAATATTTTAGCTGAACTACAGAACAAGGCATTACTTCACAGATTCTATCATTGAAATTACACCATACTCAAGGATAAACTTTCTACCAATTTTGGCGAAATACCACAACCTCAATCTACTTACGTTCTCTTACTGTTTTACAGTTAACAAAAATATATTCACCAAATATTTTATCTATGGTTAAAGCTTAGTAGTTTTTGCCCTTCAGTAATGCACTCAATAATCAGTGTCACGTTAGGATTTAAAACACACAGGTTCATTAATTCTGCAAAAAATCTTCCTTTATTTAATTGCTATCATGTATCATTTTGTTTAAAGTAATGATATCTATGGATAATGGATTTTTGTTAACTATAATGGGGCTTTTATTAAAACCAGAAGCTAAATAAATATTGTCAAGTTGTGCCAAAAGCCCTGAGCGGCGTTAATCATTCAATTGTGTTATTTCCTTTTTAATGACCTCATTACTTTTATAATTAGGTTAAAAAAAAACATCACCTCATAAAATCTGCCGATTTGCAACCTAATATGTAGTTGTTGGCCTTTAATGTCTGAGCGATTGTTCTATTACACTAAAAAAAAATTTTTTTTAAAGCCCACGATAAACATGCAACACGAATATCAAGCCTGAATTAATGCTGATATGAAATCCTGCATCACAGATAGAAATGCAACAGAACATTACATCACCACCTGATGACTAACACACAATAAAATCCTATCACTCTATATTTATCTGAGAGTGTGTCAAACTACGTATCTGCATATGTTGACCTACTCGGTGGCCTTTGGACCCCTTTCCCATGGTGAGACTGAACTTGACATGCTTGTTATGAGACTAACAGACAGTAACACAGAGGGCAATACACTGATGGGCTGAGAGCGCAACACACTGACTTGATAAAAATATGGAGCAAAGGGCGTCTCATTTGATTGTACTATTCAAAGTGCTGCTTGGTCATATCCTGTTACAGGCAAAAAGACTCTACATTTAGTGAGTCACAGAAACAACAGTTACAGCAGATGTACTGGAGAAGCAAAAGTCCAGCCTTAGCAGCTGCTACAAGGATATGGAATTGCAAATGATCGGCTGTCAAAACCTTGGACACAATAACTTATAGAACGGTTTTCTAATTTGTTTGGAAAGATAATAAAGATATTAACACTGTAAAGATAACATGCATGGTACATCAAACAATGAAGTAAGAAGAAATAAAGTGCCGAGATAAAAGTTAATTATGTACTGGACAGGCACTATTCTTTGAATCACCATAACAAAATACAAGGATCATTGTGCGTTATGTATAACATTAGTGATAAAACTAACCGGAGTTAAGGAACAGTCACAGGTGTGGAGCTTAAACAAAATTGGTCAGCTTAACCTCACCCAAGCACCTAACACATCAAACAAGAGCAAAGTACCTATACAGACGTCTCCATGTCCCACAAAAATCGTGCATTGCCCCATTAGACACCTAGCCAGCCGAGGTCAGGCCCCTTTCCATATATAGTATAGGACTCCCGAGCATCTCCGTTTAGGCTTATAGGAAAACAATCATTTAGATAACTAAAAATATTGTCAGCTTGGACATATTAGGACACCCAAGTCTTAGAAAAACACTTGCAGTATCCTTTTCATTCAAATTATCAAGTGTTTGTATTTCACAACCAATGTCCTTAAATGCTTCAACAGAATAATGAGGTATACTGCAATCTCTCAAAACATAAATGATAAAGTACAAGCACTCATACCAGTGTAACCATTCTGGTTTGCATAGTTAGTCACAGGTTGCTGAGGGCTTGAGGAAAACGTAGGGCTTTGAGGAGTCTGGCTTGGTGGGAGAATCACAGCTGGAGCTGTTTGAGCTTTAGGTTGTTTCACCTGGCTTGGGGGTACGGGTGTCTTGGTCACCTGGGTGGGGGGGGACTGTTGAAAGGTTGCGGCGTGAAAAGTCTTCTCTGGGGTGGATGAGTTGCGGCTGACAGGGGGACCAAGAAGAGCATCCAGATGTGGGCTGCTGCTCAGGATGGACGAGGTGGAGGAGGTGGTGGAAGAAGTGGGGGAAGTAGAAGCTAAGCTGGAAGGAGCCAGGGCTGAAAGGTCATGCGTTGGAGCTGCTGGTGGTGGAAAGGTAGTATGATCAAACAAGCTGGTGAACTCCATCTCCTGGTTGTTGTGGATGAGCTGGAGCATGTCTGGGAGAGAGAAAGAGATGAACTGATAAGAAAATTGCTATTATTACATGAAACTGAGATGAGTTAAACATCAGGTTCACAAACCGGGGGCCATGTAAAGTACATACAAATGCCATGCAATCGTATACACCAATATATATATGTACACACACACACACACACACACACACTGTATGCTTCATCACTTCTCCGACTGAAAAAGAAATTTCAGCTTCCACAAAATTCAACCAGCTTACTGATCCCTGGGGCAAGTAATGCTGGTTTACAGGGCAAAATGAGAAGATTGCTCATAGCACAGGAATGGATTTTCTGTTCAGGGCACAAACCAACACTTATAGGAATTATAGATCAGTTCCGACTCCCAAGTGCTGTGGTATTTCAGGTGCCTTGCAATACAGCTTTTCTCCCAAAGTATTATTTAATGAACAGTCAAAAGTCCTTATTTAAAGCTTCTCAAATTAAGTATTAACTACCAAGCCTGTCAGAAACTGTCAATATAAATATCAGTCAATTAACAGAATATACTACAAATTAATATATTGTCAATATTACATGACAGCCATGGTGTCTGAGGTTTGGATTTTTATTTAAGTGCTTGACTGAGCTGCTATTATAATGAACAAGTCAGTGAACAAGGCTAAATCGCACACACAAGCCTTAGTGTTGGTCATTCTGTGCAGTGTTACATCTGTCATTTGAAGTGGTGGCAGCCATCTAAAGTCAGAATTTACTTCAGCTGTGTGTAGTGTAGGTGAAGGTGGTGAAGTGGCTAGTTTTACTGCCACATAACATCTCCAGGATGATTGTCCTGACCTCAGATCATCGTGAAGGTTTACTTCTTATCTGTCCTATATTTATTTCTTTTCCCTCGGGGTTCCTGCTTTCCTCCCACTCCTCAAAAGGCATATTTGTAAGTGGACTGGTTACCATTAATTGAGTGTTTATATATGCATTTGAAATTAACTGGTGTCCCATCCAGGGCATCGCATCTCCAAATCCTCTGGGAAGCTGACTAAATGATCACAGTATACACACACACATATATATACATATATACATATATATATACACACATATACATATATATATATACACATATACATATATATATATATATATATATATATATAGAGAGAGAGAGAGAGAGAGAGAGAGAGAGGAGAGAGAGAGAGA
>JBCNYG010000003.1:9067476-9081506 GCA_039654305.1 Porochilus rendahli | reverse complement strand
TATATATAAAATTTTTTTGCTCTCTTTTTATTTTACAAATACTTCATAAATATTTGTAAAATATTTCCTCAAATCACTTAACAGTGATGTTCCAAACAGTATGAAGTAGGCAGTACGTTTTAAAGAAGTGAATTCTTGGAACAGTTTGGAAATACTGATAGCTCTCTGAAACAAGAGCTAACAAATCCCTTTAAGAAAAAAATTAAATAAATCATAAGGTGAGTTAAGTGTCATTTCATTTGAACAGTCTTTGGTCGTCGTTTTCATGATTACAACAATGCAATTTCATTCACCGAACTTACAATCAAAGCAACTGATAATAAACCCTGATGAAGCAAGAAACACATACATGACCTTGTTTGGTCTTCCCTTTAAAAAACAAAACAAAAACAAAAAAAACCTCCTCAGTTATAAAGGTTTGTCTGAAAACCTACAGACAGATGACAAATTAAAGGAAAAACTGGTGACCATTATGCTACCATTTTTGTCTTTGCATGGCTTGTTTCTTTACAGTGTTTCGCCAACAAATTTGCCACAGTTTGGTAGAGTGACACAAGGACAGTCTGAGTATGGACTTTTTTTCCCTCTTCTTTTTTCATCATATAAGTGCACTCATGACAGTGGGGGTCAATAAGTATAGCAACAGCATTAAAGACGCCGCTTCCTCTGCCAGAAGGTCTAGTACTTTTCAAATCAGTATGCCTCAAATACCCTTAAACTATACAGAGACATATAGGAAGCCACTGAGGAAACCGTCAATCCTGTCCTGGAATAAATCCAAAATACAATCAGTTCAGCTACACCCTGCAGTGTAATTCCATATAAATCAGACACATTAAACATCTAATTCTTGACCTACTGTGTTAATAAGTTTCTTAAATGGACAGACAAAAAGACTTATAGTGGAGGCACAAATATGAAACATCAAATCAAAGCATTACCTTGCTTTTAGAAATTGTGATTGTAAGAGAAAGAACTTCTCTGAAGGGTAGCAGTCACTATTATCCATTTAGATCTTTTTCGGGTAGACACAAGAGTTCAACCAGAGACAATAATAAACCACATCTGTTCTGTTGTGTTTTAACAATCAGCGGTCTGCACTATTTTAGCTGCACTAGCATAGTGGTGGAAATAGCAACAAATCAGACCCCGGATAATTTGCTGAGTGGAAAAGCACTATTAGAGGAAAGAGCCACCACAAATCAATACATCGTCACTCTGACTCATGTCCTATACCTTCTTAGAGCATGCTGATACAAGGCAATCCATACAGAGAGTTTATCCCCTAAAGTCTGGTTCATCTGACTAGCATGATTCCTGTGTACCACCCTTAAGTGTGGTTTGATGAGACCGAATGCAACAGGTGCACTTAGGTGTGATTAGTTTAAAGACGTCCTATTCAGTGAATTGGAGAAAAGTAGGTTAAATAACACATCGTTCTGTCTTTTTTCATCTACAGCTGACAGTTTCCAGGCAATATCTGAGGAAAGTCTTTGCTAATCCTCATGGAACTTTGTTTACTCTGGGGTATGTCCAGAAACCTATTGGTTTTCAGAACACTAGATTAAAATTTTGTTAATTTATTAGCATGGGTGAATTTCAGGCATACTAGAGGTGACACCATTCCTGGATTTGACGCAGCAATACAAACGCTTTTAGTACGCAATGATAGAATTGGTGTGTTTACACACACACTCGTAGGGGCAATTTGAACAGCCAATCAGCCTTATGTAGGCGTCTTAGGACTGTGGGAGGAAATTGAAGTACTAGAGGAAACCCACACAAGTGCAAGTAGATCATATAAACTCCACACAGAAATGCCCAACCCCGGGACTCCAACCCAGGGCCTTCTTTTTGTGAGGCGGACATGCTAACCACTACACCACCGTGCGCCCCAACATCAGGTTAATTAATGCAATTGTAGTGGGTGAATACCGCTGAAAATTTTCCTTCAATGTGAACTACCTCTTCTTACATGTGCAGTATGATTTACTGAAAATCCCTACTCTACATAATTGATCATTCAGGATTGCTTGTAAGAGGGTCATGCAGTACCGAAAATAACCATGTAAGCAACAATATAAAGACAGTCACTGTCATGCTATGCTAAAGAGCTTTAAAACAAAAAAGTTGCATTGTGATGAGGTAAGCTCGCTCGGGGCCAGAAACTTAATTGTAATGCGAGTACCAGCCACAAAGCTGGTGGTATTATAAAGCGGTATCGGTGGGAGGGGGCTTGAGTACGCCCTAAAACATTTCTTTCCTGATGGGAATAGTCTCTTTATAAATGTCACTCTCCTCCACAGGGCACAAACGTTCAATGAACGGTTTGAGGAGTATTAAAATAGTTTCAGATCTATACAAGGATGTTTACAGTCAATATATTTCAAACCAGTTGAACACCTACAGGCAAATTCTTCATCATAGAAGAAAAAAATATATTTTTTAAATAAATGTTCATCCATCCAGACTTGTAGAGCCTAAAAAGAAGGTATATCTACCAAGGAATCTATTCTGGCAGCTTTGTGGCCCCAAACCTGCGTTTTATGTTTGTTTTTCCTTTAATTTGTCATTTTTGTCTTTTACATATAATTTTCCCTTAGTGGTGTAATGGCATTTGACCACAGGAATTAAACAATTATGTTTAAGGAATGTTAGATTATAGATTAGTATATAAACCTGCATGGGAAATCTGCGATTTGTATTATATAATGCATATTCAAACCAGATTCCGTACGGCTTCTGTTAATAAACAGAAGAATTTTATCATTTCGGCATATCTTAACAAAGCAGACTTAAACTACAACATGACTTCGCTGCTGAGAAATTTGCTCATTTAAGAAAGATCATCCCACTACCCCTGAAGTTACACGTGAAAGCATGTCGAGTCTGGAAGAGGAGTCGTATCACAGAAGCGGCCCTGCTCCAGCCAGCAGCTTGAGAAGTGGAAACGAACCAAGAGTCCACTGATGTATCGAGAAACGTGTGACAGAGAGCGGAGCAGAAAGGCAGCAGGCATCCAGAGGAACGCTGAGGGAGCTGAACGGAGCTGTTCCATTCAAAGTTTTGAGCGGCCTACAAGGCAAAGAGATTATCCTCAGTCCGCTCGGCTTTCTTACGGCTGCTGCTCGGTGCGCTCACAGGACCAGAGGGCTCGCCTCTAGGGGGTGACGGTAACACTGTGTCTGCAGCTTTGGCTCGCTCTTCTAAGAATTTGTCGAACTCTAAACCAAGGGCAAAAACAATGACAATTCAGTGCTGGTTTTGATTTAAAAAAAAAAAAAAACAAAAAACACTGGTTTACTGAATTCATTTAAGCCTACCTTCACTGGTCACGCCCTCCTCAACCTCATCCCCTTTCTGTTCAGTAGAACACAACAAGAAAAAAAATTAGCTGCATTGCTGGATTCAATTAAAATCAAAGTTAAACAGAGGTTAAAGAATACTTCAGTGCTTTACAACTATCAGCTGTACCTACAACATATGTATGATTACTACATCATCTATACATTCCTGTCGAACAGAGCAGCAAATCTATTTACTAAAACTCAATTTTAAAGGAAGCCATCAAGAAATATAAAATAAAGGCACATTAGTTTAATTTTGGCCTTAGTTTGGTTGTTAGGTACTAAATTTTGGCTAAAAAAAAACGTAGGAATGGATTTTTTTTTACTCATTCTGGTGCCAAATCCTACTAGGGCTGCAGGGAGGCTGGCATCTATCTCAGTGGACACTAGGTGAGGGCGGGGTACACCTTGAACAGTTCACTAATCCATCACAAAGCCAACACAACCATTCATACACACACCTAGGGGCAATTTGAAACCTAGCCTAATATGCATGTTTTTAAACTCATGTCTATTATTAACATAAAGTGTGTTATTTCAGCAGGCCAAGGAGTTATTCTTTAAGCTTGGTTGAGGTTTGCACCCCTTAATTGCCCTTTTGATTTAAATAAAATATACAGTGGTGTTTATATTACGCAATACTGTTCACCAAATGACAACTCATGTTTAAAATTGGTGCTATTTTAATTTATATTCATTATTTTTGGTCAGTATAGGACACAGTGGCAATGCAATGCACATGCTTGAGTTCACAGATGTTTACTGGGGTCTCTTATCTGATACTCTAGCTATATACTGTATTTCCTACCCTGCCAGAAATTTCCCTCATTAGCATTATCTCATTGTTCATTTAGCTTAAAATAAAAAGCAAGATAATTGAAAGGCAATAAAGCATTCCTTTAAATGATACCCACCTTCCAGAGCACCTTCACAGTACCACAACAGTTCTAATACAAGCATTGACTGAAGGCAATAAACATATCTTCTTATCTAACAGACCATTTTCTTTTGATCAACACGAAAACAATACAGTCCAGCAGAGTATGAAGACACTTCACTAGACCCACAGAGCAAATCTGCACCAGTTTAATGAAACATTCAGCAATCACCATTCACATCATCATTAGCATTTTAGTGCACACAAAAACACCAAGTAACAGACAACCTTACTACATGACTTCCCCTTGCTGTAAATCTGTTTTCCCTGAATAAAAAAATAAAAATGATGAGTACAGACAAACGGCAAGCTTGACTGTGGACTCTGTTATTATGATTGGTCGACTGCCAAGTACAGATATGACATTAAGCAGCCTATAGTTTGTTGGGTTACATGAAATGGACATGAAATGCGCTGGCAAAAACAAAGACAGAATGAAATCAAGGTAAAGAATTCTCACCACATCAGCACCGAGCCACTCCTCAATGTCATCCATGACAGCAGACTGCGATACAGGAATCTATGGAGCAAAGCCATGGACAAACCAAGGGCCCCGCAAAGCCACCAAATAAAGCCGGCCCCCCCCCAAAAAAAACAGAAAAAAACAACAACAATGAAATCACAAGGAGCTCTGTGAGGAAAATAACAGCAGCAACACATGCAATCTCAGTATGCATGGATTCAGATAACCAGCCACACACACGTGCACACACACACACACCCACACACACACACACACACAGCACATTTAGCATGAACGTTTGTATTGTACAGCATGCAGTGAGAGGCAGAGAAAAATGAGGAGCTGTTTGGAGAGTAGCAGATGAAGCACAGCCAGGAAGAGGATAGCACAACAGCTCTTAATATCCTAAAAAATGTCTTACATTCTTGCATGTATGACATAGATGAGTAACACCACGCTAATTTGTTCTATTCTAGTGAGTAAGGGGTTAAAATTTCAAACTTGACTGAGTTGCTTCTTTCAGGGTATTTCATTACTAACAGTAATGGTTCTTAAAATAATTTAAAGAACAAAGTTCACCAGCCAATCATGGGCATCTGTGATTCTTATGAGGAGACGGATAGTGCTTTCCCACCGAGTGTGTTAGGCCGCCCCCAAATACGCATACGCAGCATTTCAAAAAAAGGTGGGTGGCAGCATAGCATGCCACGCAGGGGGTCACGCCCCTCCCTGGTTGGTGGTGGTCGTGTGATAGGGAAGGCAATACTTGATGGGTGGGAATTGGATATGACTAAATTAGGGAGAAAAATTAGGGGGAAATCCGAAAAAAAAAATTAATAAATAACATTTTTTGTCCAAAGCTGTCAAATCCTATGTTTTCTAACATCATGTAATATAACTTGTCATTGAGAATGTAAAATAAAATCTTTAAATATGATTTTATTAATAAACCAGGGAAAGGTGAATATTGACATAAACTTATGTCAGTTTGATGTCTTTGCCCAACATAAACTGGGCACAAACACAAAATCACATACTCCTGTTTATATACAGTTTACATTTATATTCATATTATGTATGATTTGTATTTGTGACTAGTTTTAACTGATTTACAAGTTCACTGGTTTATGTCTGATTTGACAGATTAACATCTATATGCTGTAATTATTGCCATTAACTTGCCTTATACGAACTGCGGGATTCACGTACTATTGTGGCAACTTTATGCTCCTGCAATAGTGAAACAGCTGCCTTTTCAAACTGGCTAATGCAAACTATCAAACAGATTTTAGCAGATTGCAAATTTTAAACTGAAGTAAAAACCACCTGATGATGAAAAATATGTTCATGTGTAACAAGAAATGTAGAAGGCTTGCCTTTAATATCACTTTAGGATTAAAAAAAAAAAGAAAGAAAGACAGATAGATAATCTTCGGACAATCAGGTGGAACAGGCTGCCTTAATGACGGACTTTTGAAGAACAGTATTTAATTTCTCTAATGTGACCTTGCACAGTGGTATGTTGCTTCCCGATATGACCTTAAAAAATTGATATGACCTTAAGAAATTCAGCTGGAAGCCTTTAAAAAGATTTTCAAAAATCTTCTAAACTTTTAACAAAATATTATTTTTTATATATAGTCTCAATAGTAATAGGCACTTCTAAATAGTAACTACATAATAAAGGTAAAACAAGAATTTTGCTATTAATAATATTTCATTCAGCAGTTGCATCATTTGAATAGGACTATTGGAACTCAGTAGCATATTGTTACTCAAATACATCTTATAATCTGACATTTTTTCATCAAATAATTTTCTGATGTTACTAGTGCTGCTAGAGACTAAAAGGAATTCCTGAAACGGGGCTTTTGCAAACTTGCACCAAAGCTCCAAAGCAGCTCTAAATTTTTATAACACACTTGATGTACTAAAAAACATCCTAGGATTTTCTATAATTACCTGTTGATTTAACCAAATCCTAAAACACTTACCATGTTTGAGACTTAACTCATAGGCACTTTCTAATGTTTTACTATTTATGTTTCCTATTTAGTTCTATTTGCACCCAGACGTAAAAAACAAAACAAAGAACAAACTTTAGCCACAGAGCACAGAGATTTGTGCCCTTAAACACCAAGCTAAAAAAACTGAAGATAGCCAAATATGGGAATATATAACATGGCACCAAGTTGCTAGCTAACCCTGGGTTTACACTGGGGCACGATGTCTGCGATTCAAAAAAGCGTGGAGCTCCATGATTTATGAGCACAACTGGGGTATAAAAAGGAGGCAGCGTGCATGCAAGGGGTGAATCCTGGAGGAATCATGTTCCCCAGTTTATCAAGATCCCCTACGATGGTGCATCAAGGTGTGTTACACTCTATTGAGGTCTGTTAATCACTACTACCATTCCCAAATTCTATCACGATTGTCAATACTTCATAATTGACAGTCAAGAATTTTGCCACGATCAGCACGATCATCACGAATGCAGCAAGTTCCCTCAATATCATCACGATTCTATCCCTCGTCCCCCCATACATCTCATGATTCTCTCAAATCGTGGGGATCGTGCCCCTGTATAAACCCAGGGTAACTGTTTATCTGACACAGGGGTTGGACAAGAGACTATGCAGGGCATTAAGGACCAGGATTAGCAGATTTTCACATGTTGCATAACAGAAAAGTTCAGCAACCAAAGAGAGGGGGAAAAAGCTACTCTTTATTGACTTTTGCAAAGCAAACATTCTCTCTTGGCATGTACACTTACCAAGCACTTTATTAGGAATATTATATACTAATACTGGGTAGGGCCTTCCTTCACCTTAATTCGAATTCTTCTTATTCTAACTGGAATTTTCATGGCATGTATTCCACAAGATGTTACAAATATTCCAACAAGATCCTGAACCATGTAGATTTGATTGCATCAGGCAACTCCAACAGATCTTCAGAATATTCAGGTGTATGTTAATGCTTGATCTCCCATTCTACCAAGTGCCAAAAGTGAGTGGGAAGGCCACTGAAGAATCACTTGTCATGTTCAGGAAAGTTTGAGTCAACCTATAATGCAGGAAGCAGCCACTGGAATATGTAAACTGTAGCCATGAAGGGATGCATGTGATCAGCAACAATACTCAAAAAGAATATGGCATTCAATTAATTGGCTGATATTTTCCCAGCTGTGCCAAGAAAACCTTCCCCACATCATTACATCACCTCCACCAGGCTAGACTGTTAACATAAGGCAGGTTGGGTCCATAGATTCATGGTGTGGGCACCAAATATGTGTCTCAGCACAAATTAAGATTCATCAGACTGGGCTGCATATTTCCACTTTTCAACTATGCAGAGTTTAGGTGAATCTGAGCATACTGCAACTTCATCTGTCTGTTCGTGGCTGACAGAAGTGTAACCCAAAATGGTCTTTTATTGTAGCCCATTGTCCTCAAGATTCAATTTGTCACACGCGCTGATATTTATCGCTTGGCCTCTTTCATCAAAAAATTGTTTCTATCCATAGAACTTCCAATCATTGGATGTTATTTCTTTATTGCACCATTCTAACTAAACTCTAGAGACCGGTGTGTGGGAAAATCTACTGTTCTTTTGGTTTTTGTATCTGATTGGTTCAAGCACTGCTGCCACACAATTTTTGTTAATAATCTCATGAATTACACAACTACATGAATAAATACGTGTAAATAGTAGGTGTTCCTTAAAAAGTGTGAGGTGAGTGCACATTTAAATGAAGTGCATTTAAGAGTAGTGCAATGCACCTTCATATTCCAACCACATCCTCGACTAGCATACTTGGATGACACACCTTTTTTTTCACAACACTACAAATGCACATGTGTCCCTTACTATAATCCCTATGTGCTTGTTGAACTTTCCAGAGCCATGGGTATTTATCTGAAAGTGGTCCTCCCTCTGCTGTTATCCATATGGCCATGTGGATTTAATGTGACTGGGAATAAATCCAATAAATACATTTATTGCGATAAGGCAAGAAGGCCTAATATTCCATTTGCACTCCTGTTCATCCCAAAGGTGTTCAGTAAGGTTGAGGTTCAGAATCTGTTGCCCGCCACCCACGTTCTTCCACACCTTTTCTTGAACCCATGGCAAACCACCATTAAACTGAAACGAGTTTGGGCCACTTAGTTCCTACACAACTGTGCTTCCAAATTTGTGGCAATAGTTGGAGAAAGTCAAATCGGGGGGGTTGGGGGGGTCATGTACGCAAACAAGCTTTCTGGTATTTCTCCAAGTACTACATCCTGTCAATAAACCAAAGATGAAGCCAGAAAAAGTATGCTATGTTTAATATGACTTAACTGGGTGCAAATAGATTCTTATTTCATGCAGGTACAAAAAAGGTTACATAAAATATATTTATGAATTTGGATTGAAGTACAGCTGGATTAAAATTAGATTAGTAAACTGTCAGTGTGTCAAACATAACTTCTACACCAGGACAAACATGCTAGTCATTTTTCATTGTGATTATTATAGTTAACCAAAGTGTTGCTAATAAAAAAATTAAGACCGTGAACAGAAAAGCGCTCCCTATGCAGCTACTGAATTAGTACACAAATGCATGAGTCAAACAAATGAGAAACATCAGGCTCATCGTTAATAGTGTGCTCCAGCCCTGCACACAAAGCTGTACCAGTATAAAACTAGGATCTACACCGCGTCAGATTTGTATTGTGCAAATCTAAAATGGTACAGTACCCTGCTTAAGTAATCACCCCAGGATCCAAAGGTGCGAAGTGTAGAGAATCCTATTCCTAAAGACATGCAGCTGCAATTTCATTAATTAGCATTTGGTTAAATCAAAATGCAATTTCAAATAAAGCTTGTAATAATTAAACACTAATTATTTAGAGCCAAGACTTATTCAAGGCACTGTATTACCACATGAAAACTCTTCTTACTCTAACATTTGTTTTTTAAATATATTACCAACCTTCTTTGGAGTAGTAACATACACTACAAAAGTTTATGGACACTTGACCATAACAATCAAATGTGTTTCTTGATGATTGGACTCCAGGTTCCATTCCGCTTTGCCTTTATAATAAATTTCTCTTTTCGGGGAAGGCTGTCCACTAGATTTTGGAGTGTGTTTATGGGGATTTGTTATCGTTCATCCACAAGAACATTATTAAGGTCAGGTGGGGACACCTGGGGCAGTTAGCATTCTGGTTCATTCTAAATGTGTTTAGTGGGGTTGAGGTCAGTGCTCTGTTGCAAGCGTCTCATGTTCTCCCACTCCAACCTTGGCAAGGCATGTCTTCATGGAGCTGTGTGTGCTCGTAATTCTAGTAAAGGGAAATTGTTACCCATCAGCAGATGAAGACATTCTGCACAATTGTGTGTTTGGGAAAAAAATATGTATGGGTCTGATGGTCAAGTGCACATAAAGTTTCAACCATTTAGTGCGAGTCCATACCAGCATCCTACAGAGAACCAGAGCTGGAGCAACTTGGTTAAACGTAAAAGCCTGATTCGTTTTATGTATTAAGAAAATCCACACCTTTCCCTAAGAACAAGCAGGTCTGTTCATTTTCAGCAGTCATGGTATGCAGAAAAGAAAGAGGATGATGGAGTGGCCCACAGTAAAAGGGACAGAGTGAAAGAAAAAGCCTGAAAGAAATTTGCAGAACCTGAAGTGCTCTGAAAAGCTCAGACTTTGAAACACAAAGAAATTATTCCTCTGAAAGTTTGACAAAGCCTTGAATTTCAGAAGAAAAGCCAAGTTTAATTAAAGTGAAACTATTGTATATAAAACATGAAATGCCTTTTTAAAATAGATAAAAATCTAGCTCTGAGCATTTGGAGGGATTGTTAAACAAATCTAATCCTTATAATCCACTGACTGAGAAATGAATCAGAAGACTGAAGAATTCAATAATATATGACATTTAAGGCTATAATAAAAATGCATGAATACAAGAACTCTCCCTTTTACTGTATGCAATGGGATTGTTTAGTGGTATAGGGGTGGGGATGACGTGTTGGATGGACGCAGGAGGACACTGAGGAGGAGACAGTGCTACTGGTGAAGTCCTCACCATTCCTTGGGTAATGAGCCAGCTGTCTATGGGCTCCAAATCTGCGTTATCACCCTTTACACTCAGCTGAATCAACAACAGAAAACACCTTACAAACGTGAAACAAAACCCAATCTCACCCCCCACCCCACCCCCCTTCCCCACACAGAGGAAAAAAGATGGAAATACAGAAATAAAGAAAAGAACTAGAAAATGAAAAAGGAGAAACACAGAACTGACACGACTGCCACCTTAATGTGTAGAACTCTATTAAATGAGGTGGCAAATGATTACAGACTCACTTAATAAAGGTGGAGTGGGGGGAAAAAAGGGAGTAAACTTTGACCAAGTGGGCTGAGTAAATTCTGCACTACAGTAACACGGCACACTGATATCAGCCTGATAATTTCAACATTCAACATCGCCTGACACTGAACACCAGCGGTCATCAGGCTTCATGGTGATAAATAACATTTTGGAACTTCATGTTCTTCTATTCATAAACTCAAAGCTGACAAGGCCTGGTTCAGTTGCTACAAATGAGAATATAGTATTTTGCTGTTATTGCTACATATTTTCACAGTTGTGTCTAATATCCAAGCCTAAGTCAGACTTTACAAAAACACAAGGCCCTGATCATGAATAATTCATCTTCAGTAATATAATGTCATGCTACTGACCAAATAAATTTAAGATGCTAAATTCTGAGACATTTATCATAGTATTAAAGTACTGGGATGAACTGAAGAATAGCATTGTTTGATGATCTTTGCTATCCCAATATTCTTATCTACAAATATAAATTGTCATTGTATACATAGCAAATTTAGAAAAAAGAAGCTATTCATTCCAACCATATTACTATTTACTAACCATAACAGGATGCAATCTGTAGGTAAAAGCAGTCCTCTAAAAAGATTAGCCAGAGTTATAGTGCTCTACAGTAAACATACACTCAGGCCATGCGCAAATTAGTTACTTAGAGTATGTGTCTCAACAGCCATTAACAGGTCACACAACCGCAACCCTACATGACACAGGGCAGGTTGGAGAAAAAAGTTTAAAGTGATAATTCCCAGCATGCTACGCTGCACTTACCCCGGTAGCATTTTGCTGTCGGACGTCTAGAGCAGAAGCCAGACCACCGAGAGCTTGCGGGTCTTCGTATTTCACGCTAAAACAGAGAAAGAAGGACACTTAGAAAGTAGAAAGAAAGCAAAATCACTGACAGCATTATTAAGTTTAATATCGGGGTTCAGAGGGTTTACTTTTTGCGTTGGTCAGCAAGGGAACTGCCTCTCGTCTGGGCGAACATGTCAAAGTCATCATGAGGATTGTGAGCAGACAGTGCACTCAAAGTTCCACTGACGCTCTCCGATTCCAAATCTGAACACAGACATGATCATAAAATCAATGAATAATTAATTAACAGTCTTATTCGTTAAGTGTGTGGAACAGCTCCAGGGTAGGATGGAATACCATGTTCTTTTTTTCACTTCCAGATTCATAAGCAAATTTTTAAATGTTACAAATATACTTCTGGTACATGAAGAGAAAAGGCTGGTGGTTTTCAGAACCACAAACAGTACAAAATGTCAACATTTCTCTCAGTGAAATGTTTTTCCTGGATGCCACACAAATGCAAAATACCTAGTACAGCGATTATCTTCATCTCATACGGAACACGCAGTACGATCCAGTTGGCCATTAGCTGCAATTAGTGGGTACAGAAGCTAATAGCCTTGGTTAGCACTAGTGCATTCAGCTCCATAGAGCTATGAAGGTTGTGGGCAGAGTTTGTGGGTGAATATGCATATGTATGTGCACCTGTGTCTCACTAAATCCTGCCATCAGTATGACATGAACGATTATAGTTGTCAGAGTCGACTATAATAATAGGCTGTAACTCCATGACTGTGTCTGCGTGTGTCTTACTCATCCCTGCAAGCTGTGTGGAGAGAGACGAAGCAGAAGCAGAAGCAGCAGCAGGCACACTGGAGGGCGGTGTCAGAGTGGCTGCAGTGCTGGCCCGAGGGGTGACTACAGCTGGAGAGCCTGGGCCAAGATCTATCAGATTATCCTCCTCTGAAGCCTCATTCAACACCTGCACATCACACACACACACACACACACACACACTTCATATACACAGGAACTAGGTTCATGAAAACCGAAGCACTGCTATCCAGTTATTCAGACTCAAAGCTGCTATTGGAGAATAAAGGTGGATAGGAAGCGGCTATGGGATCAGAGTAGCACAGATACTATAAGATATGGGATAAAACATGAAGAGGACTGCTCTAGTGCAAGTTAAAGTTAAAACATGTCACTGTGGCATGACAGACATGCCCCATACATACAGTATATGGAAGCCATGTTTTAACTTTCCCCATATTTACCTTCACCCATATTTATCGCAAATGCTGGAACACTACTATACTTGCCTTCATTAGCTATCCATTGCACAAACATAAAATAAACAAACAAACAAACAAACAAACAAAATAACCATTGGCACATCAGCATGCAACATATATATACACCAGGTGGGGTAAATCTCTGAAACTTTAACTGTGTACAAAGTATATAATAATATACACAGGTAGTGTAACACTACCGGTAAAGGTAAAGTACAAACCAAATTTGATTAACTAGGTCATAAAGCAATATAAGGACAAGATTAATATGTATAGGATAAAATAATGATTGTTGATAAAGAAGATTTGAGCTCACCCCGTTGTTCTGCGTATTCCGGCCCAATCTGTATCTCTCATACCTGTAAAGAGAGGCAGTGAATCAGTCAGCAAAACAAAATACTTTTCTCTGTTTGATCAATTTTTATAACTCATGCTCATTTTAATGCTATGCAAGTCTTCAAATGTAAAAATATCTGTGCAAGCCCAGCATCCAGCACAGTAGCATGATCCACCAAATTCTCGTGTAAATTGATTTGGAAAATGAACTTTATACTGTAGAGAAATCTTGACTGACATGTTTTCTTGATTGCAGAATGCAATCAGTACTGTTCTGTTTTCCAAGTTCAAATCTTGTGTAATGGGACAGTGATGGCTCGGTGGTTAAGGCTCTGGGTTACTGATCTGAGACTCAGTGGCTCAGCAAGCTACCACTGTTGGGCACTTGAGCAATGCCCTTAACTCTCAGTTACTCAATTGAATTATAAAAAGGTAAGTCGCGCTGGATAAATGCATCTGCCAAAT
>JBCNYG010000003.1:9047083-9059421 GCA_039654305.1 Porochilus rendahli | reverse complement strand
TATATATACACACACATACACACACACACACACACACAATATATATATATATATAGAAAGAAAAAAATGCTGTGTTTTTCCTAACGGGCTCAAAAAAAAATAGGGTCGGTAGGTCAGCTTTTTTTGGTAGGTTTTTTCCCTCGTGAGTATTTGATATACCGTAAATACCATATATGAATTTATGTCAGAACTCATATGTCCAAAAACATAATTATTCAGTATTTGTAAATGTGAACAAGAAGTTGCTCATAGTCGAACTCTCTGATAAAGATTTATATACAAGGAAACATCATTCAACTTTAATACTTTTTAATAAGCACCACATGCTACTAGTCTAATAATGGGAGGTTTTTTTTAAGTTTTTTTAAGTTTTTTAAAAATGACCCAAATCTTCAGACAGATTCTTCTGCTTTGCCAGCTCGTGTAGAATCTTTTCAGTGCAGACCCTGGCTCACGTCTTCCTTCACTATGTGTTTTACAGATCAGACTGTTCTTCCTTAAGGCAGTCAGTCTATAGCATTAAGCTCCTGTGCCTGGAATACTATGATATTATTCTTAAATATCACCATGACTTTTACAAAGAAAAAAAAACACTGACCGGTGATGTTTGAGACCATCTGCATGGTTCACAGCCAACGGTGTAACAAGAACAAAATATTTTAACACAGAAATAACACAAATCCACAATACAAACGACATTTCTTTTTGTTTTTTTGTCAATGATCAGACGTTTGCCAGTTCTTTCAACATGTACACAGATTAGGTAATTAATTATGAATAGAAAAAGTATGGCCCAACGGCATAGTGGTCCACCTCACCGTAAGGTCCTGCCTTCGAGTTCCAGGCACAGCGAGGGTGTTTCTGTGTGGAGTTTGTTCTCACCAAGCTTGCCTGGGTTTCCTCCCACAGGCCAAAGACATGTTTATTTGTCGAAGTTAGAGTTCTTGATTCACTTACAGTGGGCCTAGAATCAACCTCCCGTTACATTTGGAAGCTGCCTGTGCATTTTCCAGAGCTACTCCTGCCACTCGGCTGTGCAGGTGTCTGACATACTGAAATGCGTTTGTTGTGCTACTGCCTTTACTTGCATCTGATTGTTTTTAAAAACAATTGTTTTTGCATAATGCGGAATTTACACAGACAGAGACGTCAGAAAATCTGATGTGAGTAAAAAATATTTTAGGTCCATGGTTAACTTACACATCGCCCTAAACCAAAAACAATTGATACATTTGATTTATGGCACAACTCTGATTTGGCTTTCTTAGTTTTTTTATTATTATTACTTATGTATGGATTCCACTTTTGCACAATAATGGCAAGACATTTCAACTTAACAAGATCCATGTAAAATACACAGCAAACCATACAAACTAGATGATCCGAAGATCAGCTGCTCTCATTAGCTGTAATTGACTCACACTGAGAATTTGGCCGTTTTTTTTTGTATTTACATACAAATCAGTTTGTATCCAGCGTGACAAACCAGCTATTCGCACTTTATCTTCAAGAGGTTTAGCATGCAGCTAAGGGTGCCATCGCACCTACAAATAACTCGCACTGGTTTCATTTCTTTGTTTACTTCCTGCAGTTGGATCAATTTAGTGTCAATACCACATTCTTCTCTTCGCATTTTAAAATGTAATACATGAGATCGCTCATTGGTTGTTTTGATTCGTGTTGAATGCGACCACAATAGCTGCCATCCCATTATCGTGCCAGAGCAAGTCTGGGTTATTTTAAGGATATTTAAGGCTTGTAGCCTGGTGCCTTTAAGCCTCAAGCCAAAAACCTATTTGTGTTTCTATTAACGTGCCAGCAGTTTAGCAGTTTCTCAGCCCACAACATGCTTCCTTGCAGATAACATGGATGTAAAAGTGGATGTAAAGAGATTTTTAAAAAATTGATCATAATGTAACTGAGCTAGCAAGTAACTAAAACGGAACTAAACAAACCCTTTCATGCTACTACATGGGTCTTAATTTACACCAGTAGTGAATCACATCTAGGTCCAGCGGTTGTAATGGCTAACATTTAGCATAGTTTCTGTACACAAATTACAATAAGCCAAACACTTACATCAGAGAGTGTATAATGGGCTAAAAGAGAAAAACACTGCCCTTCACCTTGACACCACCTCGTGCCCAGAATAGCCCTGACTGGCCAATATGTAACCACTGAGCCAAATTCCTTGGGCTTCCAAGTATATGAATAGTATATGAAAATGGAAACTGCCTTGGCCTACACTAGCACACCTGGCGTTTGCATGATAATGTGATCATGGCTAATGTTTCACTTTCCTAAACAAAGCACACAGAGGGGAAATGCCAGAACCAGATTCCCACAGAATAAACGCTGCTTATTTGAAGGGATCCTAAAACAGAAACATATTTTAAAAACAAGTACATGTCTTGAACAGGAAGGCAGAGAAAAATCAGAATTTGCATAAACCATGCTTCCATGGTCTGAGCCTTAGAGCATTTCAGGTGCACAGAAGTAGAAAGCATCAGCCTTGAAAAGAAAGGTGATAAACAAGACAGATAAAGACAGACGTGAAAAGTGAGCAAGTGACGCAGTGTAAAATCAAATAAATAATAAAGCAAAAGAAAATCTGCCCTGTGAATTTGATCTGCAGGGCATGTGATGCTGTGAGCGTCAGGGTGTACCATCCGCCTCACAAACACAACCCAACCAGCATTGCTGCGTTTTCCCAATCACTCTTCACTACAAACATCATTATATAATGAGGATTTAAGGTATAATCATATTTAAATGATTATATAAATTAATATATGATGCAGGGCTCGCAGCGGTGGTAAAACGTCATCATCCCTTTTTTTCCCCCAGACACAATTTCCCACAACATTTCCCATGTGTTACAACATTTCAGTTTCTAGCTAGAAGCAAACACAGGTCGGTTTAACTGTGGACTGGTTTTTAATCTGCATTTGTTACTAATTTAAAAGGTCAGAGCATCATTTCAGGGTCACAACTATTCTAGTCATGTCATTAGTGGAGAAATTCTTATTTAAAAACGTACCTGTTCTGAGTCTTTAGACACACGCATGTTAACTAGAATTAACAGTGTTTTTAATAGCAAATATTAGTTCTATGTTGTTCCTGCGCTAAACAGAGCCACCTCAAGGCTATCCCACATCACCCGTTATCTCGCAAACACACAAAAGTAGACAGGATGTACACCCAAAGTCCTTCATACTTTTGCATTCTTATTCACATCCCAGCTTATTTTCTGCTATCCGCCCAGCAATTAGTGATAGGTTGGCATGTTTTATCCGGTGAATCTCTGAGCCATAAAATGGAAACCTCCTACAGATAATACATCAACAATGCAGCAGCTTGTTACTATTAAAGAGACTGGAGGAAGGCGAGATCCAGAACATCCACCCACTTTTAGAAAAGTTTCCTGAAACATGGTGGGAGCACACTATGGTGGGACAGGATACAGGCAACAAGAGGACAAGGCTACTGAATGTGATTGTGAAAGTGCATACTGTCATCCTGAGAGAAGCTTGTGTAATTTTGTTCTTTAGGGCCCCTTAACTGAACACTTTTCTGTTGTGCCACTCAGGACCCAACCAGACAGAGGGCTCATGTGATCTACAATGAGACTCCACACTAGCACTGGGAGAAACAACAGCTAAGTGTGGATCTGGCTTGAGTCATGTTATACATCATTATATTTGTTCACAAACAAGTCCTGCAATTTTTTTTTATTAATATAATTGACAAATTATGCACCAAAGACGAGGTTGATGTCCTTCAATACTCAATACAGTCAGATCCAGTAAGCCAGATGTGAATACTTGCTCTTGTATATATGCAAGGTCAGGTGAGTGCCACATAAACAGCTAGCATATTCTCTATCATTTTAATGCATTACTCACTTGGGATAACATGATTACACTGTGACACTGGACCAATCAGATTGTGCTGTCCCCCTATAGTACATACTAATAATAACTTGTTTGTTTGCATGGCATTCTGGTCGAGTGTTTAGCAAATCCCGCTCACAGCAAGAAGGTCCTGGGTTCGAGTCCTGAGCTCAGTTAGAGCATTTCTGTTTACGCCCAGGACAGACATGTACATTGGGTTTAATTGTCTATTCCAAATTACCCTAGGTGTGAGTGCGAAAGGTTGTATGTTTGTGTTGCCCTGCAATGGTCTGGCAAGCTGTTAAGTGCACCCCAGTTTTGCCCGGAGTGGGCTGAGATACGCTCCAGCCTTCCTGAAACCTTAGTAGGATAAAGTGGTCCAGCAAATTAATTAAGTAATTAATCGTGTGTTTACTACTAATAAAAACTTTAAAATGAGGCATCAGAGCATTCAGAAATGGTTAAGAAACATGCTAAAGAGATAAAGCTGCGAAGGCTGGCAAAAGCTAGAAAGATTCTTTACTTGATGTGGTGGAATGTTTTCTCGGGCAGATGGTGAGTAAGTAAGGAGTTTAGTTGGTAATGAGCTGCGTCACTCTACTCAGTGTGGATTAAGCTTTAGGCCATGAACGCCACATCCATACACATTCAAAGAAAAATCAGAGCTGCATTTGAAAGCACACTGGTACAACTTTTACTACGAAGTATGCAAATGTCACTGCGTAACATTCTACAACACAAACATTTTATTACTCTTATTATCATCACCCTCAATATTATTATATTAGAATCAAAAAGGAGGAAAATGGGCAGGGGTCAATGCCCCTGTTGGGGTACAAGAGGGGAAAATCCCCCCCCCAAAAACCTGGGGATTTTCAAGGAAAAAAACTGAGATGATGTCTCCTGGAAGAAAGTGACTGCCATAAGCCATGCCTGCCATGCAGCAGCTGGCTCAATACCCATCAGATATGGACATACATACACAACACAAACACATCACAGTAAAAACACTTAAGGTTTTACATCAAAACTAAAATCCCCGCAGTAGAAACACTTATCAATACCAGATCGATTCACTACCCTCAGTTTTTCTGGTTTCACTCCACTCATCAGTCAACAGTAGGTTAAAAACTGGTCATTAAAGAGCGACAGAGCTCAACAGAACAGCTCCTGTTTGCCTTCATTAGCACTTTCATTGTCTAAAAATTCACACTGTTTATTTGCAAAATATTTTCAGTGGATGATTAGGAAAACTCAAACTCATGCATGATTCATCCATCTGTACTTTTACACAAGCTGCTGAATCATACAGTCAACTGCTGAACAGGAAACCCACACTGCCTACAAGATCGTAACAGATTTCCCTTAACCATACTGTAAACATTTTGTTTGTGCTAATTTAAAGAACCGCAATTTTTTTTAAATATGTTACAAAATATTGCACGGGTTGTGATGATCAGTGACGAGGCCAAGAATTTCAGTGCTGTATGTTAAATTCATGGTTGAAACAAAAAAACAATCTCATGGCTAACCTGGTAGCTATTTATTCATTACCTTTTTGTGTGATGCTTGCTTGACTGACTTAAAACTGAAAGCAAAATGAGGAATGTTAAACATGTTAAAAAGGAAGGCTACTTTATGAAGCTGGAATTGCCTGTGAAGGCGAGGGGTGGAGCCTCGGGCACCAGTGGCCCTGGTACAACACTGATGTATTCTGTACGTGACTTTCTATCATTCACTATCTCAGTCCATACTAAGGATTCATTTTCTGCTGTATTTCAAGCTGGGAACTTGTTTCATGCCCACGATCTCTCACACAACCCAACAAGAGAAGCTGGCAGACAGTTGGCCCAATTATGAGTTCAAATTAAAGAGAACACCGTTTTGGCTTTGGGGTCTGCCCCAGACCGACACACTGTCTGAGTGAGGGGTATGGCATGAGGACGCAACGTGACTAAAATCAACCTGACTGCCAGGAGTCAGACAAAAATAAAGTGTAATTTCGATTAAATGCCCAGTTTTTTGTAGACACAAGCTGTTAACTAAACCAAAAGACAGCGTTCTGCAGAAATTTTTGAATATCTGAATTCCACAAACCGCAAAAAGAAATATATTTTAGATGTGACACACAAAACATTTTAAACCGTCATTTTTTAGTTTTTTTTAACAGACATGTAGCAAAAGTTTCATTACACACTTATTTTCCTTGCTGTAATTCTACTTGAAGAATAAAAAAGTTTTCCGAGTCCATTTTCAAACCTCATGTAACTAGACAAGTAGTCGATCATCTACCAGTTGTCAGTCATTCTTAGATCCAAATGAACTGTCATTTCATGAAAAACAAGCAGATGATGTAATCACTGTAGAATCCTAATGTTGCTTCCCTAGCAATATCCGATTTCCATGCATGCATCAAGGGTGAGTTTACATGTTCTACCCGTGCTTGTATGGGTTTACTCCAGTTTCCTCCCACAGTCCAGACATGCACATTAGGCTCACTGGCTGTTTTAAATTGTGCCCTGAGTGTGGGTGATTGTGTGTGTTGGCCCTGCAATAATTTGGTGAGCTGTTCAGGGTGTAATCTGCCTTCTTTAAGTGTTGGCTGATATTGACACCAGCCTCCCACAACCCTAGTAAGATCAGCAAATGAATGAGTGAGTGATAAGTGCCCTATCATGCAAAAAATCCTTCAAAACTATCCTGGGTCCGGATCCAGATAACACCAAGTTTAATCAGTGCTTCGTTGGCTCAAGGCCCACATTTACTGAAAGTTTTGTGTAAATCTGTCTGTTATTTTTTGAGTAATTATGGTTTGACACACACTCACACAGGACCATTCTTATAACGTACCCCCTTGGTGGAGGTAATGAGCCCAAATTAATCTGTCATATATTGGAAAATTATAAATTGTGGGCAAAAACTTACACACAACCGACTGACGACTGGTCAGAAGAAAAGGAAAAGTGTTTTCCCTTTATTAATAAACCTGGTACTGGATTCAGATGACAGCAGACTGGTATTACAGACTCTCTGTGTGTGTGTGTGTGTGTGTGTGTGTGTGTGTGCTACCTTCAGCTTACTGAACAGTCTTGATTTCTGGATGAGATTTCCAGGCTAACTGTGAAATACCCGTCAAAAACCCGACACGACGTAACTATGCCCTTAATACATTACGTAATAACTCTTGGTGTGTACAAGTGTGTTTTTACAGGATGACACGACAACAAACAGTGAAAAAGTCAAACTCATTCTATAACTGATTATCGCATAAAACAAGTCTTTATCTTATTAAGTTTGCTTTCTAACACGCTTGCTGGCGTTGAAATAATTCAGCATTTATAAAAAGCAAACTGTGACACTGAAACATGACTTGATGAGCTGAACAACGATGTTAAACATTATAATGAAACAGTCTTGCTAACACCGTTAGCCACCTAGCCAGCAAGGCTAGCTCAACAGCTACCGGATAATGCGTTTCCCGGTAGTGCTCTAATTCATTGTGGAATACGCTGAAACTAAACCTACGAGTTACATACAACTTATTTAATCAAAATATATATGTAAACCCGGCTCTGGCATGACACATAACTTACCAATGCACTGGCCAACAGGAGTGCTATACGGATTCCCCAACAAGAACTCCATCTTGATGACAACAAACCCTGCACATTAAGCAGGAGACGACAGAGGGCGGGCGCAGAACGAAGCTTCTCCCACAGCGACATTTGATTGGATAGCACGAGAACACGTTTCACTGAATGATGACAGTGCTAGTCAATCAAACATGGAAGGCGATTTGTGCTACCTTCACAGGCTCCCAGTACAATTTACTCAACTGTAAACCGATTTCTCTCGAAACATACTTTATTCCTAATGCCTTGAATTTACTTGTAAATTAACCTAATGTTACCCAGATAGAGTTAATGAATACATCCCAGTAAATAATAAAACACGATGTGCTATTATTGAAAAAAAAAAGTGGAATGAAAACCTCAGAGATTCTGACTATAAAGTTATAGTCATATGATATATGAAACCCAAGACTATAAGACTCCTTCTATAGGTGTTATGTTTTATGTTTATCCTAAGAACAACTTTTAACTTCTCAAGAAGCATTATGCAGTTTGTTTAATCAAGCAAATTGTTGCTTGCAAGTTTCTGTTGGTTGTTGCTGTCTCTTATGCCGTTAATTCATGTAGCACAAAAAAAATGATCTGGTATCATTAAAAATGATAGTAAACTAATAATACTGCTTTTTTGCTCACAATCCCCTGGATGCGGATATAGTAAAAGAGTTTCACCTCTGCTATTGCTTCTCACTACTCTCTTGACTTTCTGGTACTAAATGAAACCTGGATTTCCCCACACAACTCTTACACACCCGCAGCTCTTTCCACTGCTTATACTTTCTCTCATACTCCACGAGTAACTGCATCTCCTCCTTTGAGCTTCATCCAATTCAATCAACCTCCTCATTGTGGTCATTTACCGCATTCCAGGACCCCTAGGACACATTTTAGAAGAAATGGACTCCGCAGCACTTTCCCCACTGACAACACCCCTCTCACTCTTCTGGGAGACTTCCAGCAAGTCATCTCATCATGCAATCTTACCACCTGCTCACTGGATCCAATCGCTTCCACAATACTCTAGACTATTTCTCAAGAGCTTCTCCCCTTTACCTCCACTAACTAATCTATAACTCTATATCATCTGGTCATGTACCAACCACATTCAAAAGAGCCAGGGTTCTAACCATGTTAAAGAAACCCTTTCTGGGGCCATCATACATCAGCACTAGAGCACTACAAACTGGTATAATGTCTTTGTTTTTTTTTTCTAAAATTCTTGAACACACTATTTATAACCAAATAGCTTTCTATCTTTTGCAGAATTTATAGTTCAGCATGGCGTTGGTTTGCTTTCTACCTAGAAGGCCGCTCATATCAGGTTACATGGAGGGGATCCACATCCTCTCCACGGCAACTTTCCACTGGCATTCCCCAGGGCTCAGTTCTTGGTACACTTGTGTTCTCTCTGGGTTCTCAGACCACTGCTATGCAGATGACACTTAACTTGTTCTCTCTTTTCCTACCTCAGACTCTGATGTTTCTGCCCAGATATCTGCATGTCTGGATCCCCTAATGGATGGCACTTCACCAGCTGAAGCTTAATCCTAGCAAGACAGAATTGCTGTTCATCCCAGTTAGCTCATCCCCACATCAAGATCTTGCAATCTCCTTGGACAACTCTGTGAGCTCTCCTTCAGTCACTGCATGAAGCTTTGGTGTCACCATAGACAATTGCCTGTCTTCTCATACCCCTAATATTTCTTGATTATGTCAATTTCTTCTCCTTATTATTCAAAGGTTTTACTTGTTTAAGTCCTGGCAGGTCTACCTTTGAGTGCAATCTGACCTCCGCAACTGATCCAGAATGCAGCTGCATGGCTGTTCTGTATTCTCTTACCCCACTCCACTGCTACGATATTTCTGCTGGCTTCCTGTAGCTGCTCACATTAGATTTAAAATACTAATGCTTGCTACAATGTCAAAAATGGACCTGCACCCTCCTACCTCAATGCACTTATCACACCCCACACTGCACTCTCAGATCCTCTAGCGCTGCTAGACCGGTCCCTCCTTCTACCAATGGACAAGAGAAAAATTCATCTAAATTCGTCTCTGTTCTAGCTCCAGGGTGGTGGAAAGAACTTTCTCTGGATGTCCGGACAGCTGACAGTCCGTGTGTTCAAACAATGGCTGAAATCCTACCTTTTTTGGCAGTGCATAGATTAGGACTATATATAACACACACACACACACACACACACACACACACACACACACACACACACACACACACACACACACACCACCTACCCATTGAGTTTGACTGATGGAATACTTAGTCCAGTGTAAGAATATGTTTACTGATTGTGACTTTAAAGCACTTCTGTAAGTCGCTCTGGATAAGAGTGTCTGCTAAATGCTGTAAATGTATATATAATTATTTCACTCCATCTTGTCATAGACACTGCCTGGCCAAAAAAAGTTGCACACTCTAATATTTTCATGGAGTGCATTTAGCCTTAATCACCGCATGTAATCCACATGGCATTGTTGCTCCAGTTCTTCAGGTCGAGGCACAGCAACTTTAATTTGGCATTAAAGTGAAGTCTGTTGACCTGTATGTACTGAATGACCAGATTATCACATCAAGGAACTATTTCTTCCCTGATAGCATGGTTATTAAACAGGGACTCAAATTACAAAAATTTTAATTAGTGTACAAACACTCCTTTATGGAGTCCGTTTTCTTATGTGTGTGTGTCCATGTAGCATGTACTAAATTCTTAAAGGGTATGCACATAACAATCTATAGTGGTAAATTAAATGGTTTTCAGCATGCATTTAAAGCTAAATTCACAAGGATTCCTACTCAGCAACATTTGCCTCACCTTCGCTGCATGATTGTTCTTTATTTGTGATGTTGTGCACTTTTTTATATCAGTTACATTTCAAAATGTTCTGCATTTTAAAACTTTTCAAGAACACACAACAAACTTCACAATCAATAACATTATAATTCCACCTGATTACATTTATATATCAGAGCAGAGGTGACAAACTAATTTTCACTGTGGGCCAATCAGTGAATTTCTAGGCCATTGAGGGCTGAATAATCACTTAACCTCTATTCAAAAAGGGCAATCATGAAATCTGCATGGCCATAGTATTTGTTTACATATTTGTCCTCTTTTTCTTTATTCACTTTCCTTTTCTGACAATGCTGGCGGTGTCATGAATGGCTAGCAGTTAACTTAAAATAGTTTTGCCCCACCTAGTGAATGGATGATGAATTACATTTCAGGGAAATAGTTGATTGACACGTGGTCTAGTAGATCTAAGTTTGGGCCACATTGAGGCATGACTCTGACATCTCAGATATGGCTTATGTTGTCAATATGTATATATTAAACATTCTTTGTACTTTGTTTCGCTAAAATTAAAATTCAAAGCACTAAATAAATTGATGTATGCTTACCTTAAAGTCATTTAATTAATTTTATTAATATAGGCTTAAACTACGATAGAGGTGTTGTGGTTAAGAATGATGTTGCAAGATATTCCCAGTTTATAAAATATATTGCTACATATGTGACATTTTGTCTCTCATTATGTATATATATTACAGTCAGATTGTGAAACCAGTCATTTCTCATGACTAAAAGTTTTAGGAATTTCACGAAATGACTGTTTTCACAATCAGACTGTAATATATCCAGGCCTAAGTGAATATATAATAGTAGTTAATTACTTACAGCTTAACATTCATCATAAGAAGCAAGACAGTAAAATATAACATAATTTAATTGTCATGTATTTATTACAAAATCCATCTTGACCACTTTTCTTAAATTCAAATTCAAATTTTATTTGTCACATACAAATTATACACAGTACAATATGCAGTGAAATGCTTAGTACGACTGTCCAAGATGTAAAGAAATATAAAGAAGAGATATAAAGAAGAAATATACTATTATCAAACAAAGGAACAATAACTATAACTTTAGGGTTATTAAATTACAAGGGGGGGGGGTAGAAATAATAAGGTAAAAAAATAAAATAAAATAAAATAAAATATGCATATCATGCATACATGTGCAGGTAGTAGGTATCAGGTAGTAGACTCAAAACTCATGTAAGTATGAACACAGGACCTTCTTGCTTTGAGGTGCACGTGCTAACCACTACACCACTGTACCACCCCATTACACAAATAGTGATATTATTAAGAAATAATATAAAAACATGCACCAAAAATCATGTACATATTTGGTTTAGTCAAAGGACTTTATTTATTCCAATGGAGACAAAAAAAAAAGATACATGTTTGTTGTCAACCCGGTTTATCCATGCTGGTAGTACATGATGTATACAAGCTTTGTACTTTGCTCATTTTATATACACACACACACACACCTCTGGGTCACAATATTCAGTTTCACATAAACACGTGTATATAACTGGGACAAATAAATATGTAGTGATGATTTAGGGATTACGAATAGGTTTTTTAAAATGTAATTATGTTTAAATGAGACTAGCCTATAGATTGGTTCCCAGCTCTGACACTGTTTGATCAATGCAAAATCTATGATAGCCAATGCTTGTAGGATTCATTCTTATAAAGGAGCCAGTTCAGGAAAAGCATCATGACACATGTGGAATGCTGCCTGGTTGTCAAGCTATGCGTTTCACCCTGCAGAATAATCATATTGAAACATTTTGCTGATGGCATGTATGTTATGGCGGTACCAAAAACAGGTAGACCCAAATGCAAGACAGAGATGACGGGATCAGGTTAAAGTGCAAACAAGGATATTTTATTTAATAACAAGGAACACGTGGAACATAAACACTCTGAGATCTAAGGCTG
>JBCNYG010000003.1:9031773-9044663 GCA_039654305.1 Porochilus rendahli | reverse complement strand
CGGCTGAGATGGGCGCCAGCCTCCCCGCGACCCTAATTAGGAATAAGCGGTTCAGAAAATGAATAAATGAATGAATATTTAAAAAGTTTTGATTTGAGTTCCTTAAAATCACACAAGCCATGTTATCCTTTCTTCTTTTCTTGTATTAGACTTGTCCTTTAATAATATTGAGGTGATCGAAGGGTTGGATTCACTTGTGAAACTTCAGGACCTGAGCTTGTTCAGCAACCGCATTTCAGTAATTAAAAACATGGATACACTGCAAAACCTGCAGATCCTTTCACTTGGGAACAATTGCATCTCGCATATCGACAATGTAAGTCCAAAATACATTCATGCTTTTAATAGCACTCTCCCATCCGTTCATCTACTTGTTGGACCGTTTAATCCAATAACGGTCGCAGGGAGACTGGAGCCTATCTCAGCCGACACATATGATCATGTGATATACCCTGTTTTAGGTGATATATTTAAGAAGATTTAAGGACCTGCACACACTTGATCTTGCTGGAAATCCAATCTGCAAAAAAGAAAACTACCAGAGTTTTGTGGTTGCATACCTATCAGACCTGGTTTACCTCGACTACAAGCTACTTGATGAGCAAACTGTGAGTTTGAAATTTATGTAAGAAGTACATGGTTCTGAGTCAAGCTACATAACTGTTATCCCCTGCTTATAGCAGCTATAAACAGCCACCGTCCTCATAGGCTTAATAAGTTAATATTTTAAGTTAATAAGTGAAAAATTTAGCTTCTCAGGCTTTAAAATTATAAAAATATTCCTAATTATACTAATTTGCTTTTCTAATTTGCTTTTCTTGTTGCTGTATAGTATATATGAAAATCTCAGACTCAGTGGATAATTAGGACTATTTTTATATTTTTAAAACATGACAGTGCTCATACATGCTCCATCACAATGCTCACATGCACTATTATGGGATGTTTTGAAACTCATTTGGATTTCAAGAGTTCAAGAGTTCAAGTTCAAGAAGTTCATTAAAGCATTATTCCAAGTTGGTGAGGTGGATAAAATTCTGACTGGTTCGCTATCACACAATCAATATACAATATTATTCATTCAATATTTTCTCATTACAGAATGGTGGATAGCCACCAGCTTATTCTTGGTGTTCTTCTATGAGCCAATATATTTCATTACTGAGATTGGATATGTAGAACATTTATGGCACGTGAATATTAATTATGCAAATATTACTCCATAACATATAAAATGGCTTGTCTGTCCTCCGTCATGGTAGTTGATGCAGGAAATGTGACTCTGCCTCTGTGCAATAGTCTCAGTGTAAATTGTTTTCTTTTGTGGACATTCACAAACAATGAAAGGATTTCATGGAAAACATTTTTATTTTAATATAATCTGTATATTAGTTTTATTATTTGATTTGTCTTTAATTGCTATATCTTAAAGATCTATTATAAGTCTTATTTTAGTAGTCTTGTTATCACTATTGTCATTGCATTATAGTGTTAATATTATTAATTGAAGAAAAGTCTAGATCAATTTCCACCCTGGGGATGTTTCACGTGTCTACAAATTATTGTATTACATGCAGGTATGCACATGTCTCCTGATTTTTAATTTGATGTTCAGTGAACTACCAGGAACAAATGGATTATTATAACTTGAAATAAAGAAATGTCTCCCCCTACTGGTTGAATATTTTGCCCCATTTTCAATATGATCCAACACATTAATCCCCTCTAAAATTTAAGGCCCAGACCCCACCCCTCTGCCACGTTTGATGAAAATCAGATCTGAATTTTTTGCATAAGTCTGATAAAATAAAATAAAAAATAATAAAATAAAATAATATATATATATATATATATATATAAAGCATTTAATAAATTCTTGGATCTGGCTTATGACCTGGATCTGCTCCAAAGTGTTACAGGTTCTTGCCAGACCCATACCCATAGCCAAATTTGGTGAAAATTGGTTCAGGAGTTTTTGCAAATCCTGCTAACAGACAAAGAAACAAACAATCAAAGAGATGCTGGTGAATGCATAACCTCCCCTGCCAAGCAGCAGAGATAATTATAAAATTTGACTTTTGTATTCTGTGATATTAAAATTACTAAGATCTCAAACTTTATATCCTCATTCAATAAATGCTTTTTATCCCAATTGGATAATGCTTCAGTCGAAACAGAGGACAACACTCATGGTTCTGCCATGGTTTCTGATTCTGAAATACTATAAACTCAGCAACATGCATTACAAAAATATTAAGAAAACTACACAATATGGCCCTCATGATCTTCAAGGTAAAAAAAAGCCTTTAATTCAAACTTTGAATGAGTTTCTTAAGATGCCGTCATGAAGCATGCTTGAGCATTGTGAGGGAACTGATGGCTACTAATACTACTTATAATAAATAATACAAGAATCCTGTTTTAGTTTGCTTTTCACCTAGTGTATAGGCTTCTTAAAATCGGAATGAGTATAAAAAGATGCTAATGCTTTGCTCGCACTATCAGTGAATTTGGAGCTCACCTGCTACTGTCTTGCTTGAAATATCTAAAAACACTCTTCTTGTTGGTTTTTCCTATGTAGTATTTATATGCCTGACCTTTGGTGAATAATTCTTAGTTATTCTGAAAAAGCAAACCCATCAGATCATAACATTTCCAGAAGCATAGAATATTATCTGAAATGTGTTTTCTACTTTTTTCTCTATTCAAAGCGAGAAAGTGCAAAGTCTGCGCATAGGCTTGGACTTGAGAGGATAATAAGTGGCGAACAGCAGAAGCAGGAGACAGCAGAGGCTCAGAAATATATGGAAAAAGAGCTTCAGCTGCATAAGGTGACACTCCTTAAATGTAAAATCAAAACAGCTATGTAGAACATTTTATTTGTTAATATTATTAAATCACGATGGGAGTGTAGTCTAGCAGTGCTTGAATAAACGCATGCCTGTGTATGATTAATATCTAGTTATATAGTGTGGGTCTTACAGTAAAGTGTAACATAGAGAGAGCAGAGAGAGGGACAGAGAGAAAGAGACAGAGAGAGAGAGAGAGAGAGAGGGACAGAGAGGGACAGAGAGAAAGAGACAGAGAGAGAGAGAGAGAGAGAGAGAGAGAATTCATCAGGAGACATGGATTTAAAATTAAGAGCAGTTTTATTCAGTCAAATGAGACAAAATCAGCAAATTGTTTAGCAGTTCAAAATAAAAGGTTCAGAAACACCTTATTCAGTCAGAGTGAAAAACAGTAGCAGTTCAGCGCAGCAGGTATGACTTCCAAATGAGTGTTCGAAGACACCCAAATGCACTCAAGGCCGGGCATATAAACAGTCAGGTTCTAGTGTGAAGTGTTCGCCACTATTATTTCTTGGCTTAGGAGAGAAGACAGTGGCTCAGATATTGTTTACAACAGGTAGTGTTGACACTACGTGGTAGACCTTGGGCAGACTTTGGGCAAACCTTAGGCTTTTTATGCATAAATCATCATTTAACAGTTAATAACAGTTTAATACACTTTTATCAATCATAATTCAACAATCATATCACAAGTATATCACTCACAATCATAATTCAACAATCATGTGTCCTGCTTCTACGAGAGAGAGAGAGAGAGAGAGAGAGAGAGAGAATGGTAGTATCCTGCATCCCTCTCTATCTATGGCCAGGTTTCATGGTTTGTTTCCATTTCAGTTTTTCATAGCTTTAGCAGAGCGCTTTAATTTCAGAAAGGTAACAGTTCCATTTGCTCTTCATGTCATGACATGGTATTTAATATGAAAACATTGTTTTAAAATATTTCTTTAAAAAAAGGAAAGAAAAACAACCTTATGCAAGTAACATTTTTGCAATATTAGAGTTTTTTGTTTATTTTTTTTTCATGTGTCATCACTCTACTTCGATCTCAAATTGTGCATTCAGCAGCTTAATGAAACATGGCTTCTCTTTATAACTCTCTCTTATGCCAGCCTTCACTTTCTGCAACATATTTAGCCCATTACAAATATCTCTGGATATGCAATTTGTCAAGCTCCTATTTGTCTCCTACCATACCATCCCCAAAAAGCGTAATAACTGTCTCAACACTCGCAAACTTGCAGGTAGACACTGGTGGGATAAATTTAATAATTTCCTGCGTGATATGTATTTAAGCAATGTTAAATGGTAGCTTCATGAATTTATCAAACCTGTAATGATTTTTACATCCCTAACTGTCCACTTGTACTGTAGCAATGATATTGTTCATATTGCAACGTTATCTCCACTATCTCTGCTGTCTCTGCACAGATTGGGATAAATGGGCTTATTGCATTACTCATGTTTACAGAACAATATCTTACTAAATAATGCAATCCTTTTCATTTACTGTATGTGTTGTAGGATGCATTTGTGGAATATTTGAATGGGCCTTATCTATTTGACAGCCTATTTGTAAATGATGATGAGGCTTCAAAGATGGCACACCTTCCTGGAGTTTCTACACTGCTGGAATCATATCCTTATTTTACTTTCAACTTTCTTATAATGCCATCATCATATTAATAAGGATATACTTATTAGTAAGGACAACTTTCTTCCTGCCGCAGGGGCTGGCGATATGTCTAGGGTGTCCTCTGCCCTCGCCTAGAGTCAGCTGAGATGGGTGCCAGCCTCCCTGTGACCCTAATTAGTTTTAAGTGCTTCAGAAAATGATGAAGAAGAAGAAACTTATCTTCTGAGCTCTGAGCAGGGAAAGAAATGCTAAGACTGCAGTATTAAAAGCCTTAGATCTAACATGCTTTAAGCCGTAGGAACCCTGTATAATGTACAATATATACAATCACTTGCTTCAGCTCAATCTAGTGTGAGGTATAAGGTTGTTAAGTCTATAATGTTGATAGTACAGTTTGCTTCAATTTGCTAATATAAATCACTCATCAGTTAGCTTGGTAATTCTTTGCTAACAAAAGACATGGAAGCATAAATGTTATTTCCTTGTTGTAGCTTAAACACACATATGCTAAATATGATGTAATCAGTCTTCATAGATAGTCGAGCATGCAGCATAACGCCAGCTCTAAACAGGAACAGAGCTGCTTAGTCCCCCCCCCCCCACTTAAATGGCAATACAGATGTAATATGTTCATTAACCGTGATGTTCAGTCATTAGTCATCCAATCTTTCATCATTGTTTATTCAGTCAGTAGAAAATGGACCAATTTGAAATTAAGATTCTATTTACATCTACCTTAACTGCATGTAAACATATAAGACACAGTTGGAGGCATTATGTATGCAGATTTTTGAAGCAGGTTTAACCCAGCAAGTGAACAGGCAGAATGAGGTGGAATGCTTCTTCACCGGTTTCCAAAAGACCATAGCTGACAATCAGCAGAGAGGAGCTCAAATAGTAGCTGACTTTGAGCGGTCTAGAAGAGAGGTGGGTTTCCTTTCAAACCTGCCATAGGCAGACAGCTGACAATAACTGTAATGGCTTCTGTTGGCACTCATATAACTAATGCAAATGCATTCGTTTTTGTTGTAGGTGATGGTTGAGATTCTGCAGGCAGAAAACCACATTGTGTTGAAGGACAGAATCAGAACTGAGATCATGCAGATTCGAGACACTCTTCTGACTCTAGAGCAGGAACTAGCGGATCAGTTAGAGGTATGGTGCACAAACTATTTATTTAATACTGCTGTATTAATTCACTATATGGCCAGAAGTATGTGGACACCCGACCATCACTGTTGCTAAAAAAAGGAAAATATGAATTGGTTACAAAATAGGCAGCTAAGGAATATGGCTTTGCTTACATGATAATGAATGACCACATTATGCGTTAGTACGCATGTCCGTACAACCTCTGCTGGAAAAGTGTTCTTACACTGTGGCTGCAGAATTTAACATCTTTAATAATTTGTAAAATACAAGATGTTACAGTAATCAACATTTATTCGCTAAAGGCGAGGCGCATGTCACTGAATAGCCCCCAAGATGGACTGGCAATTCAATCCAACAGCATCACCTAGCCTGAACTGAATAACATTTTTTGTATATGCTCCACGAGATCATAAATCAAGATTTTTGTTGTGTTTTTTCAATTATATATTTTATTTTAATATATTCATCATGACAGAGGCATGTCAGGTGATCCCCATATGCTCGGTGTAGCTAACGTTGTCTTTTTAAACCCATTCAGTGTTAGTATGCACTACATAGGCACATGAGAAACAACAACAAAAAAACCAGGCGGCATGGTGGTGTAGTGGTTAGCAGGTCTGCCTCCGGGTTCTCCAGTTTCCTCTTATTGGCTGTTCCAAATTGCCAGTAGGTGTGAGTGTGAGTGTAAATGGTTGTGTGAGTGTTAACCCTGCGATGGGCTGGCAAGCTGTCCAGGGTGTACCACCAGTTTGTATAGGTTTCTTTTACTTATTTTAAAAATGGTAGACTTAGGCAGGTGAGCTTTGTGCACTATGCGAGCAGAGCATAAGCAATGTGTGATAGCCTGTTTTTAAGCCCAATTAAAGTTTAAGTATATACTACTCTGAAACACTAGAAAAACAAACTAAACCACGATTTTTATGGTTACTTTTTCCTTTTTGAAAACATGACAGTGCCACATGACCGTGACAAACCTGAGATGCACAACTGCTTAAGTATATACTCCATGAGTACATGCGCAAGAAAAGCACACTAAAACAACATTTTTACTTTTTATGTTTTTTATTTTACATCATCTTGGACGCAGAAGAGCATGAAAGCATGCGTAAGCAGGTGTATCCTTAACTCTCTTTAGGAGTTTAACTATATGCTAAGGGGAAATAATGAACAGCATTTCTATTGTTATATTTGAACTTACTTATAACATTTGAATACTTTTGCAGGGCACTGTACATATAAAAAGAACAAAGAACTTTGTAAACTGCTGTTATTTAAAATAATCAATTTCACAGTGGTACTAGCGCTACATCACCCTCTTGTTGAGTATTAACACATCTCATTGTGTGATTTACACGTTTATACATTTCTTGACTGTACACATAGTTATATCTTTTTCCAGGATATCATTGAAGAGTTTGAAGGAAACATCACAGACATGGTTGGAGGGTTTGCCGAATATGTACAAGACATATATCCTTTTACAAAAACAAAAAAAAGTACAGAAGAGAATCTGGTCTCACTATAATGTCAAATATTAAGAAATGCATTTTCTTTAACTGTGGTACACATTTGCCCAATGTCGAGATCTGGAGAAACGTCATAATGAGAACGTGCTCAAGATTGTTGTGACAATACTGGAGAGATTGGCTAAGAAGGAGCAAGAAAAAAAAGAGGATTTGCCTAATGAGGAGGATATGCCTGATAAGGAAGATTTGTCTAATGGTGAGGATCTGCCTGATGATGTGGATTTGCCTGATGATGTGTGCTTGGTGAGTAGAACAGCACAGAATTATGAGATAGAGGGATTATAACAGAATAAGAGCACATCTTTAAATAAGGTATGTGATGTTACTCTTTAATGCTGTTGTCTAGCTTTTTGTGGACAAAGACGCCATGATGAATGTCGTCAGTGCATCACATGACACACGCCTGTTGAAGATTGACAACCGAGAGAGTGAGCTCTTGACACAGATCAACAACTGGAAAAGTGCACTACTGAAGTCGGTAGGAATCAGAATCTATTCAACATTTAACTTTAGACAGCTCTCTCGTAAAAGAAATTACATTGATCAGCCATAACATTAACACCTGACTACCAAGGAGTGGGATTTATTAGACGGGCAGTGAGCAGTCAGTTCTTGAGGTTAATGTGTTGGAAACAGGAAAAATGAACAAGTGTAAGGATTTGAGTGACTTCGCTAAGGGCCACATTGTGATGCTAAAAGGCCAGGTCTATTCACCTTCAAAACGGAAGGTCTTCTGAGGTGTTCCTGGTATGCAGTGGTAAGTACCTAACAAAGGTAGTCCAAGGAGGGACAACCTGTCTGAACTGACTAGAGTGCTGTGAACTGACATCGGTTCCCAAGGCTTACTCATGCGAGTGGGAAGCGAAGACTGCAATGTGTCTGGTCTGATCCCACCAAGAAGCTACTGTAGCACAGACTGCTGAAACTGTTAATGCTGGCTGTGATAGAAAGCTGTTAGAGCGTAGTTCATTGCAGCTTGCTGTATACAGGGCTACCTAGCTGCACACAGGTCTAGTGGTGTTAATGTTATGGCTGATCTGTGCTTACCAATGTATTATATTGCAACGCACATGAGATCAAAAGAGCTGTTCTACAATTGCTATTTTATAGTACTGTGCTGAAGTCTTAGGCACCTGCAAAGAAATACTACAGTGAAGATGCCTTAAAAATAAGCTCTCACTCATTTATTTGCCCAACCACTTAATCCTATTTGGGTCACAGGGAGGCTGGAACTTATTTCAGCCAACACTGGTGAAGGTGGTGTACACCCTGAACAGCTCTCCAGACCATTGCAAGGCCAACACATACACCCATTCACACACATATCTATGGACAACTTAGAACATATAAGCATAAAGTGTATGTCTTTGAACTGTGGGAGGAAACCAGAGTACCCGGAAGGGACATGCAAACTAACCTCACCGAGCCTGGGACTTGAACCCAGGACCTTCTTGCTGTGAAGCTGATGTGCTAACCTCTACTTTATCATGCCATCCCCATAGAAATAATAATATAATTAAATATGCACGTCCGCTTCATAGCAAGAAGGCCTGGGTTGGATTCCCATGCTTGTGTGGGTTTCTTTTGGGTACTCCTGTTTCCTCCCACAGTCCAAAAACATGCACAGTAGGCTAATTGCCTGTTCCAAACAACCGCTAGGTGTGAGTGTAAGTGTGAATGGTCGAAAGTGTGTTGGCCCTGCAATGGTCTGGCAAGCGGTTCAGGGAGTATCCCACCTTTGCCCAGAGTTGGCTGAAATAGGCACCAGTCTCCTCGTGACCCTAATAAGGATTAAGCAGCTTAGAAAATGACGTTGATATGATGAAAAATGTACTGTAAATGTAAAAAAGAGTACTTAATGAAATGTTTCATTGTGACGAGAGATGAGACTTTGCTTTAACCTCTTGAGACTCCACTGTCCTCTTAGGAGGACATCAGGACATCACTGTCCTCGTAGGAGGACCACACAATATTGAGTGTATGTCGCTCTAAGATCCCCATATGAGAACCAGTGGGTGTTACTCTTTTGCCAAACTTCCCCTTGTTTGAAGAAATTAATCAAGTTTCAGATTATTGGGAGTTGCGGGAAAGAAGCAGTCTGAAGAAATGAGAAGACACACAACATTAACTTTTGGGTCTCAGGTGAATATTAACTGCAGACCTAAGCGCGCAAGCATTACGATTGATAGTATTTGGCCTTAAGCTCAGCTTAATCGGCCCTCATACTAGTAGTAGATACATATAAGTGTGTGTGTTTGTGTGTGTATGCATTACATGTACTAACACTATTACTAACACTACTAATGTAGCCTCTGGTTTTGTCATGTTTATAAAACTAATTAAGAAATGATGCTAACGTTAGATGCTTGTGCTTAATTCTGGACAGAAATAATACTTACCAGTCAATGTTGTTGGCACGATTTTCACAGCCATCATTTGCATATCCATGAGCTCGATCGGGAGACACAAATTTTATACTTGATTTTTTTATTAAGGAAAATGACCCAATATTACATATATGTAAGTCATAAAAGTATGTAAACCTTTGCTTTCAAATCCCCTTGTACAATATTAACAGTAACTAATTATTTGTGGTAACTGTTGATCCTGTACATCAACCTGAAGGGATTTTAATCCATTCCGCTGTATAGAACAGGTTAAACTTTAGAACGTCGGTGGGTTTCATCACATAAACTGCTCATACAACCTTTCGATTAGATTCAGGATGGTCAGGACATTGACTTTGCCATGAAATAACGACCACTGTGGTATATGTTCATACTCTAACAGTTATTTCGCCTCAGGCTCCGTGGAGGTAACTGAATCGAACAGTTCCCTCTGAGTTACATCTTGAGGACTATTCAGTGACAACCACCTTACCCCCCACAAATTATTATTTATTATATTACACTTTATTAATATATTTCACCAGGCATAAAAAATGATTATCTCTAAGATACCTAACTAATGATTTACTTTTTGTCATATAAACGGTTCCCTAAACATTTCTAAGGACATATCACCTATGTGTTTATACTAAAAAATGTCATATTTTCAGATCATTAGTCAAAGGTTTCCTTACATTACATACATAAAGCCTTTTAATTGCAACTAACATTAAATGTTTCCTATTCATTTCACCATAGTACAGATGATACAAATTAAGGAACAAAAAGGATGTTTATGAGGCAAAAGGTGATAATAGATGTATTTCTCTGTCCATAAAACATTTATGGCATTTACTCTTATCCATGTTAACTTAAAATTGTCATATTTATACAACAGAAAAATCGAGGGATAATGGCCTTGCTCAGGGACCCAGCAGTTGTGGTACTGGCGATTGAACCCCTGATCTTTGGATCAGAAACCCATTTCCTTAACCACCGAGACACCACTGTTACAACCTTAGTTTATTTTACACTTAAATTCTTTTACTTGAACCCAATTACAAATCCATTTACATATTTCCACTTCCCATTGCCATCTACTGTGATTGTAAGCCAGACCTGAATTATAACTAAGGCTAGGTCTGGCCTGTCCTTCCTTGGACATGAGGTCAGCGTGGGCCCCTGCTTGCTGTTGAATACAAATGGGTAGCCTCATAGTGACTACAGTCTGAATTTAGTCTACTTTCCTGCTTTCCAATCTGCCTTTTTTTCTAAACTGCTTAAAAAACCCAGTGCTATAGTGCAGGTTAAAACATATACTGTATATATATACTCTGTCTTAACAGAATCTCATGAATGTAACTGCAGGGATTTTCATCACATCACATACGCTAGACAACTGAAATAAAACATATGCAATTGCCTAAATTCTAACTCCAGCGAAATAAAGATTTAGGTTCTGCCTAAAAGAGGGGCCCCTAATAGATATTTCTATTAATTTGTGTCCAAGGCTTGTGTTATAAGAGTAGCGCGGCTCCTTTAAGGAGGAAACAAATAAATAAGTCCCCCCTTGGTTACCACTAAGTTTTTTTTTTACAACCTTTCACTCGCTGCTTTCTGTGTTCATTTTTGTTACCTTTCTTGTTAGTTTAATTTTCCATTTAACAAGATCATGTTCCATGTTTCCATTAATGTGTGGTGGTGTTTTACTCAATGAAAGCTTGTCTGCTTACTTGAGTTAGACTGTGTTTTCATTCTGTATGAGTCTAAGTGGTGGGAGATGAGCTTCTATTTTTTGGGTTTCAGTTTCGTTATTATTAATAAATAATTTTTTTATGGCCACAGGTGCACATACAAGTGGGTGGTACACAACAGCCAATCAGTATCAACTCAGTGATGCGCCAGTCTTATAGAGTTTCCTGTGGTGTGGACATGGGACAACCATCCAAATAATCTTCCATGACTATGGTTCTCCACTATAACCCAAAAAACAACTACAACTGTGGATATGGGACAGAACCAAATGCTTCTTCAAGATGCTACTCAGCTTTTAGGTCAATATGAACTATACTCCAGTGCTGGATGTGAGTTGGGTGATGCTGGGAAAAAGATGATGATTCATTATACTTAACAGTTGCGCTGCTATTTAAGCCACCACTGTTGTGTGACGTAGCTAAATAATCCCTATCAGGAGCTGCCTGAGTATAAAAAGAGATAATCCTATCGAGAAAGTAGATGAGTGGGAGTTGTCAGGTAGAATAAAAAAGAAGATCTAACTGGGTATTCAGCCAAAACCACAAGATAACTGTCACAAGAAAGCAAAAGCAACAGAAGGTGGTGATTTAGGTTTTTAAAAAATATAAAATGGGAAACAGCAAAAGCAGCGCTTTGTCTAAGGAGATTTTGGAAGATTTAAAAATGAACACCAAATACAGTGAAGCTGAGCTCAGTGCCTGGTACACCACCTTCCTGAAAGAGTGTCCCAGTGGGCGAATAACTAAGGAACAGTTTGAGGGCATCTACGCAAGCTTCTTTCCTGATGCTGATCCCACAGAGTATGCACGGCACGTTTTCCGTAGCTTTGACCTCAATGCTGATGGCACGCTGGACTTTAAGGAATACATAATTGCACTGCATTTAACTTCCTCAGGCAAGACTCTGCACAAGCTCGAGTGGGCCTTTGCTCTGTATGACGTGGATGGAAACGGAACCATCAGCAAAAATGAAGTTCAGGAGATTGTGAAGGTGTGTACGTATGTACATAGTATAGATATATTTTTTTACTTTAGTCCAAGCTGACTGCAATGTGAAAAGTATACTTTACTCTTGCTAATATTGTCTTTGTGGTTAAACTATGGTAGTATAATAGATTATGCCTCTTAAGTGTGTTTCATTTTGTTTGTTATTACAACCCATTATCTATTTATTTCAAATGATACTTATATTATTTATTCTTGATTCTGCCTAAATCTAGGCAATTTTTAATATGATTTCTGTTGAAGACCAGCAAAAACTTCCAGAGGATGAAAACACACCAGAAAAGAGAGCAGACAAAATATGGAACTTTTTCCAAAAGAAAGACAATGGTATTTACAAAAATATATAAAAATAATATGTCTGAATAACACTAAATTAATTATATTTTATTGCATGATATGATATGATTTTATATTATATGATATTATAAAATATGATATTATATTATATTATATTATATTGTATTATCTTATATTATATTATCTTATATTATATTATATTGTATTATCTTATATTATATTATATTATATTATATTATATTATATTATATTATATTATATTATATTATATTATATTATATTATATT
>JBCNYG010000003.1:9014348-9028401 GCA_039654305.1 Porochilus rendahli | reverse complement strand
AATAATAATAATAATAATAATAATAATAATAATAATAATAATAATAATAATAATAATAATGATAATAATAATAATAACTAAAATAAAGCAATGTGATATTTTATTTACACCATTGGCAAGGGTTTGAGGTATAATTTGTGATATCTTCATTTAATAAATTTTACTATAAAAATTAAAAAAGGAACAGTTTTTTGGACACACGAAGACTTTTAATGTGTATAGGGATCAGAATTCTAGCCTGAGTATTACATAGTATAAAAAAGAAAATTAATATCAATACTACAAATCTATCTTTTTATTAATATTATTCATTGTATTAATATCTACTATCAATACCTGATCACACCACCTAGCTCTGAGCTGCTTGAACTCATCATACTTTCTTTAAAGTTTTTACACAGCGGTTTATCCTGTAGTTTTTACAGTTTATACGGTTATGTACCACATACAGCTCTATTTCTGATTTCTGCACTGCTTAAACTTCAACTCCCGTCATGCCATTTTTCAAATGGCGAATCAACGGCGCCTTACTTTTGCACGTGACCGCTCGCCATCCAATCATTAGAGATGTTCAATTTTTACCGACCCCATTCCTTGATAGTTGCCGAACGACGGACGGTGCGTCTGCCAGGAGCAGAGGGGAGCTCTCTGAATTAACACACCTCACCACCCCATGTGTCCCTTTCCTAAATCTTGTTGAATTCGATTCATAACCCTGAACCGGGGTTTACCCCGCCGAAGCGACAGAGAAAGCTATGCCGGTCCGTACCGAGCGCTGTCCCGGTTCAACAGCGGCCTGCGTGTCCTCGGCCTCTCTCATCCCGCCGCCTCCGATCAACACGCAGCAGCCCGGCGTGGCCACCTCGCTCCTGTACAGCGGCTCTCAGTTCCGCGGCCACCAGAAGAGCAAAGGCAACTCGTACGACGTTGAAGTGGTTCTACAGGTGACTTAATGTGGCTCATTTATTGCTTCTCGTGTCCTCTAAGTTCACCCGGTTTGCTACACTCAGGTTCTCAGGCTAGTTTTATTTTGTAACCCAGAAACGCAGGGAGTTTAGCGCACCACTTGTTAGCAGCTGCTTCTCGACAGGTATTTTAGTGAACTAGCTTGGCTTGTTTCGGTGACAGTTGACCAAACTTCAGGCTAGTTGGTTTGCTGGCTGAGACGTTAGAGCAGAGTCTGGTTGCTAACACCGTGTTGTGATTCAGTTCAGGCACAGAACTATGTGTCATAAGACAGTCACGCTTCCTGAGCGCTGTGGATTTGAAACAGGTCAAATGTTCACGTAAATTCATTAAACATGGCCGATTCCACAAATGGCCGAGGTCTGTGACGATAAAGTGACGTTATCACTTTGGCTCACATTTGTGCTTCATGAAGAATGAAATTGTGCCAAGTAGCTGTGTGATGAGTGCCATCGGTTTCATTCACCACCCTGTAGAAAGTTGTGACCCAAATCAAACAGGCATGACAACACACACACACACAGGATTATGAATCTTCCCCTCTAAACTCCTAGAGCTTCCAGAAGTAAACTGTTCTAACTTCTGTACAGATCTCATGTAGCAATGTAATCTGTCAGATCAGAATGACTGTAGCTTGTTGTATCTATATGATATGAAGAGCATATGGATTTCACACTCATGCTGAACCCATTTACAGGTTTAACATAAGGCGTAGTGGTTAGCTCGTCCGCCTCACAGCAAGAAAGTCTTGGGTTTGTTTCCCCGGCGGGCTCGCCCAGCCCTGTGTCTAGATTGCATGTTCTCCTTGTGCTTGCGTGGGTTTCCTCACAAGCCGTGCACATTAGGCTGATTCGCTGTGAATGGGTGTGTGTGTGTGTTGCTCTGTGTTCATATAGCGAGCTGTTCAGGGTGTACCTCGCCTTCGCCCAGTGTCAGCTGAGATAATGACCAGCCTCCCTGCGACGCTAGTGGAAGTAAGCTGTTTGGCATGAGTTTACAGTGTGTGATTACAAAGTAATGACAGTCGTACAGGAAAAGAAGTTGCATCTAGATAATTTCCCATGTGTGAAGTTTTTTTTTGTCCAGCCATTTTCTAAACTTCTTATTCCTTAGGGCTGCTGGGAAGCTGGTGCCAATACCAGCTGAGTTCAGGTGAGAGGTGGGGTACACCCTGAACAGCTCACCAGTCTGTTGCAGGATTAACACTGATACAAACAACCAATCACACTCACATTTACACTTGCTGGCTATGTAGAGCGGCCAGTTGACCTTATGTGTTACCTAAAGGAAACTGGAGTACCTGGAGGAAGCCCATGCAAGGACAGTGGAAACTCCAATATCAGCCATGAGATTTAAGCCTGAAACCTTCTTGCTGCGAGGTGACAGTGTTAACCACTGAACTGCCATGCCGCACCATATATTATATCATATTAAATATCCCAAGCCACACAAATTCAAAGCAAAAGAAACGGTCACAGGCTTTTCATTTCACCTGTTTGTAATGTTAAGTCATCACTGCTGTTTTTGAATGTCGAGCTGGTGATTATGTGGAATGGGGGGGGATCAGGTGACCAGCCTAAAAAGTCTCAAATAATTGACTTTGTGGCGGTATGGTGGCACAGTGGTTAGCATGTCTGCCTCACAGCTTGGATGTTTCTGTGTGGAGGTCGCATGTTCTTGCTGTGCTTGTGTCGGTTTCCTCCGGGCACTCCGGTTTCCTCTCACAGCCCAAAGTCATGCACAGTAAGCAAATTGGCTGTTCCAAGTCGCCCATAGGTGTGAGTGTGAATGGTTGCGATGTGTTGGCCCTGCAATGTTTATATGTAGGTGTTAGCCCTGGCGAACTGTCCCTGCGACCCTAACTGGGATTAAACGGCTTGGTAAATGAAATAATGACTTTGTGCTTTGCATTGTTCAGCATTGTGATTACAGCTCTAGATCTCTTTCCCTCTTCTTTTTAGCACGTAACAATGGAGGACTCGTACCTGTGTGGATATCTGAAGATCAAGGGGCTGACTGAGGTGAGGTGACCTTCACATCCATGACACATGCATTCTGAGTTAATGTCTGCTTTATTAACATGGCTCTTATTAGTGCATTTGGGTTTAATTCACTTCATGCTGTGAACCACATGTCCAGGCATTCTCACTGACCCCTATTAAATTTTCAGATGTTTAAGTATGAGATGTTGGAAGTTGCTGTTCAGTAACAGGTTTAAAAGGTGTTATATATAAGGAAACAGTTTTGGTTCAGAGTGCTGCATACATTGTCTGTCGTAATGTCTATTTGTGCTGTCAGTTATATGGTCTGCTATGACTGTTTTTGTCTTGAGTTTTGGTTACGTGTGAGGGAAATATTTAATGTTAAAGGATCCCATGCAGAAGCTTAAAGGATGTACTGAAGATGATACATGATGGAGGTTTTTAATACTAAGTCTTAATAAACTGTTTGTGACCGGAGGAATCTTTGGAGGAAGTACCTCCTTTTCCTGTGTCTGCGCTGCAAGAACTGAGGACGGTCCTAATCCTTAGAAGGCTGTTTTCAGGGACTTTTCTTAGCTCCAACCTCCCCTCTCAGAACAGGAGAAACCAAAAAAGCAAAAGCAAAGCAAAAGGAGTCAAGATTTTTTGAGCCTAATATGAAGCGAATGGAAAAAGGACTTTTTGAACTGAATGGCTGAACAGTTTTCAAAGATTAGGAACGTGTTTAAAACCCCTAACCACAGACATAAACACAAGACCAGCACTACTCGGCGTGTATTCGCCCAGCACTACTATATGGCGTGTATTCGGAATGTCCTGAAGTTTCCGCCATCTTACCAGAGACTGTTTTAATTTGACAACTAGGCTTTATACAAGCTGCAGGATTGAGCCATTTTGCTTGGTTTTGCACTTTATTTTGAGTAAGGTCCGTCATGTGAGGGTCTTGTCCGTTTTTGTGTTCATGTCTATGTCCGTAACAAATTTAATGTATGAACCCAGTGCATGTCTAGTATCTTTTGTAAACCAAATTTCCATCTATATATGAATGAAATGTCTTGTTCGATAACATTATTGATGATATTTATTCTATTTTCCTCAAACAACCTTGATGCTCATTTAAATAACTGAAAATAATAATTCTAAATGCTAGCACAGTAGAGTAACAAGCAAAACGCTTTGGCATGACATAAAAAAACTGTTTCCTCTAACCCGACCAACCTGGCAAAATTGTGCTGACCCAAAGGTTTCTTTTGCCATGTCAAAAAAATTAATCTGACCGACCACTCAGTCCAGAGAGCACAACTTAATTTCTTTTAGGCCCCTGCTGCTGAACTGCTTGCAAAATCTCCTATTTTACACGGCCTAAGAAAGCGAATTGGAAAAGGTTTTGGGGAACTTGTATGTGTATGGCGACATCTCTCCAATAAAGATATCTTAACCTCTGTTGATCGCTTGCATGTAAGTTCAACTCAGTTGCACCCTGTGCCCGCCCACATCATTGCTTGATAAAATTTTTTCTCTCAATGCTCATTTCACTGGCGATCTTTGACTTAGCGTGGTCGCTCGTCGATTCCTGTGTGAATCTGACTTTACAGTAGATATTATCTGAGGTTGTTTGTGGGAGTCTCTGCTTGTTAATGATTGATAAGATGTGTGAAGTTGTGTTGTTTTTATGTGTTTGTGAAGGTAAAAAAATATCAAAACAAGTTTTCTTCAACAGTCGTAGTAATAAAGGTCCAGGGTACTTGCCCACCTCCATATTTTAGTTGATCAGATTAGGCAGCTAATGTAATGTAGCTTATGGTGAGCAAGCTAATTGTGATATTACAGACTGCAGGAAACAGAGTGTATTAATTGTCATGAAGGAACAGTCGTAGATTGAAGTAAGGATAATATACTTTCTAGTTTGTGGATTATTAAATGCTAATTGCCATGACAGCAAGGTTACATAATTTTTGTCTAGCCATGTGGTTTATTAGCATATGAATGTTAATTACATTCGCAGTATGTTTTGCTTAAGACTTAGCATTATGAACACGTTAGTTAACTTGGCTTCGGGTCCTTGAGTTAATGGGTCTCTGTAAACATTTTCTCTTTAGGAATATCCCACCCTGACTACTTTCTTTGCTGGGGAGATCATCAGTCAAAAACGTCCCTTTTTAACCAGGAAGTGGGACGCAGATGAGGATGTTGATCGCAAGCACTGGGTAATAAAAGCTGAACATTAATTCTTTAGACTTTGGCTTTTTTAAACTTCCCAGACCGGCTAACGTCTAAAAGCTACTAAGGAGGTAACAGTGAGTCATGATGCCATGATGTGGTGGTATCATGTGCCACAATGGTGTCATGATGCAAAAAAAAAAAAAAGGATGTGTGGTGGTGGAATGTGTGAGTCACTTTTTTTTGTTATTAGTTATGCATTTTTTTTAACACCAGCAGTTCCAGTCTACACAACCCATAGAGTTAAAATGTATAGCATTGGCTCAATCTTGGAAAAAACCCCAACCCATTTCACTTTGTACAGTTGTGAGCAGAAAAGCATTTCAGAAATCAACGCAACTGCAATGTTAATAGGGTTGGAGTTTGATGCTCACAGCATGAATCCAATCACCCAACCTGTCTCATTGATAGCCCAGACCAATGTAGGTGAAGTAATGGTATTGGGGTTGGCATACATCAGATCTGTTAATACTAAACAATTATTGCTTGAATGCCACAACCTTTTAAATGTTGTAGTTGACCATGTGCACCTGTCATGGTCCAGATATACCCATCTTCTTAGTCAGGTATGATAACGCACCATGTCACAACACAATAATCAACTCAAACTGGTTTCATAAACATGCAAGTGAGTTCAGTGCTCTTTCTTTATGTTTGGAGCAATCATATAGGTATTTTTTTAATTTAAAGTCTTATTGTAGTAAATGTTTTTATGGTAATAAATCCTAAAATTGTTTTTAGATCAGAAGCACAATCCTGGTTTAAATGGAATGAAAAACAAATAACCAAAAAATTAGGCTTGATTCAGTTATTTAGGTACTAAACTACTAATGAACCTAATATTTCACTACAAGGGGATAAAATAAATCAGGATGTTAGCTGTAGTGCTGTTAATTAAAATAATGGATGCATGCAGAAACCCTAACCCACAACTTTCCAGAGAACCAATTTCAATCCAAGTAGTATACTGAAAAGATTCCTGCAAAGGTTACTTTTAAGCCTTTTAACATCAAGAAAAAATTAAAGTTAAAAATATTAAATAAAGTCCACATCCCTGAACCAAGTATTACTGGGCTAATTTGTGTGGAAAAACTTCCCACATAGTTTACCCGGATGGCTTCCCAGGGCAGAATAAATCTCCAGCTTACCATAACAGTGGGCAAGGTGTGTTCATAACATGGCCTTTTATTTAATCCAAGTTTAAGTAATACCGCTTCTCTAACAACACGCAACACCCACAGTGTCACATTTTTATAGAGCCCTGAACACAGTTGCACTTAAAAAAACAAACAAAATAAAGACATACAGCTTTTCTCAGCATGCAGAACAACCATTTTTTCTTCAATCTGAGCATGCTCAATATATTAGTATTTAGGGTGATGCTTTAGAGAATCAACCATTCAATGACATGGATAATTTTTTGAAGTAAATGAAGCCCTTTCTCGCACACAAAACTTCTGCTCTGCGCTCACTTCAGTGCTTCACAACCAAACTGTTTTGCATGACCACACACGGATTAGGAAAAGCAGATCTGAGTGTGTTTTCCATTTTTTGTATTAGTGTATATTCTAGTTACCATGTGCACAGTGTAATTGAAAATAGTATATTTTAATTTCTTTATTAAATTAATTAAAAAGTTCACTTTCATACGAGTTAGTTGGACCAAGCTGACGTTTGAAGTCAACACTTTAAAGTGATGACAAAATCACTGAGATCGTTTTTGTTTACTATGACACATGGGCACCAAAGTATTGGCTGGCAATCACCTCACCCACCATGCATCAAGGAAGTATTTGATTAAAAAGGTATATTGCTACATATTAAGCTGCAGTGATATGTTCAAAATATAATTTATATTGTTGTTATGGTCCTAAACATACCAAATTAATTACATTTGAATGAACAGATCACAACAACACTAAGTGAAGCCAATTAAAAACATGTTTTTAATCCAGTCTAGTGTATCCAAATATTTGGCTGGTAATTTGGCAATAATGATTATAAACATTTAATATAGCTTGTCTGTTTCCATTAAATCGTGTTGCTTTATCAATGTTTTTAAGTGAGTTTCGAGAGTGAAACAACAGCCTCTTCAAACTGGCTTATGCACACGATCAAATGGATTTTAGCATGTTGTAACTTCAAAACTGCAAGTAAAAACCACCCGATAATGAAAATATACATATGTTCACGTGTAACAGGAGGTTATGGGAGTCTTGCTTTTCATTTCAATTTAATGAATACTCTGTTCTAAAAACTTTATTCATTACATCTGTAGCATAGGTGAGATCACAGTTCACTATAACTTCTGAGAAACAGCAGAAAACACATTTACTCAAAGTTGATTTGTTCTGAATGTGTATGTGCGGTTGTTGATTTCTGATACACCACCAGCATTGCACTGAAGCACATTGCTATAGCTTTACTAGCTGTTATGTTGAAACTGAAATTGAGTCACTTCTGTATTGACATGTCTTTGTTGATAACACAACCACAAATGTTTCTGCTTGAAAGAAAGCGGTACTATCAGTTTGAGGATAAATAAACAAATGCCATCAACAAAAGAATATGCAAAAATGTTTAGGGGGAATAGCCAAAGGTTTTTCTACCTCCATGATAAGCTTGTTTTGATTGGGTTGAAAAAACTCTTGAAATTTTCTTTTAATTGTTGTGGATTTACAGATTATTTTTGAATGTGTTTAATTGTTTTGATCTCCACAGGGCAAGTTTCAGGCATTTTATCAGTATGCAAAAAGCTTTAATTCAGACGACTTTGACTATGAAGAACTCAAGAACAGCGACTTTGTCTTCATGCGATGGAAGGTAAAAAAAAAAAAGTGCCATTGTTGTATGGGTTGTGAGGAGTAAAATGCTAATAAACCTTAGAACTGATTCTCACTCCTGGTTGATCAAAATTATAAATGAATGTACATTCTAGTGAGTGGTTGTGTCTGTTTTGAATTACAGATTTGCCGATGTGTTTAAAATACAATAGACATCTGGATAGTAGCAGCAGCTACAGTGGAAGAGATATTGCCAATATTATTATTACCAGCACTACTACTAATAATAACATTCTTATTTGTTATATTTCATTATTTATCTTTGCTTATTTATAGTGGCTCTGCAATCTGTGTCTGTTCATCTTTCCAAAAGCTGTTTAGTGCAGTGATGGCTAAATTGATACTAGCTAATTGTTGCTAGCATTACCTTTCAGCTGCTTCCTATATTGGCTTCTCTAAACTTAGGTTTGCTTCAAACTTTTTTTTTTATAGTGGCCCATGGTTTACTTTGGCTTTGCATGTATTATGCTCTATCTTCACTCCCAGTAAAAAATAGGCACTGACAACATGCTAGCCTGTGGCTTTTAGCATGCAAGTGACTGCGATGTTCAATGCGTGCGCGTGACTTTGACCTGTGCTGGAATCGTACACACCGGCTCAGAATCGGAAATTTGTGAGAGTGCCCAGTTGATCTTCGGTCAGGGTCTGTATGGATTCTGGTCTCTGGCTGGTTTCTCTGTGCAGTCATAAAATACATTTCACCAGATTAAAGAAGCATTCACTTGGTACAATGTCATTTTTGCAGTCTTCTTTAAAAAGTAATATTCTAATATAAATATATGGAACGGCATGCTCATTGAAGGTTTGGATAAATTCAGTTTAACTGATTATAGTTGTGAGTGATAAGGGAATTCTTGTAAATTTAATCATTAAATAAAAAAATAAGTACAACATTCATAGTGAAGGAATGTTTCACCAAATATCAGTTGTCCGTATCCTTTATTACAAATAATCTGTATTAGCTTAGGAAAAAAAAATTAGTCCGTCCCTAATTTTATCACTAAAAACAAACAAACCAAAAAAGGGGCAATTTCCATGAGTCATGCAGGTCTCTAAATAAAAAGGCATCCACACAGGAAGCAATCCGTGACAAATGATCATGCAAAGTCAACGAAAGCCAATGAAACGAGTGATGAAAGGTAAAATTTTCTCAAGCGATGCAAAGTGGGCAGGTGCAGAGATCACCTGAGCTGAATTTTCATGTGACGATCAGATATTCAAGAATGGGGGTCAAGTGAGGTTATGGAGCGTTTTATACAGTTATTTTTCTCTAGAAAAGGGCAATAGTCATACGAGGGGACAGAATGATTCAAAAATAAGTTATTTGATGTCAGAAACGACACCCCCTCCCCGGCAGGTAGACAGTTTGGGATATTTAAAAATTGCAATGTGGTTTCTCCCTCGATCATTTTGCATGCCTTGCTTCTGGCGTGTGCATGAGATTATAGGATAATTATACAATAATGTGTTGATTCGTGATTGGTGACACAAGCAAATAAGTGTGAGTCATAGCGCTCTGTTTGATTCAGTGGAGTGTAAGGGCAAATGCAGAATTGGTACTGTTAATGGGTCAGATTTCTCTGAGAATAGATCTGCTATTAAATATCACTATTTGTGCATCCCTTACAAAGGAGGATGAGTATAATCTTAAAAACTCTTCCTCTGTTGAGTGCAGGAGCAGTTCCTCGTCCCAGACCACACAATCAAAGACATCAGCGGAGCTTCCTTTGCCGGTTTCTACTACATCTGCTTCCAGAAGTCCACAGCCACCATTGAGGGTTTCTACTACCACAGAAGCTCAGAATGGTATGTTTTCATCTTAACCAGAAGTCATGGAAATTACTGTGTTGTATTGTGCGGAGTGCCATACTTATGCAAATATCGTAATTTAAAGATGATACATTGCACCTTTTTTGGTGTATATCTTAAGCAGCAAAAGGACATTTACCGTGCAAAACATGGATAGCATACATTATTATTGAAAAAATTATTATTATTTTTAAGATACAGCTTGTTTTATTTCTGAGCTGCTCATCGTGGATGCACTATGCTTAGTTTATCTGTAATAATTCCTTTAAGAGATCAGTAATGTATTTATTTTGGATTTAAAGCAATGCAAAAACTACCAATTGAAATGCTAATTACAGATGTTTACAGATGCAGAGGCATAATTATGAGCATAATTTCCGTCTACTGCATCTGTAATATTTGCATGATCATCATGAGCAGTGTTTGACTGTGCAGAGAAAACAGAAAATAATCCTTCTACTTTCCTTGAAAGTGGGTTGAGTCAATATGGTTTCTCTTACTTTCTGAACGAGGAAATGCCATTTTGATCTTTACTAAGGATGAATTGCTTGATGCCGGAGAAAAAGGATTGTGATATTTCTTAGTCAAAGTCTGTTAGGACATTAAATCTTAGGAGAGGTGAATTGAATAACAGTTCTTCCACGGCATGGTTAGAGAAGCGGCCTTGGGATCGAAAGGTCGCTGGTTTGATTCCGCTGGTTTGAGTGAGCAGCACCTTCCCTTACTCCACATTCATGGCTGAAGTGCCCTTGAGCAAGGTACCTATCCCCCTACTGCTCTCTGGGTGCCCCAATGTGTGGCAGCCCACTGCTCTGAGTGTGTGTGTGTGCTCACTGTTGGCGTGTGTGTGCTCACTTTAGGTGGGTTAAGTGCAGAGGCAATAATTTCCCTTGTGGTATTAATACAGTGGTGAAAATAAATAAATCAGATTTGAAGTGATGAGGCATGGGGCTCCAAGCAGGTTATCAGTCGTATCTGACGAGATGGAGTAGAATAACTGTTTTATTCTATCCATGTTCACTGGAGTGAGAATTGAAACATTTCATTATGTAAAATCAATTTCTTGGGGGGGAAAATAAAAAAAAAATCCATGGAGTTATTATGGAGTGTCACTGCATTTTCATTTGTGGCAGTATGGGGGGTACGCTCTTAAACGGCATGTACTTTCCAAATACTTTTGTTTCTAATTTATTTTCATGAAATAAGCCTGGAATGGACAGAAGAGCCAGCCGGCTATGTTCGTGGTTAGCTTAGCATGAATCCCCACTAATGTTTTTTTTATTATAGTGATGTACCTGCTAATGGTATATGGGGTGATATCCTAGTAGTAGATTAACCAATTAGATTGTGCAGTTGTTCGTATATAGCAGGTATGCATAGAAAAACATTATTTCCTTACAGTGGCATCTGTTAAGGAGTGGGATGGGATATAATAGGCAGCAGAAAATGACGATAGGAACAGAGCATTCAGCAACGCACAGTATGTGGAGATGTATTGTTGAGCTCCACACCATCAAAAAGGGGATACTGTTCTCTGTTTTATGGGGGTGATGTATGTGCATTGAAAATTTTTCTTGAAAAGATTACTGATATGCTGTATTTATTCTATGCTGATATTTGTCATATTCTGATATCTTTGAAATAAGTAGAATTTCATGGTTTCTCAGCGCGCATCTCCTTTTGATGTTGTTGCAACTGGTTACACAAATATCCGAAATAATTTCCTTTCAGCAAAAGTGAAGTGAAAGGGAAGCCTTCGAAACTTTCCTGTTACTTATGGAAATATGTATATTTTTATCATCAGGTGGTTTTTACTTAGTTTAGGTTTTTTGAGGTTACAATCTGCTAAAATCCGTTTGATCCTGTACATAAGCCAGTTTGGGGAGGCTTTTGTTTCACTCACGTGAGTGTGAAATCACAAGAGTAGGACATGAATTTGTCAGTTCATATAAGGCAGGTTAATGACAATAGTAGCAGTATACAGATGTGAAACTAACAAATCGGATATAAACTAGTAAACTTCAGAATAAAAAAAAACTAATCACAAATACAGTTCATGTGTTCTAATTACATACATTAAAACGTGCGTGCGCTCGTGTATATATAGAAGAAAGAATGCAAATTACTTCAGTATTACCAGTGAAAACACAAGTTGATCACATGACTTTTCGCACTGCAGTGTCACCCCTTTATGAGGAGAAATTGCTGGTTTCGATCTTGTGAAAAAAGGCTCATGGAACAGCACGATTTAATAGAAACTAACTATGCATGCAAGCTTTTATTAAGTTTGGGTTTAAATTCCTTTGAAATGATCCTCTTTAAGGTATTTCTGAATGGAAATTAAGCTGATAAACCCTCATTTGTGTTTCTGCTGCTGCTGCTTTTCAACTTCACTTGTAAAAGAGTCAATACAATCCTTCTCATTCATGGACACATCATCTCTGTGCGTTCTTTTTCAGGTACCAGTCTCTAAACCTCACTCACGTCCCTGAACACAGTGCACCCATCTACGAGTTCCGGTGACACTAGAGCCCTCTCATGGCTGCAAGAGGGTGAAACTTTGGACAGAGATGCATTTAAAAACACTGGTCTCAAGGAACTGATGCAGAACTGCCTAATCATGCCAAGTACTCAGTCTTTTTCTCTCACAACTGAGTTGATGACAAAGAAGGGCACGTGGATGAAAAAAGTCTTCACAGGCCACGAGCGGCTCGTTGTGATGGATTCTAGGATTTACAACAGCTTTCTTGGGTGTTTTTTTTTGTCCCCTTTAATCATTGCTTTCATTTTGCCTCCTGGTTTTTAAAGCCTCCTGTCTTTCTGCCATCTTAATTATTTTAAAATTTTAGTCTGTGCTTCAGGATTAAAGTTCTCTTATTTTTTTTTCCCACAGAGTAATAAGAATTTTATTTTTTCACCAGGTCAGATGGATGATTAGGTCTCAGAAATATAGTTTACTATATGCACATATCCGAATTCTTTAAAATCAGACTGTATGAAAGTATTGGATGTCTGAGAGAGATGAAGTTTAAGGTGGATGGAATTGCAACACCTTTGAGTGACTTGGCCATCGGAACCTGTTTTCCGAGGTTGCGAGAACGTAACAGTGTCTCCGCGAATCCGACTGGAGAGGCCCTTTTGCTTTTTAGAGAGATTAAATGTAATTCTATATTTTGTAAGAAATCTGATTCAGATGTTTAGGAAAGAGGTATTTTCTATCCCACAGTGCTAGCCATAAGCTGCTTAGCGTGAGCGGGTTTTTTTGTGTCAGGGATGGGCAGCTTTTGAGAAAAAAAGTGGAATATTTTCTCCATTTTGCTATGCAACATAAAAATCTCAGCTCACCAATATTTCCCATACATTATTTATTGTACCACACGTAGCATTTTTCCCCATAGGTAATCACAACCAAAAGAGTATTGATTGGAAAGCACTTTGATGATCCTTGGCATATCAGTTTGGATGGATGGGTAGTGGAATAATCCTGGAAGGGTGTTGATTTAAGATGTTTGCATTTAACGCTGAAACTCATTAATGTGAAAACAGGTGGCAACTACGTCCTGCCAAACAATAAAATGGCGTCCAGGAGTCAGCCCAGGGGGTTTCTGAAAAGACAGATGTAAAATTTGTGGCTCTCTATAAGATTTATTTTTTTTTTTCTTCATTTTTTAGGTTCAAGAAACACAAAAAGAGTTTAAACTAAAATACTTAATTTTTTTTGAAGTGTTGAAGAAATTGTGTGTGAACAGAACCATTTGTGTAATAAGATCTAAATACCTGTTGCTGAAAACTACAGCACAGTCCTCTCAAGCTTTAGTCAAACCCTTTGCCTTAAACGTCAACTGTTTGTATATAGTGGTTTTATAATTGTAGGAAGGATCTTTAATGGGGAATATGTGTGACTTTGCAGGTATGAAGGATCATGAGACTGCAGATGTGATGCCTCATCAGCCAAAACAACCTCTAAATGTTTTTTTGCAGGACATAAGTACTAATTGATTATAGGAAAAACATGGACACATTTACCAGGCGTTTGTTTGGTGTTGAATTGTCATGGCAATGGCTGAGAGGAATCAGTTTGCATGCTGTCACAATAATGTGTGAACAGTCATGATCTTAACACTCTACATGCCTCACTTGTCTAAAGTAAGGGTGTTTTTTTTTTTTTTTCTTGTTTTTTTTTTTTTTGAACAGAAATCTCTGAGATCTGATATCGGAATAGAAAGATCTGTT
>JBCNYG010000003.1:8856848-8871961 GCA_039654305.1 Porochilus rendahli | reverse complement strand
GCTGATTTTTGTCAAGAGTAGGCTGCATAGCCGTCAGCGTGTTTCTGCCCTGCGATGGCCTGGCGAGCTGTCCAGGGAGCACTCTGCCCTCGCCCAGAGTCGGCTAAGATGGGCGCCAGCCTCCCCACGACCCTAATTAGGATTAAGCGGTTCAGGAAATGAATGAATAACTTCCGTAATGAATGTAGAGGAAGCTGCATAACTGGCTAAATGCTAAGCCTTATGTCTTTTAAAGTGTCTCTGTGAGACTTATTTGATCATTTGGGAAATTAAGATGCAGGAGGGCAGTGTGAGAAACTCAAAAGGTGCATGTCTATCTTCTTATGAGTACAATGAGAGTTTCAATATTAAATCGGTGCTAATGTCAGTGAAATTTCTACTGAAACAATACCCGTATTACATAATTCCCAGTAGCTAACATGCATAATATGGACACCTATTGCTTCAGAAGTATCGCCTTGTTTCTAATCACTGGCAACCCATGACACTGCAGCCATTTCATGATGATTTCAGTGCATGAAGATCTTGCTGTGGGATAATGATGCTCCTGGAAAATCTCTCTCTATATAATCTCTTCACTATATAAAAAATACTCCCTTGCGTTTGGCATTGTAAACACATAGCAACACTGGTCCACCACCTCATGTTTGTCCTACAATGTATCCCTTGTAACGCTGCCCCATTAATCGTGATGTAGCCCACCTACAATTAAAGCCCACATTGGCTTTCTTTCTTTAGGCAGTGGAGCCAATACAGCAGGGCCTTGTCCCAAAAGGTTGTAACAGAGATTGAGGACTGCCCACTTGATGGCTCTTATAATCACCAGCACTGAGAGTTTGTAGATGATGTACACCCTGGAGCACTGTGGAGACATGACCCATGGCCGCCTGCCCAGTGCATTCATCTGCAATACACAAGTAACAGAAAAGTCAGGAGAGTGTAAGAGTGGCCTGCCAGTGCTTGTGTACTTGCTCATCTGAATCAGATAATTTCCTGTAAGGAGGGCTACTGGTTCTTGTCACAGAGATTATAGGACATCACCTCTAAAGTGAGCTCCACATCACTCCTAAACAATCCTCACCAAAGCCACAGGGGTCACCTCTCTCCATGCTTTATGAAGATCTATAGTGGTAGATTTGCTGCACACTGACTCTATCCATTTGCTTCACTTCACCAGTAACATCCCAGATTTGCCGTTTGACCTCAGAGGTATTATTGACTCTTGTCAAATAATTTAGAGCTCAACACTGGGTAGTAACAGGAGGAATTTATCTCCCTGTGAGAATTCCCAGAGTCAAGCACCCCTATCATACAGCTGGGATTTGTATTCTTGAGTTTGTTACAAAATCTATCATGGTTATATTTTTACTTTATGGTTAAAAACATACTGATTTTTATTTAGTTACAATGTCCCGTCTCCAACTTTTGTTGAATGAAAAAATTAGACACCTTTAGGCTTGCATATACTATAATTAAAATGGAGGAAATTACCATGGATCATTGGACCTCACATACTATAAATAATAATGGTCCAAGCCACTTTTACCATTTCTAATCATCATCATGAATAAACTTATGAACCATGTATATATCATAGGGACACAGCTTCTAGGTATCATGTGATGTAGTGAAACTAACCCAAGGTAATGCCCTCATGCAGTCTAATAGCCCAGCAAGGTCTTCACTAATTCTTTCATAAGGAATATGAATTGATAAAAGAAAAGGCTTAGGTGTTTTTGGCATGGATTTCCCAGCTCCCCTTAAATCAGGCACTGGAAGTAGGTCTGGTTAAATCCTGTATCCACCAAAGCTTGAATGCTCACAGGTGAATGATGGAGATTGACGATGCAATCTGGGGTCGGCCTGCTTGGAATACCACATGCTTCACCTTTGGCCCAACTTACCCACATTCTGTATTTTGCCAATTAGCTCAGATTTTTTTTTAATTTAATTTTATTTTTTTTTTCAAAAAGAAACCAACACACATTCACACACCCACATTCATGCAGATGGAAAGGTCAAAACATTTTAACATTCTGCTCAACAACCTCATCTTGTGCCAAACACTGTTTGAAATGTCTAGGGAATAAAACAGCTGCCAGATAAACCGTATGAAATAGTGAGAAACAGTGAATATTAACTTGTGTTCGAGTCTGTTATATATCAAAACAAGTCAGACATTTAAACTTTCCAGTGTCTAGTAGTCATAATAAAAGCTAAAGTGGCTATAAAAAATGTTTGTATCTTCTAAAATGAAACATTCTTAACCCAGTATGATAATTTAAATGTGTGTTATAATTCAGTGCTGTAGCCTGTCTGACATGGTGGGGAAATATTTACATTACTGGCAAAGAATACAGTATCAAATGCCATAAATCAAATGCTTAATAAAAAGTTAATTCAATTTAACATTGCAGTGACATTATTGTAATAATAATAATAATAATAATAATAATAATAATAATAATAATAATAATAATATTAATAATAAAGTAAACTGAACCATATCAGAAACTTACTGCAATACTAGCAACCAAAAGCAATAAAACATGTTTATATAAATAAAATTTCCCTATTTTTGTCTTTAATGATGCTAATATTCAAAAGTTTAATTAAAAGCATAGCTTTAGTTGTTATTGTGATACGCGGTTAAAAAAAACAACAAACTTTCAGCTGGAAGTAAAGCCAAGCAGTGCTACATAACAGTAGCCTGGCTAATTAGTTAACATGTGTTAGCTAGCTTAACCAGCTTTTTGTTTTTTATATAATTTTGTGTGTAACGAATGTGTATCTGTATTTTGCAAGTTACCAGGTTCTTGTGTAATTGTATATATTATATTTCTATATTAATTGAACTATGAATAGTCTTTAATAAACACATTTCATCAGTCGTTTTGGTATTAATTTATATGTGTACAGCACCCTGCAAAGTCTCATACACCCTAATTTTGTTCATAAAATTATGTTTGCAATGTTTTTATTATGACATTTGCATTAAAGTGTCAATACAAAACAACAACAACAATTATTACAGGAAAATGTTTCTATGTTTATGAAGAAAAGAAATATTACAAAACACTCATTCACTCATCAGTCATTTACTCCTTCACCGCTTAATCATACTAGGGTCAGGTAGAGGCTGGATCTGCCAATTACAGCCAATTAGGCACATGAGCATCACCTAGACTGTCGCAGGAGACCAGAGCACCCAGAGGAAACGCACACAAGCAGAGGGAGAACATGCAAACTCCACCCAGAAACGCCTGAGCCTGGAACTTCCCACGCCACTGTACTACCCATAACATAACATTCTTGCAATGAAGTCTGTTTAGAATTGCAAGTATAACTAATTTTCCTGTTTATCAGAATTGTTATCACTAGTTTGCCCTGCATTTCTATTTCTATTTGTAATCTGTAGTAAAACCTGTCATCATTGTAATCAAGTAAAGTAAAGACTACAGTATAAATATTATAAATATAGAATTATTGTAAGTAATAGGCACCTTTGACTTAAATGTTACACAAAATATGTTGTACAAAATAAAAACCTTCCCTCCTTTATATTCTGTAGAACAGCGCACCCTTCAGGCCAAATGTCTACATTCATATTTGATCATCATGTAGATAAAATATATATCATGAAATACAGAATTAAATATTTATCCTAAAATGATTGTGCTGTATTATTTTTTCAGTGGAAATACATAGTTGTTTTAATGGTGACTAATTAAATATACTTTTTATGCTGAAAGATATAATAAAGGATCCATGTGCCTATATTATCACAAACTTTCCCATTTATACCAAAGAGATCTCATCATTCATTCATTTTCTAAGCCACTTAATCCTAATTAGGGTCGCAGGGTAACGGGGGGTTGGAGCCTATCTCAGTCACACTTAGGGGCAATTTGGAACTGCCAATCAGCCTACTGTGCATGTTTTTGGACTGTGGGAGGAAACCAGAATACCTGGAGGAATCCCACACAGGCTCGGGGGAACATGCAAACTCCACACAGAAATGCCTCGAGCTCGGGAATCAAACCCAGGCCTTCTTGCTGTGAGGCGGATGTGCTAGTACTCCACCATACCGCAACCCTGCCAGAGCTTTTAAATGAATAAGCACAAAAATAAAAAGAATCAAGAATAAATACATAAAGCAGATAAAGAGGTGTGTTGAAAGCACAACAGTGGCGCTACTTAAAGTCGAAAATCACTGGAATTGTGGTACAAGCATGACATCTGGTGTGGTCAGTGTTATTTGGAACAATTTTTTTATTAAAGTTTTCAATTATGTTATTTTATAATTAATTTAAGAACTGAGAAAGTTATTACCATCTATCAGAATATTAAATTTTCTTGTCATACTATGTTACAGAAGCGATCTGCTAATAATGTAATAGGAGAGAAATACATTGAGAATTCACTAGACAAGATTCTCTAGTTCATTTTATACACTGTTATAAGAATACCTAACAATCAGTCTTCAACCCCCCCCCCCCTGCTCTCTCTCTGTGTTTTGCTGAGGTACGCATTCTACGTCTTGGATGCTGGTGATCCTGATCGTCCTGATCCCTCTGCTCTGTGAGTCCTGTGGTCTGTCCTGGTGTGCTGATGCTGGCTGGAGTTCTTGTCTTGGTGGCCCATCGCTCCTGCTGATGAAGACCAATATGGGCTTAGATCTGCACTCGGTGACTGTGGAGATGACTCTTTGCTGCTGGTCATATAAACTCTCTTGTTGCAGTTATCTAGGACTTACAGTTTTGCTAGAACCAACCAGACTACTGCTATACAAATAAAACTAAATTGAATTGAAGTGAATAACTTTGTCACTTTTGTTGAAATTTGTATACTTGTAAAACTTTGTACTACAGCTTTAACAGGTTTGTAGCACTGTAAGAACTTAAAAACCAATATTATATGTAATATGTATGTATGTGTATATAAATAATATCAAAATTAAATCATACAAATATATCATATATAAGACAGTGCTCGATACAGTGAAGTAGAGCTAAATATGTGGTATAAGGGAAAAAAAAACCCTGATGAGTGGGCAACCACGAAACAGGTCTGTAGGGATCAAATTGTAGGCCTTTTTTTCCCTTATACCACATATATATATATATACATGTATTTATAATTTACTTTTCAGACTATATCGATACACAGCCTACAGACAGTTCTTTCGCTGGTGCTGGGGTTGGCTGTGAAGGTATAACCATGTCAGACCCCCTACTTGTGAGTTGGAGAAAATCCAAAATACATTTCCATCTGAAAATGGACAATATAAGGGGTTTCACTATGCATAGGATCTCAGACTACAAATCATCATAAATTTAACTTCCACTGTCATGTATATGCTCCAGTTTGTGAAAAAGGATGAGGTGTTCTAGAAGGCTGTGTATTCTGTAAATAAATGTATATAGTTTTTAATGAATATTATTATAAGCCTTGTTGGGAGAATTTGAAAGAATATTTTCATAACACAAAATTGCCCATTCACTGTATGTGGCTATGTTGTATAACTTGTATTGTATTGATAATGCATCTGTGATTTACACTTTTCCTTCAAAAAGGTGTTCAAGTGATACTGCCATCAATAAAAAATAATTATAAAAATGAATGTGTCTTATGATATTGAGCACAAACTGTAAGTTGGGCTAGTCTTGATTTTACCAAAATATTAACTTTACCAATATTTTAATGACAATATTTATTTGAAATTCTTAGCGGTTGGCTCACTACAGGTACCTCGGGCTGTGTGTGGGTCGGTCTTCACGGGCCAAATACTGGGTACTCCAAGATTAGGCACGAAGTCCAGTTTTTTATAACCCATTTGACATTGTTGGTAACCTATGAAATCGTCTCGCTTCCATAAATGGTCGCTACAAATCATTGTTGTTGTTGTTGGGCCTGACCGTCCTTTTCTCGTGGATTCCACAAATTGTTTCCACTTGACAGATATTACTGGGTCAGTCGGCCACTGGTGGAGAGAGACAACTCATGGGGTTGTAACTGTTCTCCGAGTAGTCATTGCTACACCCACCAACAACTCAAGATGTCACCATTTTGAATTAATCGCTTCCGCACTGCAATGTTTTCTGGAAGTGACGTCAGCAGACAGTTTCGGTGGAAAATGCCAAAAAGAGAATTTTCGGAAGCATTCAGAGAGTGGGAAGTTTAAAGTGGCCTGGTTCATTAAACCATTGTGAATGCAGTAGGACTCAGTGAGTGCAGTAGGACTCAGGGGCACTCAAGTACTAGCATTGTTAACACTTTATGCTCGTACTCGTGGTAAATAAAAAACTTAAGACGTGTCCTTTAAAATGGGTATTGTTTATCTACTTTTGTAACTTGTGTGTATCATATCATATTTATGCAGAAATATAAAAAACATTTAACTTTCAAGCACAATTGTACATGGGTACCTAAAAAGCGAACTACAGTAAATCAGGATTTTTATAGTTTATTTTTACAAATTTTAACTATTAAAAGTCAGGTGAACTCAGGTGTGCATGCCAAGCACAGCTAAGCACTCTGTAGCTAACAGAAACAAAAGAACACTGTGCTCAATAACAGTGTGTTTTAAACCTATTCAAAGTTTTAATCAACATTATATTAAAATACAAGAAAAGCAAACTAACATTAGATATTTATGGTTTATTTTTTCAATTTTAAAGTATGATAATGTATGTATGTATGTGAGTGTAATGTATAATGATAATGTATGTAATGTAATGAGTTGGACTCCCAACTCCATGAATATAATGCTTCAGTCAACTGAATTGCATATATGTGTGTGTTTTTTTCCCTTTGTTGCCATATGCTACCCTTATTTAATGTGTATTCAAGCTGAAGGTTGATTTACTGTCTCTGGGCTTGACACTTCTTATCTGTGCCAGGAGCCTTGGCGTCACTGTATAAAGGAAGGAGGCTTATGTCTGACGCTGAACCTATCATGTTCAGTGGAAAATGAAGTCATACATATGTCAGATGCAGGTCATCACAACAAAAATGATCCCACCATAAAATATGGACTTAATTGCGTATCAGTATCATTGCATGCAGTTTAAATAATTTCACAAAGAGGAGGAAACTGGTGACATCCAAGAAAGGAATCTTAGCTTTTTGCAGGAGTTCTCTGACAGGAATGTCATTGTTTTATTCATTCATTTGCTGAACCACTTAATCCTACTAGGATTGCAGGGAGGCTGGAGCCTATCTCAGCCAAATCTGGACAAAAGTGGGGTACACCCTGAACAGTCAACACACACTCAACCATTTACACTCACACTCACACATTGAGGCAATCTGGAACAGCCAATTAGTCTAATGTGCATGTCTCAGGACTGTGGGAGGAAACCGGAGTAACCGCAGGAAATTGCTGCAAGCACAGGAAGAACATGCAAACTTCAAACCCAGGACCATCTTGCTGTGTGGTGGATGTGCTACCCAAGCATAGCATGGCGCCTTTAAGTATTTAAGTATTTCAAAAATGTCAGTGCAACATCTTTCTTTGCAGACTTGAGGTTTTTACAATAAAATTGATTTCAAATACAATTTTCACTTACCTGCACCCACCTCTTTTTAAGTGTTGTGTTCTCTAAACCTTTTGGTATAACAGTATGACTTGTCTGTAACAGTTATCTCTCATATAGAGAATCATTCATGGATCTATTATTCAGAGCAACGTTCAGTTTTGTTTCATCTCATTTATATGCCCTCAACCTTCTTATCACTAATCCAGAGCCTTAACCACTGAGCCTCTGCTGAAAATCCACACTTCCTCACTAATATCGTAAAGTTATTATAGATCAGAGGTTTCTAGGCTCAAGCTCTAGCAGTACCAAACAGAAACCTCTTTAAGAAAGGTTTAGGTCGCTTAAAGCTAAACAAGATAAGAAAAAACTATTCTTCTTGGTGCAGAGATAATACTTATGAACATGCTGGCATATTGTAGGAATACATTGGCCAAGTCACATGACTAATCCACAAAGGGCAATTATCTTTTCACAAGAGTAATTGTCTCAGGAGAGGTCAGTAACAAAGTAGAATCAGAAGAAGTTAACTTTTTTCATACATTATAAGATAATATTTAATGAATTATTAGCATACCATTTGACTGCTAATTTGTATTTGAAATTTCTAATTCAAAGCCATAAAAAACCCTCCAAAAATCTCACTCAAATTCTTTCAGATAGCATTTGCTTATATTTAAGCCACACTTTAAATACTTGCTCCAGTTTAACAGCCATTTGGAATGTGTCACCACGAAAGCGTTGCTAATCACATTGTACTTCATCAGGTACCTTTAAAAAAAGGGCCAGGGGTTAAGCAGGGGCAGTCTGACTGGCGTTTTGCTGCATCTTAAGCACATATATTCACAGCGGCTGTAGCGCTGTTCACATGGCAGGCAGTAGATCATATGTTTATAACTAAAGGGGGTATTATGCAATGCCAGCTGGACCAGCTGCTCCGCTATCCTGCTAGCTCAGCTAACACTGAGCACCTACTGATGCGGCACAGACTGAACTTGCACATTTGAATTTACATAGAATCACATAATTAAACAAGATGTTGTAGCAGAAAGTGCACAAGAAGGAAGCTTTAGGTCAGGGTTGATTTTGGTCGAACTCTGCTGTCTTAACTAAAGATGCAGGGATTTGTGCTGTAATTGGATTGGAGTGTGGGTAGTGCTTTTAGCAAAAAAGACCATCCTGTTCATTTCTTTCCTCTCTCATTTTTAGGATAACTAATGAAACAAGCACATCTTAATTAAATAGTCATTTGACACTGTTAGAGGCAGCTGTTGTTTGGGGGGCTTTTTTTAACTGCCGAACAACACTACACTTTTGTGGAAAGTATTATGATCAACATGGACACTGCAGTACATTGTGTGTATGTTGTTGCTATCTGTCAGGACACTTAGCAGCCAGCAGTCATTATGGGTCCAGAAGTCTGGAAACCCAAAACTTGGGACTACAGCCAGTCCTATCTGTGAGTAAAATTAATTTATGTGAAGGATGCCAGCTCATAATTAGCAGCATACTTGCTTTCATGTCAAGAAAGAGCACAACAGCTGCAATTTTTGCCTTGAGTATTGAGAAGAAATACATAGAAGTTGCACTTTGTGTTTGAGGACCTAGAAAAGACTTATGCCATGGTATGGAGGGAGGATTTATTGTACAACTCCTGACCTACTGCTGAACACCACAGGGGTGTGTTCTCAGCCCCCTCCTCTTCTCCCTCTTCACACATGACTGTTCCCCTATTCACACCAACAACACCATCGTCAAATTCACCGACAACACCACCGCCATAGCTCTTAGAACAGATAACAATGAGTCAGCCTACAGGAAGGAGGTCCAGCATCTACAGCAATGGCGTGACAACAATAACCTGGACCTTAACACATCCAAGACAAAGGAGACGACAATGGACTTCAGGAGATCTCTCTGTGCCATCTATATTGAAGGAGAGGAAGTAGAGAGTGAAGTGTCCATAATTCTGCTGAATTCACCTGGACCAAAAACGTCTCTCAACGGGGGGGAAAAGGACAGCAAAGGATGTGATTCCTCAGAAAGCTCCAACAAGCCTTTCTTCCCCGACCCCTATTGACAAACTTTCACTGCTCCGCCATCGAGAGCTTCCTGACCTACTGCTGTACAGTGTGGTTCAGCAGCTGTACTGATCCAGATGCAGGACAGGAAGGCCTTGCAGCAGGTGTTGAGGATGGCAGAGAAGGTAATTGGAACAACACAACTCCCCTCAGTGACATTTACACTGGCAGACTTCAGAGGAGAGCCATTGGAATTATCAGGGACCCCACACAACCTGGACACCTCCTTTCCTCCCCATTCCCCTCTGGAAGAAGGTACAGGACACTAAAATATATCTTATATATTTGTAAATGTGTGAATATGTGAATAGATGTATATGTGTTTGATATGTGTAGGATATATGTGTGTACATATAGGTATGTGTATAAATGTGTATGTATGTATATGCACATATATAGCTTAGTGTAGTTACCTTAGTTGTCTTTTGTGCACTTTTTTCAAAAATTGCTGCTAAACAGAGAGCTGCTAAACTGATTTTCATTGTTCATGCAACAGGTGACAATAAAGATCTCTTTATCTTTATCTCTTTATTCTGGTATGAAATGGCTGAAGAATACTATTGATTAAGCACACAGTCATTGATGTCCTGCTTGTTTTGTCTACAGGTCGAAAGTAAGTGCTATCTTGGTGTAGTACATGTAGTATGGTTCACTGTAATTGTAAACACTGAGTATAATAATTTAAATTAATTAAATTCAGTTTTATTTGTATAGCAATTTTTACAGTTGACACAAAGCAGCTTAACATAGTAAAAGCAAATATGGTAACAAACCCTTTACAAACCCTACACATACCCAATGAGAAAGCCCATGATGACGCTAGTGAGGAAAAACTCCCTCAGTCAACATGAGGAAGAAACTTTGAGAGGAACCAGACTCAAGATGAAACCCATCCTTATGTGGGTGAAAAAAGATAAAAATACAAGCCATATAGTAGAAGCTTCACTAAAGTTTAACATGTAGTCTAGTTGGTTATTTTATAACTGCAATGGTAATTGTAGTTCTAAACCATTTTAGTAACAGAGTTTGTATTACCAGCAGTGAAAAGTCATCACAGTTTCTGAGTGTATATTCAGGTTCTTATGGATCATCATCAGTAACACATCAGGATGGATCATAGGGTAGATTCAGAGGGTAGATGGATCAGGACCACTGGTATCTCAGAAGTATCATGTGTACCTCAGAAAAAACAAATCAGCAAGTTAGTCGTCTCAAAAATATACATCCTTTAAATAACAAAGATTTTTTTTTTATTTTACAGCAACCGATGTGCCATTGATTGATAGATTAGAAATTGTAGTATCACAGTATAAGTGGACTTGAATCAGTCTACACACTCCCCAGAAGTTTCCATGGAGATCTCAATCTCCGGACTTCTGACTTCTCTGCCACATGACCTCAGTACACCTATCAGCTCTCACGCTGATGAGAACACCACGCTTTGAAGACACTGAAGTTTAATGTCTTGTATTGTTACTGTGTTCTTGTCAGTGTGCCTTTGATCTCTGTGTTTGTTATTCTATGTATGATTTCTGTTTGCCCTTTCATTTATGACTTTGTGTCTTGTCTCTAACATTGATCTCCTGTGTATAAGCATTGCCCATTTTATGATGTACAATTCTGTTTTTCCTGCACTGTATTGTGGTCTGATCGTCTGACCTCTGCTTGTCTACCATTTCTGTGCAACTGTGAAAAACCTGTGCAACACCTATTTTAAAAATCTGCAAAGTGCATCCATCTCCATATCTGCTGTGAAGAAACCTGACATGCAGACTTCACTGTTAGATAATAATATTATTAATATAATATTAAATAAAGGGGCAGTGGTGGACCGGTGCTAGGGTGCTGGCTTACTATTCCAAAGGTTGAGGGTTCAAGCCCCACTATCACCAAGTTGTCGCTGAGATGGGCGCTGAGATGGGCGACAGCCTCCCCACGACCCTAAGTAGGATTAAGCGGTTTTCTGATTTCTGACTTTTCCACTTTTTACACCATTGATCTGCCAAGATCATTCCTCTGGTCATATGTTTTTGTTATTGTTACTGTTATTGTAAACAGACACAGAACCAAATCACAATGTCTCTGTTTTTAAGACAAGGCTGAAAACCCACTTGTTTAGTCAAGCATTTTGTTAAAAGTTTTTTATTAGGTAAAGGAGCAGATCTGGGGGTTCTCAGGCATAGAGATTTCTGGTAAACTGTGGCGTTGGGGTGCTGTCACTCCCTCACTCTACATGCTCACCCAGGTCCGTTGACAGTGGAGTGGCTGATTGCCCAACATTGCAGGGTGCCCTCATGTCTGCCTTCCTTCTGGTTTTTCTCTTTTCAGTTATGCTGCCATAGTTAGTCATGCCGGAGTCCGTGTGCTCTCGTGTATGATTTCTCACCTGTGTGTCTCTGTATGTTTATTTTCAGTGATGTGCTCTGCCCCACCTGGCTTGCATCCTCCAGGCTGTTGTCTTAGATGATGTGCCATCTGTTTGTATCTGGTCTGTCGACCAGCTTGAGATACTGACTATGAGTTTTAACTTATTTGTCCCAATATTGTTTATGTTATATTGTTTTATTCAAGCCTGACCAGAGGTCACAAACCTTTCTCATCCATTGTTTGTTAGTGCAGTGTTTTTACAGTGGCAAATGGGAGATTGTTTTTGCAAGGTTGAGCTTATAGAAAAAGATCAACAGCGATTAGTTATGATTAACCAACAGCGAGATCACCCGGGACTGAAAAGGTGGCTGAATGCCCTGGATTGCCAATGACTGGAAAAACAATCCAACACTTCTGAAGCAGTGTGTTGTCCATATTATGCATTTCTGTAGTACATTTGTTGTTTCAATAGAAATCTCACTGAACTTAGCAGTGTTTTGATATTAAAACTATCATTATACTCACTGCAAAAAGTGGGTGGGACTGACGTTACAGTTAAGGCAGAATTGCTGTGCATTAAATATACTGAAGATTATACTCTGTGTTGATGTGAATGAGCAGATGCCTGTGCGATGTATGTAAGTTTAATTTTATTCAGAAGTTTGTTAGTTTATAGCTAATTTGTCAGTTTGATATTAGTATACTCTTATTACTATTATCTTGCCTTATTGGAACTGACATGTACATGTTTTATTTGCATGATTTCACACTCTTGTGAGAGAAAAACTGACTAAAAATGGTGACTTTTTTCAACAGGCTAATGATTGCAACTTCGTAGACACGAATTTAAAAAAATCACCTGATGAAGAATATATTGTGGCGTGAATGAAGTGGACACAAGCCAGCTGCAGGTAATCAACTTTTTATTTCCAACACACGCCAACAAACTGAAACTAAGAACACAGCAACAAAAACCTAACTCTCCGTAAACCCCACCCACAACATCCCTCAGCCCGATGGGTGAGAGGGACCTCTCTCACATACACCACAATATACATATTTTAGTGTAACAGGAGAGTTTGGAAGGCTTTCTCTTCAAGTGTGTTTAAAGTATTTTTTCTTTTTTTCTCTAATCCATAAAGTTGTGAAAACAAAGCTATTGTTGGCTGTGTTTCCAGTTGTGGGACTGTAGCATATTATGTGAAGTCACTGGCCAATTCCTTTCATGTAATCACAGTCTGCATTCATTTTGCATACTGAATTATCCTGACTATCACTTACCAAGACCATAACAGCAGTGTCTGGTAGCTTCTTATGATGTTCCCCATGGAACACCTGTTAAAATCTTCAGTAATAAATATTGAGTAGATTAAACAACACAAGTTTTTGGTTGTTGTTGTTGTTGTTGTTGTTGTTCTACTGTACAGGTTATAGGTTTAACTAACTGTTAACTGTTTTAATTTAACACAAACTCCTGAACAGCTATGCCTTTCCATTGCAAGGCCAGCACATACAACCATTCACACTCACACCCATGGGCAGGTTCAATACCTTACTTACTTACTTACATTTGCCAGAGCGCTGAATTCTACTATTAGGGTTGCAGAGAGGCTGGAGCTCAGTCAACACACTATCTCAGTCAACACAGGGCAAAGACAGGACACAGCTTGCCAGACCATCAAAGGGCAAAACACACAACCATTCACTTCCAAACTGAGGGATAAGTTGGAACATCCAATTAGCCAATGTGCATGCCTTTGGACTGTGGGAGGAAACCGGAGTACTTGAACAAAACCTATAAAGGCAAGGAAAGAATATGCAAACACCATCGCTGAGCCCGAAACTCAAACTCAGGAACTTTTTGCTGTGAAGTACTAAACACAATGCTATATATTAAAATGGTTAGCCTAAAAGGTTCTATGTATGGTTTTATGGTCATATTATTTATTTATAATATATAACCATTTCCACAGAAATTAGGAAATTACCAAAAATGCAAAAAAAACGTTTTTTGGGTTTTTTTTGGTAATTCAGGTGAAACTTATACTGAAAAAAGGTACAAAAAAACACAGCAACTTATAGTGAACACACTAGAAAAGAATCAGGCTTTCCTTCAAAATATTTTGCTTTTCAATACACTGTGTTGCTTTGCAGCCTAAAATAAAGACACACACACGCACACACACACACACACACACAAAACCAACCCTCCAACACCAACCATTATGTATTTTGTGAACCTTTTGCTTTACCTAAACATTACAGATCATCTTTAGATAATCTGAATTTCAGCTCCAAAAATACAGTATACAACATGTACACTGGTACAGGAAAACAAAAAGCTGACAAAATCCAGACTTTTTCTAGTTTTATGTAATTTTTAGTTTGAAATACTAATAATAAAGCAAATAGGAGAATGTATCTGGCTAGGTTTATGAAATATATCAGCTATGTCATATTGCTTATGAGAAAGTATATTACAGTCACTTACCCCAATCTTATAAATAAGCATTAAAATAAATCATGACTTCAACCGATTAAAAAACTATTTGACTGAGGATTGGGGTTTTCTGTTATGATCCAGTTTATCCCGCTGTGGGCTTTCCTCTTAGTGTAAAAGTCAGTGAAGCACAGCTTGCTTCCAGCCATCTATGACAGGTATCAGTATAAATGAATTTTTAACATTAAACATTAACAAAAAATTGTCAACGTTAAAAGTGTAAAAAACATAAAAACATAAGGATCAGTTTCTAAATAATTGGAAAAATTGTGACCAGTAATATATACACCTACTCAGGTCCATCGACGATGGTGCCTATGTCTGTCATCCTTCTGGTTCTCACGTTAAAGTTAGATGTCATAGTCATGCCAAAGTCCCTGCTTGCATTAAGCACTAATAAACTCTCATTTTTAACCATTACACTGTTATTAACATACCTAACAACCTCTTTCTCTCTCACTCTTTCTCTCTTTCTGTTTGTATATGTGTGTGTGTGTGTGTGTGAGAAGGGGGGGGGGGGGGGTTTCGAGGTCCCCATTCAACTTCTAAGAAACAAGTGATCTCCGAACTTTTTGCTCCCTCCCAATGTGCTCCTCTTGGTAGGACTTTTCATCTTGGAGTGTATTT
>JBCNYG010000003.1:8834246-8845503 GCA_039654305.1 Porochilus rendahli | reverse complement strand
TAAAAAAAATAATCCAGCATAAAGACTATGAAGCTGTCTGGTAAAGAAAAGCAAGCCATTTTGAAGTTGAGGGGGGGGGGGGGGGAGATCAGTGAGAGTCATTACACAAGTATTGGGCATAACCATTGGAATTCACAAAGAAATACAGAGATGAGTCACAAAAGTTCTGAAACCGGGATTAACCTCTACCAACATGACAGAAATGTCAAAGTGTGGAGAAAGAAAGGATCTTTTCAAAATCCAAAATAAACTGTATGAGCTCATCAGTCAAACATAGCGGAGGGAGTGTTGTGACTTGGGCTTATATGGCTACTTCTGGAACGGGCTCACTGATTGTTATTGATGATAAAACTCACCATGGTAGCAGCAGAATGAAGTCAGGAAAAAAAGAATGAAAGACATTATGTCTGAAAATGTATCAAAAAAATGGCATCCAGTCTACTTGAGTGGAGCATCATGAGCCAAGGGACATACTGGCAACACAACAAAGGACTTTACCAGAGAGAAGAATTGAAGGCTGACCAAGTAATTGATTGGACCGCATTCTATTAGAGCATCCATTTCTCCTCCTGAAGAGGAGACAGATCGGAGAAACTCCTCAAAACAAACTGCAAGAAGAGGCTGCAGTAAAAGTATCAGGAATTATTGCAAGCAAGGAACAAACAACTAAACACTATATAAATCAAGTATTAAATATTAAAGTTAAATCTAAAATATATCTTTTTTAATTATTTTTAAAAAATTATTTATACCCTATGGCTGTGTTCCTATACATTTCCTCACCTAAAACTGGGCAGTCTACCACTAAGGTTTTTTTTTTTTTTTCACTCCTCAAGAGACTTTGGCCCGCTGTCTGAATCTGAGTCAACAGCAGTCAAAATCATGAACCAGTCTATGACTACCATATTTAATGGCATAATCTTATCTTAGAATCTCTTTATACTCTTATTAATTGACCCATGTCTTGCATTCTGTATATTCTCCCTAAGGTAATAAAAAGTAATGCAGAGTGGTTTCTGCCAAGTAGGAAAATAGGAGCACTCAAATACTACAACACATGCATGCTAACGCAATCTTATAAAAAAGCTTTTAAAAAATTTCCCGTGTGCAGTAAGCCTAAATGTGCTTCTAATCAGGTGTATTTGTAGGACATTTGGAAAGATGTAAAGTTGAAAGAGTTTTTTAGACATTTACTGCCATAACACTATATAGTATCTAATGCACAGTAGAGAATAAGATTTAAGATTTTATTTGATTTTGATATACTGTATTAATTTTGCATCAAAGACAATTTGCCTCTGCACTTAATTCATCCAAAGTGAGCCCACACATAAGCAAACACACACTCAGAGAGGAGAGCAGCCACACATTGCGTCACCCCAAGAGCAGTTGGGGGCTAGGTGCCCTGAAGGTGGAGGAAGGGACGGTGCTGCTCACTCCTGAGACTGCCATACATTTTTCCTGCTGGTTCGGGATTCGAACCAGCAACCTTCTGGTCCCAAACCCGCTTCTGTAACCAATAGGCCACAGCTGGCCACAGATAGACCAAAGAGCATGCATCCTAAAAAGTATGCAGTATAATTAGTTAGAGAGTTTCACTAGCTCTATCCTTATCTGTACTGTTCTAGCTTGTTGAAAGGTTTTTATTCTTTTCTGTTCTTTCTAATTTTGCCTAGTGCAGTTTTTTGTAGCAGCCGGTGACATCATTTTCTAAATTGAGATGGTTCTTTCCCAAAATACAAATAATAGCTTACTAAATGCACTCAGGGCGGTACGGTGGCGTAGTGGTTAGCACGTCTGCCTCACAACAAAAAAGTCCTCAGTTTGAGCTCAGCGAGGACGAATCTGTGTGTATTTTTCATGTTTTCGCTGTGTTTGCATAGGATTCCTCCAGTTACTCCAGTTTCCTCCCATAGTCTAAAGACATCTACATAAGGATACCTGGCTGTTTCAAATTGCCCCCAGGTGTGAGTGAGAATTGGTGTGTGTGCAGAATGTACCCCACTTACACCCAGTGTCGGCTGGGATAGGCTTCAGCTTTCCCATGACCCTAGTAGTGTTAAGTAATTCAGCAAATGAATGAATGAATAAATAAATAAATGAACAGCATAAGTATAAATGCATTTCTATAAATGCAATGCTCACATTCTTGTTCATGAGTATGTACAAGCCTCATATTTGGACTGTTGCCAAACAATTGACAAAAAAAACTGCCTGCTGTCATTCCTATTGGTTGTGTGTCAAATCAGCCGCATGCGTATCATACTGAAACAGTGTGCATCTTATTTAAAATTGTATTTATATCTGTTTAGAACACAATATCTTTTCATTCTGAATAACGTATACAATTACATCCTAAGCATGGTGGCAATAATCAGCTAATTTTTGTTCAAAGTATTCCAACCCCACTTCAACCCTAATCTCAACCGTCATCAACATTTCATATGAATTTACAGATGTGTGATCAAATTGGATTTGTTACGTAGTACATTTCTAGCAAAGCATTTCTGATACCAGTTCTACCAGCTGTGTGAGTTTTACAAGAGGAGAGTCAATAAATAGGATTTTTGCAAGTGATTGATTATGGGTACAACAGTTAGCGTTTTTAATTTCTAATACAATACAGATATCAGAGAGTATTGGCTATTATGTGATTCTGATTTAGTACTGATGAATAACTGATCCTGACGTGAAATATTTCAGTGAAATATATTGGAAGAATTAATCATTGAGGCATTTGAGGCAGTAACGTCTCTGAGGTATTGGATCAGGGTATCCCCTTTTTGGATGGCTTTTTCAGAGAAGATAAAGCGTCTTAGTAATTTAACTGATTAACACACATTAATAGTCCAGATGTCAGAGCGCAGAGGTACATGTGAAGGTTAGGGGGAAAGCAATGGCATGCAAACATTAACACACCAAAAACACGGCCATATCTACAGTATAAACCTAATAAATGCTGAGACTAATGAGGAATTCTATGTTCTGGCTGAATGCTAAGTATGCAAATATGCCCCAAATTTATTTTCGTGTGATTTCACCAGCATTGGCTAAATTGTTTATTCAAACTGTTTGTTTTGTAAATAATACACTTTTAAATCTTATTTTAAATCTTTATTAAGATAAAACATTTATATCAGGTTAAATAGTATGTTGCCAATACAAGCCTTCGGTATGGTTAGCACAGTGGTGGTTAGCATGTCTTAAGAGCATAAAAAGGCCTCAGTTTGCATGTTTTTCCTGTGTATGAGTGGGTTTCCTCCAGGTACTCTCGTTTCCTCACACAGTCCAAGGACATGCAGATTAGGCTGTTCCAAATTTCCTTTAATTATGAGTGTGAATGATTGTGTGTGTTGGCCCTGCATTGGTCTGGCGAGCTGTTCAGGGTGTACCCTGCCTTCGCCAAGTGTTGGCAGAGATAGGCTAGATAGGATAGGATAGATCCTTAACAAAGGATAATATAACACATTATAATCGTTGTAAATGAATGCTTAGACTCATCAGGACAGAGAGCATCATAAGACTTCGTAAGGAAGGACAGAAACAACAGAGCAGAAATAAAGGAACTAATGAAAGTAAGACTCAAAACTGGTGAACACATTTGGATAATCAATCAGTGTCATGACAGGGCATAGACAAGACCAAGTCTAAATCAAAAGTATCTTATAGCAAAAGCATATAAAGTAAAATTCAAATAAAAAATACATAAAAGTGCTGAAAGGGAGAATTTATGGCATCCTGTTCCGATCAGGGTTTAGAGTCAGTGAACCCAATAATGCAGGGTCAGGGTCACTTTCCATGGGCACATTTCTGTTTCCTCTGAAAATTTAATAAGTTACATTTTTTTCTAGGAATTATTAAATTCTCAATATTTTAAACGTACAACAAAAACTTAACATTAAAGCAAACTGCCACGGGTCATGATTCCTGATCTTTATTTAATGTGCTTGTGTAACTATGATGTGTAGGTATGTCTTTGCCATTGTTGGTTATCAGTGACACACATGTTGTTCCTGGGGAAGGAACAGATGTATAAACACTTCAAGCATCCTTCTTCCTGAGTGTGACTTTTACACAACCACCAACAGTGTGAAAAAACGTGTATTGTTGCTAGTCATATAAAAGCTGCACAGCGACCAAACACGTTGGTGAAAATGCTTCCTTTTAAGACCCAACTAAGTGAACACACGCTGTGAAAAGTCTGTCAGCATCATCCCTAGAACTGCTGAGCCATCTGCAACCACACAAGCCTTCAAATCCAACTGTGTACATTTACATGTTTTTCTTAGTTTCAGTTCCATGCTATTACAGACGGTTTCATTTTAGCAATTTAAAGGGTTGTGTCTAGAGAAATCATGCTCTGACATAAGAGTGAAGACTGCGGTCTTACTGGTGGACCAGACAACCTGCTGAGTAGTCATCTGTGCTTAACAAACAAAAAGAAAGAAGTTCCACACCACTGTTATTCCACTGTTCTTACCACATCATGCATAAGGGATATTTACCATAGTTTATCCTTCTTTTACCCACAGTTCGGGGATTAAGTCTTTAGACAGCATATCAATATCGCCCGTTTCTATCAGTGCTTCTCACGTTTCCTTTTGCAGGATATGGGGCTTTTCCTCCTTTAGCCTTTCTCGTTTCTTACTACTCCATGTTGACAAAAGAAAGTAAATGCTTTCCTACTGTTTATCCCTGTCTGGCTATTTAATGTGGAGATGTTTGTGCCTCCTTGATATCCTAGTCTCTGAACACGATTCATCGGTGGATTTAGTATCCTGCATTACAGTAATACCAATTTATACTATTTCCCATGTGTGGAATGAATCAGAGGCCCTGATGCACACAACTATTCGCAGAAATACTGGAGTAATGGTGTAGGGCTTCTCTTTAAATGCTATCTCCAAGGCCACGGCCAGACCAGAGACCAATGCATTCTGCCCTACATAAGTGCAGAAAGGTCAGCTTTGCCATGGCGCTGAAGGAGGTCTGCTATCAAAGCTTATCTGCATGGAGATGAGCTTTAATGTCCACGAATACATGGCTATCCAATAGGGAGAAAGGAAATAGCACCCAAAGAAATGTCAATGGTATTCCCAAACTATGAGTGCATATTAAGCACCAACCCATGCAAACCATTAGCATAAACTTCTATATCATTATGACACTGTCTTTATATTTTCCCTTGGGTGATGTTTGGTTTAGCTTGTTCCATGTTGTAATGTAAATATGCTGTACCAAGACTGCAGGGCAACACTTGCCTATTTTTCTAGGGGTGTAAACAGGTTAGCTAAAATCTGAGGCATGCTAAGGCTACGAGAAAAGAGAGAGCACCAAGAGACAGGGGACTAAAAAAAGCAGCCAGTCAATCCCTCATGCTGCTCCCTATGCAAGTGTGTCAAACCCTCCTGCTTCTGTAGTATGTAAGAATGGCTTCTACCATGGACGGTGTGCTTGCTTCCAGCAGGGGATGAGGCAATGGTCTGCTGCTCCCCGTTGCCACGACAACTCATTTCTTTTCCCTGGGCCCTCAAGAGACCCCATGCTGCCAAAGTTCCTGAATAGACCTCTCTCTGTCTCTTCAAATTGAGCCTTAAATAGAATGGGCATCTGTGGTTTTATGGGTAGGGTATGCGGCATCTAAATCTATTGCATCGATGGAGATACAGTCCACGGAGATGTCCATGATGCAAGAGCTCTGAAATTGTTTGTTGTTTTACTGCAACGTGTCTCTCTTAAAGGGGAATCACACCCTAACTTAATAAAAGCTTGCAAACAAAGTATATGTCTTTGCACATCAAAACATGCTACTCTTATACGATCTTCTATGTGAAAAAACTATTAGTAATAAATCTTTGCACACTGGGGTGCCATTGTACTGTGAACAGTGGGGCAGGGGTGATGTTGAAGAAACAGTGCTTTAAATTAAGTGCATAACATGTGCATTAAATGCACCGAGGTACATTTCATGCATTCGACCAGACACCTAAACGTATATGTAACTGTAATGTAATATTACGTGCAGATGTGCCTAGCCTTATTTTATTCAGAAGTTCACTAGTTTATATCGGACTGGCTATTTTAATACCTGTATACTCTTATTATTGCTGTTATCTTGACTTCTTGGAATTGACAGGTCTATGTCCTATTCTCACTATTTTGCAGCCTCACAAGAGTAAAACAGACTGCAAATGGTGGACTTTTCAAACAGGCTAATGCAAATTATTGAACGCATTTTAGTCGATTTAGAGCAATTTCATACATGTAAGTAAAAAACATCTGACAATGAAAATATACGTATATTCAGTGTAACTGGAGAGATGGAAAGCTTTCCTTATGAAGGTTTACAGCCCACTCATGATCAGAGTACTAAGTACCAACAGAATAGTAACCTGTGCATTAATAATAGCATTAGTGAAGTTCATTCATGGCAGCAGTGACAACTCAATGATAGTGGAGCTTGATCAGTAAGCCAGCACTTTACCCACTGAGCCAGCACTGCCCCTTTTCTAAAGTTATAAAGCACATTAAGATATTAAGGAAACTATAAAGGAACTAACTTCCAGCAACTTTCTATTCTTGGTAGCTTTTTTTATATTTGGGATACAAATCGATTCAGTTCGTTGGTTTCTTTACCGATAGACTTAGCCTCAAAGTAGAATTACAGAAAACCAGATGTAAATGTATATTTTAATCCTTAATAAGTAAACAAGAAACTAAAATGGCAAACAGAAACTCACTGAGAAGAAGAAAGTTTAAAACGAACCAGTCAAAAAAGAACCTTTTCTTCACCAGTGTGTTCATGGTGTACCCCACCCTCACCCAGTGTCGGCTGGCTCCACCCTTTTTGGACTAAGCAGTATGAGTGAGTGACCTGTGATATTGAGAATAATTATAGATGGTTGTAATGGTTGGCTTTGACTTTTCTTTAGACATCCAGGCCCCTAATAAAGTTTCATGGTTACGAGTTGTTGAATAACAAGTAGACAGGGAGGCAGTGGGTGTGAAACTGCTATCATGAGGAAGGTACACAAGGCAAGAGTTTCAGGTGTGGTCTATAGCACTTCATTCAATGAGCAGTTTGTTTTTACAACAGTTTTTTTGTATTTGCTGTGCTGTTTTTTTACTGACAGTGCTACAGCCTTCTGACAAACATAATTTTCAATTAAATTACATTCTATTTGTATAGCGCTTTTTACAATTGACATTCTTGTGAAGCAGCTTTACAGAGTAAACAGATATTGTTGTGAATGTTAACATATGAATTTGTGTTACATGATGACAATGGCAAAGAAAAATTTCCTGAGACAGCATGAGAAGGAAACCTTGAAAGGAACCAGAGTCAGAAGTGAAACCCATTATAATCGGCGTGACACCAGATAATGTGGATGGTAGAGATCCTCCATAACTGTGAGATTGTGTAGCACGACATAAATTCACTATAGTTTTACCATGCAGTCTAGGTTGTTGCCTTATCACTCATTCATTCATTTTCTGAACTGCTTAATCCTAATTAGGGTCATGTGGAGGCTGGCGCCCATCTCAGCCGACTCTGAGCAAGGGCTCGCCAGGCCATCGCGGGGCAGGTATTAAATATTGAAATGGCAAGTGTATTGATTGTAATCAATTTTAGCAAAACCAGTTGCAAAAAGACAGTTTCTGAGTGCATTTTGCATTTGGAGAGATCAAGCCATGAACAATCTATATATCCTTACTCAGAGTATCACAGTGTTCTACCACATAACATCTTGCTGATCCATCTGGCATTTATGTGATTACTGGATCACTGTTCTCTGTATCATTGAGCCTATCTAGGACTAAACTGGGTAGTCCTGGCTAATCATCATTGCATGTGGATTGTAGGCAATGTTGTCTTGTGGCTCTGTTTGCTCTTCCTTTGTGATTTGTAGGCAGTGAACGCATCTCATCCAGTTGCCCTTGATATAATATCTCTTGGAGTGAATCCAGAAAACTAAGTGTGCAAGTTCCCCAGACTTATTGAGAGCCTTTGGAGTTTGTGACCCATCAACACAAAATGAGCCTTAATGCACCAAACTGACCTTTTGAGTAAATCAAATTTTCTTGAAAAGTCTTGAGAGTAAATTATTAAACTTGAGACACATTCTTTTGCCATATATTTGTCAAATGTTTTTATATAAAAGCTGAGAGCACATTCAGAAAGCCAGTTTGGTGCATTAAATTCACTCATTTTTTGGTGATGGGTCACATTTGTCCTTAACCTGAGTGGTGTGGACAGCTGAAGGAAGAAGATCCACTCGTTTTCTGTTACATGTGTCACTTACCCACTGCGAAATAGCAGAGCCGTTTTATGGCTGTACAATCAGGGTATGGGTCATAAAATCTGAGATCTTAGTGTATTTTACATGCAAACTGCATGAAATATATAAATGTAACAAAGCATACAAGTGACAAAAAATGTCTTACTCTGATATCAGAGGACAGGGATACACTGCTACCTTGCATTTTAGGAATAATATCCTGATTTCACATTTTGCACATACAGTAACTGTTGTAAATTTGAGCTGTGCAAAGATACTACAGTACGGAACGTCTGACTTTGGCTGGGCTTCCCAGATCAGCACACAATTGTTCTCGTAAATGTGTAAAATATAATTAGATGGTAAACTTAGATAGTTAAGCTGGCGTCACATGGAGTAGCTCTGTGTAGGTGCAAACCTTGTTGGACCACAGTGACATCACAGTGACTTGTCACCATGAGGGTGCTTGCCGTGGACCATGTCTCACTGTCTATATCTGTATAATGTTGTCACCTTTCTAAACCATCTTCAATACAAGCTTATTACAACCCATGTACACCGTGCTTTCACCTACAGCACACAGTTGTTTTGCCACACCGCCATCAATTTAAAATATGCTGAACCGCCTTAAAATCCAACTTCGAGTGAGGCTGTTTTGTGGCACTGTCTTCAAATTTTGGCCCCCGTGTGAGGCATGCTTTACTATGTATGGAAATTTTTACACCTGAATATAGCATGTAATAAGGCAGTATTTAAAGCTTTTAAAAATGTTATCTAGGGAGCACATGAATGCACTCACAGAGTGCAGACCTCCACCAAGGTATTGCAACCTTGTTTTTACATGCGTAATAGTGGCAGATAATAGAGAATTATGATGCCCCCATGTGGCCTGTTCGGCAGTTATTTTTCAGCTCTGTATTTTTTTTCTCCCGGCACATTCTGGGTGATTGCCTTGTCCTTGGCCTCTTCCACAATGTTAGAAAATACTTATAAACCATCCTGGATCCAGATACATATCATGCTCAAAATTCAATCAGTTGTTGTTCCAAGACCCATATCTGGTTAAAAGTTTGTGGAAATCTCTCCATTAGTTGTTGAGTTAACTCTCTCCATTAGTTGTTCAGTTACCGCACGTGCACACGCCCCCACGGTGGAGGTAACAAACACAGGCAAATTTATTCATAATACAATTCCATATCTACTGCATCAGTGATGTGAGATACAAACGATGTGGCTGCTTAAATTGTATAAAAAAGGCAACAGAATGACATTTACATGATTAATACATGTTCAGATATAACCTGCCACAATCACGCCATCACACACCCACAGTCCCAATTTCGTAAACTATTACACGCAAACATATTATGACTATACAGTCTTACTGTACATCATCACAAACTCATGTGATACTCATACTCTTACTCACGCAATCCTACACATTTTGCAGTCTGTGTGTCCTTGGGTGGCTCTGATGTCTGGCCTGTCAACCATCATTACATGTCACATCAGTCATCACAGGACTGCTATGTTTTGTACAGAGCACACATATTGTGTGTGTCTATGCCTGTGTGTGTAAGTTAGAGAAGGTGTACAGCGAAGACGGTAAATGAAATGGAATGAGCAAGAAAACCTGAGTGAGAAGCCCCTGATGAAAATGGTGGTTATGCAAAGAGAAAGAAGAACCCATCAGAAATGACAGGGTCAGCTAAGCAGGCTGTTACCATGGAGGTGAGGTAGCATGTGTATTCCAATCAACTGTTGATCACTGGCCATGTTTCTGAAACAGCTATTTACAACATGTGTGTGTTGAGGTAGTTTAGTGAGACATGCTGTGCCTACTGTTTCCCATTAAAGTACTTTGTGATAACCTGGATACTTATAAAGCTCCTAAACAGCAGGCAAGAGAGAACCTTCAGGACACATAAGTTCTTTTGAAATGCGTGTTAGGTTTTTGAGGCTTCTGTCAGTGTAAAAGAACAAAGTACGATTGTACAATATTTGGCTCTGTGTGTGTGTGTGTGTGTGTGTGTATTCATGTATTTGTCTGAGCATGAGACTGAGTGTAACTTTACTGCCACATTACCCTTTCTCACTTGCCAGCTGGAGGCTTAAATTGAAAACCAGATTAAATCTGATTGCTCCGAGCTGTGATATCTGGCCCTGCAGCTTTTATCTCGACCTCCCAGATAGCCTGTGAAAAGGCTAGTGTGATTTTGGCCGGAGTACCTCTGTCATCATCTCAGAGTACAGAGCAAATCACTGCTTTGTGTTTGCATGTATCTATTTAACACTCACTACCACATACCAAATTTGTAAATGGTGTTATATCTGTACTAGGAGTAATCTACAATCACTTGAGAAGGCTCAGCGATATTAAATATATCCGAAAAGGATATATTTTAGAATAAAAATATTTTTTTCACATCTTTTCATCACTGACACAGCCTTATTTTAAAACCTATGTCATACCCTTACTAAAGAGAATCCATCAATGTCTGTGATATGAAATATGTAAAATTAAATGCAATAAACATCATGATTTGGTTCGTTCTTATGTTCCCGTGTAGTATATACTCACTCACTCATTTATCAACCTATGTAATCCAATTAGGGTCACGGAGAGGCTGGTGCCTATCTTAGCCTGGGCGAAGGCGGGATACACCCGGGACAGCACGCCAGACCATTACAGGGAAACACACACATATTTAGACTCTCACCCACGGTAAATTTGGAACACCCGGTTAGTCTAATGTGCATGTCTTTGGACTGTGGGAGGAAACTGACACCGCTGGAATTTTAGTAACTCAGTATTAATTGATTTTCATATTCTCAGCAATGCAGTAGCTGATCTGTAAAATTACAGAATAAAAACAAGCAAAAAAAACAAACAAAAATTTGTGGAGCAATAATGCTGAGGGAATCTGACATTTCAAAAATGTGTGGATATTAGTGACAGACCTGAAAGGTTATACTGT
>JBCNYG010000003.1:8794334-8816810 GCA_039654305.1 Porochilus rendahli | reverse complement strand
TATTATTATTATTATTATTATTATTATTATTATTATTATTATTATTATTATTATTATTATTATTATTATTATTAAATTTTTTACCAAAGAGGTTGTTAAAAGAGGGTTTATTTAGCCTTTGAGGCTCATGTTAATATTTTGTATGATATTTTACATTTTCATTAAAAAATGTCAATCAGTGAATTTCACTTTAAATGTTCTGTAGTCTGTGTTCACACTTATGCCCGTCCTCATACCTCCCATGTAAAACTGCATGTATAAAAGAGGTTTATGTGTGCTTCTGTGTGATACTCTGACATGGAATATATCAGCCATTGTGCAGTTGCTTTTGGGGCAGTAGTGAATTGTAGTGTAGCAGGGAGCCACTGAACTGTTATTATGAAGATAGCAGATAGAACATAGTGCCTGCATGTTTTAATTGGCCTTTAAAGAACAGGATTTCAGTTCCAGCTTGCTAGGGTTGGTTGTGGAAAAATGTTGTTTACATTTTCACAGTGAACACAGAGAGATGGCTTCCTCAGAGAGCTGAATGCACATCTGTCTGTTGCATAACATGCAACAAGACTGGTCGAGACAAATACGGCGTGGCTTGAAGAAGCCATCAGAAAAGCAGAACTGGAAAGTGCTGAGAGAAAAATCTAGATGCTTGCTTGCTTAATTTTGCTATATTGCAGTCTTTGGATAGAAGTAGACAGAAGACAATTATTTCATCATCCTGCAAGATTGGAAAATGGTTCCTTTGATTTAAATGATGGTGGACTGTAGACTGACTGTGTGTGCCCTAATTTAAAATGTTTCAAAAATGACAATATTTTGGGAATTTGCATTCGAAGAGAAACAGCAGATTGAACAGCAGATTGTCTGAGTGGGTATGTGTGTGTGTGTGTGTGTGTGTGGTGCAGTATGTCAGATTTATGACTCACATGACTCACCCTCTCTGTGTGGACTATAAGGAGGGGTTAGGAAAAGGAACCTTGGACCGATGCGAGATCCTTTAGCGGGCCAGCCAATCAGACCTTTTCCTCCAGTCATCCATAGTTACAGCCATATGATTGGTCCAGGTGTTGTGGGGAGGGAGAGCTGTGATTCCAGGGCCCCCATTAGACCAACCAGCACTTGGTCTGTATGCGGTGTGTTCATCTTCCTTCTATTCCCTATAATGTGGTTTTTCAGGAAAGATGAAAAAAAAAAATTAATGTTTTAGAGAAATAATTGAAATGAGAAATATTTCCCATTTCCTCCACCAACGTAGACCGGTGCAGTGCCTAAAAGCTGGCATCTCTTTAAACCATTTACAGAGTTTTGGTAGTATTTCAACCGGTACAAAAGCTGTACACTCTGAGTTAATAAGTGATACAGGATGCTTTATGTGTACTCATCCAGAGTTTAGTGCATACTGCACAGACACATGAGGAAAACCAGCAACGTAAAGGTGTGTTCTTACACTAATTTAAAAAATAATAGTATAAACTACATAGAAATACAAGTAAAACAAATTAAAATGGTGATAGTTTTCGTACGTATTCGTATCTGTCATTTTGACTCAAGCATTATCCACTGTGAATAATGATTTTAATCCTGAGAGAGTGGACCAACCAGATCATGTCATTCTTGTGTAGTATATACTAATACAACCTTCATTCATTTTCTGAAGCACTTAATCCTAGTTAGGGTTGCGGGGACCCTGGACAGCTCGCCAGGCCATCACAGGGCAGAAACACGCTGATGGCAATGCATCCTGTTCTGTTAGCAAATCAGCAATGGTTTTTTTACATGCCTCTCACCACAGACAGAGAATTACCTCTAGAACCCCCAGAATTTGCTAAATGCTGGTAATGTAAATGTACTCACCACCCAAGCAAAAGTCTGGCTGTATCTGAAAGCTTTTGATCTAAGATATAAATCCTCATTTCCTGTCGTTCTTTGTCATGTTCATGTCTTGCTCTTCTTCGCTTAGACTTCGTCTTTTTCCTTTTTTTTTTTTTGCAAATTTGTCACGTGATTTACACTTTCCGAAAATGACATCAAAAGTTTTGTGTAAACAAACCACAAAATTCAAGTCAGTAAGTTGGTATCCCTTAGGTTTGTTTGTTTACATTGCCTAGATCTTATTTGGAGAGAAAAAATCATGATATCTCGCACGTGTTGAAGTGTTTTGATCAGTAATAATGGTCAGAACTACATCTATTTAGTCTTTTGCGGGACATGCCTTTAAGGTCAGGACTCTGTAGTGGTCAATTCATGTGTGAAAATGATTCTCTGTGCTTCCTGGGCCACTCATTCAAAGTTTTAGCCATGCCATCAGAGGAAGGGGGGGGGGGAAGAAATCCATTGATGGGATAACCTGGTCAGTCAGTCTGACTTCGTTTTATTGCCACACATTAGTGCAGAGACCGGATTAGAGCAACCGAGACATTCACAGATCCAAACACTGCCTTCTGAAGCTTGCACTGGTGCCACTATGCATGATGGGTACATCACTTCATTCACTACCTTTTTTCTTACACAGTCACACCCATCGCTCTCTTTCTATCTCTGTCTCTCTCTCTCTCTCTCTCTCTCTCTCTCTCTCTGTGTATCAGTTGTTGTACGCCTGCTATGCTGTGGTCATCATGCTTTGTCGCCACCTCTCGTTGTTGGTCGTAGCATGAACTGCTTCAACCAGACTGATGCCCCTTGACTCTGTGATGTTCATGAGCCATGATATCGGGGGCTTGCATTTCTTCCTTTTGCCGTTCACCTTGCTGGTGATGATAGTTCGCTCTAGCCCTCCTCGATGACGCAGATGACCAAAGAATTGAAGTTTTCGCTTCAAGATGTTTTTCTGAAGGGCAGTGGTGGCCTGGTGTTTGGGTGCTGGATTGCTGATACCACGGTCAAGCCCCACTATTAGCGGGTTGTCACTGCTGTCCCCTCAGTGCAGCTAACTGGGTTATCAAATGCAGGCCATGTTTCTCACTGTTGGTGGTGGGAACCATGTAAAAGAACCATTGCATTCTGTGTTTCTGCCCTGCAATGGCCTGGCGAGCTGTCCAGGGTGTAATCTGCAGTCGCTGAGAGTCGGCTGAGATGGGCGCCAGCCTCCCAGCGACTCTAACTAGGATTCAACGGTTCAGAAAATGAATGAATGAATGTTTTTCTGAAGCATTAACCCATGGCTGATCTGGCCAAACTTCTTTTACCACATTTTACCACTCCGCAATAGTGTAAATCCAGCCTGCGCAGACAACATGACCTTTTCCCTTCGTTAAAGAGTTAAATCTTTATCCTCCGTAGCAAATTGAAGCCTTTTTTCTAATTAATCTTGCTACAGAACTGATTTTCTTATGGCTGAATAGCTTATTTCCAGTCCTGAGAGTTCTTGTCACGTTGTTGTTGTTTTCTTTACTTGGTGCAGATTAATTATTTAACCTTTCTGAAACCCGGTAAAATCTTTTTCATGACCCAGGAGACATCATCAATATAGCTATTAGCTACTCACTGCATTAACAGAGTTAAAAGACTTATTGCTAACTGAAATACATTAATCAATGCATTAATTATCCAATCAATACTCTTTAAGTATTCGTTTTTATATTATTCACTTAAAATGTTTTCTAATTGGTGGAAAGTCTCCAGTTACTTTTTGATATTTTTCTATGAGCTGACGTAAACACAAACATCAGAAGTTTAATGATTATTTCACGATTAGCACCTGAGATATATACTATACTATACTATATACTATATACTGCTTATATATTTAGTACATCAAGCCACTGCAGCCCTGAGCTGTCAGAACTTCATTTTATTTTCTCACTATTTATGCTGTTGTAAGCCATATGTGTGAGGGAGGAGGATTGACCAAGATGGCAGCGCAAAGTCACGTCACTCAACAGTACCATCAGTTATGTGCAGCCTATTTTCTTATATAATATCAATACCTATCCTCTCCACGTCCTCCCAGAGAAAGCAAGTGAGAAAGGAGAAAGCCAGGTTTGGTGTGGAAAAAGTCTAATTCTTGAAAATAAAAATATGTCCTTATCATCATATAATTAAATGTCATAATTGGTTTCATATTTTCGCGGAACTTGACTGATATTAATCAGAAATAGCTCTAGCAGGGAATAGCATGCAGCAAGTCCAGAAAATACTTTGAATGAATAAAAAAAAACAATAATAGGATTTTGCTTTTGTATGACATAGAGAATTATTCAGATCTCAGAGGGTGATACCTACTTTGCCTCATTCAATAATTGCTTAATATGACTTTAAATGTGATACTGACCCAGTTACAATATGTTACAAGAGACAAGTATTGGTCTATGCATTCAAACTCATGGCCACATGAAACTCAAAAAATGATGACATAGCAGAACAATTATTACAATAATTACAATAATTAATAATTCAACTGGCACAGGTTTAGGGGGGCACAGTGGTGTAGTGGCTAACATTCTTACTGCACAGCAAGAGCCCCGTGCCTGGTGAGGACTTTTCTGTGTGGAGTTTTCATGTTCGTCCAATGACATGCACATTAGGCTAATTGGATATTGATTTTTTGCCACCAGGTGTGAGTGTAAATGGTTGTGTGTATGTTGCCCTACGATGGCCTGGCAGGCTGTTCAGGGTGTATGCTGCTTTCGCACAGAGTCAGTAAAGATAGGCTCCAGCCTCCCCATGATCCTAGCACAATTAAACAGTTTGGCAAATAGTGAAGGAATGAATTGAAAGGCTTACATTTTAATCTTATTCTAAGTGGCATTAAACATTTAAATATAATATGCCAAGAAGCTGGACATAAATTTTGGTAATGAAAGATTTAAATTACTTAAGGTGCTCCTCCAGAAAGCTTTAATAGTTTATTACTTCTGCCTTGACCAAGCTCTGCACAGAACACAACAATGTGGTCCAATGACTAGCTCAAAGCACAAGTGCAGAGATATTCATCAGACCACCCAAAACATTAATGAGAAACAGGTTTGATTCATTTGCCACAAAAAAAGTCTTTTCATTAACTGCATTACAGGATCACAACTAAGAAGAAATTTCAAAAGGAAAAACTCTGTGGCTATCAAATTGACAAATACAGCTGGAAAATGGATGCAGTTTAAATAAATGGTGTAGATGTGTAACACAAATGTGTAATTATCACAAAGTCCAATTACAAGTGAACTCCATATTACTCTAGCTTGAATGCATTTTTGAAGATGGCCCAAGGCTGGTCTGTAAAGGGAATGCCAGCAGTGGGCTAGGAATGCACAACTCCCAAATTCCACCCTAATAATATAAAAGACCCAGTTGACGAGCACAGGAGCAAAGAAAAGATAGAGATAGTTGTGTGTCCGGCTGGGCGTAGCAAAGGGGGCAGGCTGTTATTACTGTGACAATCCGGCCTCTGAGGAGTAAAGAATGGGCCATGTGTCCAGCCTGGTACCGGGGTACCAAGCGCCATCACGTCCTGCACAAAGGCAGCAATTTTGCCATAGAGAAGAGCGTGAGCGGCTGTGAGTGGCTGGAATGAGTGACCTCTGGAACACTGAGGAGGAGGAGGATGGGCCTAATCATTAGAAATAATACAGGGAGGGAACTGTAGGAGGGGACAAGGGAATAGTGCACACTGTCAGTGTGGGTCATGTGTTTGACAGAGTTCTTTCTGGTGATTACAGAGCTCTGTTTGTTTACTTCAGCCCCCATAGGACTGTTGGAAAACAGAGACATGGACAGAGAGAGCATAGTGAAGACAGGGCTATTATATGCTTCTATGTCACTGCTGGAAGGTTCGGGACATCAGACACACACAGATATGCATGGAGCGAGAGAGAGAAGACGCCCAGCAGAGAGAGCGGATGACTGAGCTACTAGCTCGAACCCCTAAGTTCTGGGTGTTCATTACAAGAACATCGCGCTGAGATACACGCCAGCCTCCAGGCTACAATTGCAGCCACAAGCCATCTTGGAATGTTGAGGGACAATATGTGGTGGTACGGCAGGATGCCCATGGCCAATAGGAAGAAAATGAAAAAGGACTACATTCCTAAGTGGATGAGAGCTCTGGGTGCTCGTGGGAGTCATGTCTGCTTGAACTGGGCCAGCATTGCTGTTCTGTTTCCTCCCTGAAGATCCAGCCATGGGTTGCTTTTTTTCAGTGATGACTACCTTTTGCATCATCTTCATCATTTGTGCTAGCTTCTGCAACATCATTCACCGACTATGAATGTCTTTCTTTCAGAAATCTTGCTGGGAGTTTAATGTATAGCCTCGTAGTCTTTCTTTTAAGTAAGCATTTTTCTAAGTAAAATAAAAGCTAAATGTCTTGTGAGCTGTCTTTCTGGTTGGTGATAGCAAGCTAAGGTTTTTAGAACTGCCTTGGCCTTTTGGCTTTTTCATCATGATGCATTGTTCATTGTTAAACAAGTCATAACTTCTTTTTCCTGACGTTGCATGCGTTCAATTTATGTTCTCTCTTCCTTCTCCCTATTTTAGTTCAACTGCTGAAGTCAGCGGATCTTGGACGCCATAGCTTGCTTTACCTAAAAGAGATTGGCCATGATTGGTTTGGCAAGGTGAGCTTTCAAAAAAAAACATCTAGGGGTGGTTTTATCAAAACTAAGCTACTGGCCAACAGGACCAGTGAAATTATGAAACAACGAGTCCTCCTTCATATTTACTGGTCAGGAACACTGTATCTTCTTTGCCTGTTGGATTTGTCAGGTCACCAGCAGGATGACTAGCTAGCTAATTTCACTCGGCCTACAGGTTTTTGACTCGCCCCAGGCCGGCGGACTAGTGTTAATTTCCACCCCTGAACATTACACTTACACTAAAGTGCTAGAAATGCAGGGTTTTAGTTCCCGCATGCAGTCTTGGCACTCATTCATACTGTGTTGTGGAAGTTTTAAACATGGGAACTGCTTTGGTGTGAGGTATTACACACAATATTCACACTTCTCTGTGCATCTCTGTTGCCTCGTCCACAAGATGGTTCATAAATGTCTACGGTATCCAATGAGTGATTACTTTTGGTTGTTCTTCCAGGTTTTTCTGGGGGAAGTGAACGCTGGACTGAGCATCACACAGGTGGTGGTGAAGGAGCTGAAAGCCAGTGCCAGCATACAGGAGCAGACGCAATTCCTTGAAGAAGCTCTACCTTACCGGTCTCTCTCTATCTCTTCCCCAAGTCCTGCCCCTACACTCTCAATATGTTATCTTCATTCTGTCTTGTATCCTAATTTGATTACCATTTTCCTTATCAAATTTTCAATTGTATTATTCTACTTCTTAATAATAAGCCTTATGTGTGTATTTTATAAATGAGACAGAACTCTGCAGCATCCTGGCCTCCTGCAGTGCCTGGCCCAGTGCACAGATGTCACACCCTATTTGCTGATTATGGAATACTGCCCCCTGGTAATTGTCTTTCACTCTGTCTCTCTTACACACCCATACATTTGATCCACTAGGCTGGTGATTACAGTTTGAATCCTACAAATACCTACATCCCGTGTGTGTGTGTGTGTGTGTGTGTGTGTGTGTGTGTGTGTGTGTGTGTATTATTGAGGGGCCGAGGCTCCCTCTGCTGGTCATAATAGGGACAGTTTGTTGCTAATCATGGCTGTGGTATCAGTGGCAGTAAAATGCACTATGAAATGCATATGTTCCTCCTCATCACTTTTTGGATAAGTAGTTTTTTGTTGGTTCTAGGGTGATGTTAAAGGATACCTCCGTAGCTGCCGGGCAGCAGGTTCAGCCACCCCTGACCCTTTCATCCTACAGCAAATGGCGTGTGAAATTGCCTCCGGTCTTCAGTACCTCCACAAACATAATTACATTCACAGGTAAGGAGAAACATCCCCTCCTTGTTAGCTGATTCTCTGGTCCATCCTGGATTTCAGCGCCTGTATTTTGGTCACTTCTTGTAACAATATCCTGGTGCTGCCTGAGTGGCTCTTACAGACTCCAGCATCAGTGATTTTGTTGCTGGAGGTGAACCTGTTTTTCATCAGAAGTTCTGAATGGCATGTAAACCATATAAAAATGGTGAAGAATGATCAGACTTTTTTTTTTCTTTTATTTTAATTTTAGACTTTTAACAAACATCTATTTCATTCACTGACTATAAATATTTGCATATCCTTAGTGACCTGGCTCTAAGGAACTGTCTCCTTACTTCTGAGATGTCTGTGAAGATTGGAGACTATGGCCTCTCTCACAGCCGGTACAAGGTGAGTCACAAATGCATGAACAAGAACTGCTGAATTGCAGTAAAATGCTGTTGTGATGTCACAGTTATGTCTGCCTTTATTCAGTCCATTTCTTCAGTTTACAGTTCACAGATAATACCTCTCTCTCTCTCTCTCTCTCTCTCTCTCTCCCTCTCTCTCTCTGCTAGGATGACTACTTTGTGACAGCAGATCAGATTTGGGTGCCACTGCGTTGGATTGCCCCAGAGCTCATTGATGAAGTCCATGGTAACCTGTTAGTAGTGGACCAGACAAAGGCCAGCAATGTCTGGTGAGAAGTGCTTTACAAGTCAACCAATGAATGCAAGGATGAATATACCTATGATGACACCTGAATATAGACTTTTTTTTCTGTCTTAGGTCACTAGGTGTAACTATTTGGGAGCTGTTTGAGCTGGGGAGCCAGCCATACAGACACTACACAGACAGGCAGGTGTTGACATATGCGGTGAAAGAACAGCAGCTAAAGCTGCCAAAGCCATTGTTGAAAGTCCCCCTGTCTGAACGCTGGTGAGTCATTACAGCTCCCAAGTCATAATCAGCACATTGGCTAAAGATCTCCTATTCTCCATGTGTTCGACAATCATAACTCTCCCATCACCACATACAAACCATACCACAGGCACGCTGAGTGGTCATCAGTTATCTCTAAAATAAATACTCTCATCATCGTGAGAGTATTTTCTCTCAGATGCTTCCCGAGTGCTCATTCCATTTTCTCCCTTGCAAAGTCAACAAATCAATACTGCTCAGGTCCGGTGTGGTTAGTCATTCATTTTCCTCGTTCACAATCCAATCAATCATAAATTTAGCTTTCTTAGAAGTTTGTGATCGTTAGTACTGGTCCTACACAATACCATTAATTTTATATGCAGTCAAGGTACTGTTTATTTGTTTATTTGTTTTTTGTTTGTTACTGAGTATTTGTTTTCACTGCCAGTTAAATACAATATGAGTGTTTGGTCTTTATGCATTCTCTATACAGCCATGATGCCATCTTACCATTTACAGCATGCCTCTGCGCTTTTTCTCATTCTACTATCTGCACGTTTTCATATATTTTTGACCAGGTATGAAGTGATGCAGTTCTGTTGGCTTCAGCCAGAGCAGCGGCCTGTTGTGGAGGAGGTCTACCTTCTATTGAACTATCTATGTGCAAAGGGTACCAGTGAAGCAGAGGAGGACTTTGAGAAAAGGTGGAACTCTCTCAGACCAAGTCTAGACACTGGCAGTTCCCAGAGAACCCCAGCCTTAGAGGTACCCTCATCTAATTCCTCATTCCCTCTGCTGGAGCACTTCTCCATGGTTGATAGTTTCCAGTCTGAGAACGGGGATGAAATTCTAACAGTCACTGAGACCAGTGATGGGCTTAACTTTGAGTACAAGTGGGAACAGGCTAGAGCTGAACAGCCCTACTGCTCATCATCTACAAGTGGGCCTCTCGGAAGTAGTAACCCTCATTACCAGGACATATACTATCCCCTCAGCAGTTCGACAGGAAACTGCAAAGTGGAGAGTGTAACTCTTGGTGTATCTCCATCCCAATACAAGTCAGATTACCCAGGTGTGGTTCCAGTGTTGAGTGCACACAGTCCATCTGTTAGCAGTGAGTACTATATTCGCATTGAGGAACCTGTAGAGTGCAATATCAGTGTAGAGGAGGCCACTCTTGACTGCAGTCCAGAACTTGAGTCCAGCAAATGTACCTTCTCCATGGATGACATAAAAAGTCCAAGTGAGGCTAGAACAAACACATACTGGCCAGGAGGAAAAGATTCCAATAGCATCATCAATGATTCAGATGCAAGTCCGACTACTGCTCTCAGTATGGCGACACCTCATAGACAAGATCTGAACCATATGGATTCTGCAGAACAGTTGAGTCAATACTTTTCCTCCAGTGACCGAGATAGATTGCACTGTGAACAGACACCCTCAGGAGAACAGGAAATTCCTCTGAAAAGAGGCCAACCATCTGAGTCTTGCCTCAAGTCTGGGAACTGGGACGATCCAAATGTACAAGAAACTCCACGTGGCATTTCGATTTCAGTGAGCAGCCCTAGTCTGGGACAGTGCGACCCATACCTTGAAGCCAACCAGAGAACTGCTGAAAAAAATATGACCAGTGAGGCCTATTATGCTATGATGGGTAGCCTACAGAAGAATATTCCCAGGCCACACAATATAACTATTGATGTTGAGTCTGCAGATTGTCTTCTTATGAGTGCTGCTGATCCAGAGGATGACATCAATCACTGTACTGAGAGTGAAACTCTTAACTGGACATCAAACCAGTCCACAAATAACAACACTTTAAACTTTGAGGATCGACAAACAAGGGGATTCCTTGAGACCTACCTTGACGTACATCACACCACACCTTCCTTCAGTTCGCAGAGCTTATGGTCAGGAACAGTACCAACCAGGCAAAATTCCCAGAGTAATCCTACTGATACATTTAAACAGCATTCACACATGGAGGCAAATGACAGCAACTCCACTGCATTTTCATACACAGACTCATACACAGAGTGTGTGTCGTATATACAACTCTGCTCTGAAGATCAGAAGACAGTAGAGACATCAGCTGCCCAAAAGCATCAAATTATATATCCAGCACAGAAGGACACTCCTCATGTGCATATCACAATGAATACAACACATATCCCTATACAAGATTATACAAGCAGCAATGCTCTTTCTCTTGTAGCTGAGAAATCAGTGTCTAAGGATAGAAGCACAACTCCTGCACAAGACATCAAATTGCAGTCAGCTGGTCCTTCAGTCATGCCCATGTCTGAGAGTGTCTCTGAGTGCTACCACACAGGGGACAGTATCAGCCTGGTAAACATTGATGACTGCAGTGATGGTGATGTTACTGAAATTACCTCTGATGTGTTTGCAGACTCTCCTGTTGATTTTGCAGAAGTTGGGGATATTAACTTAGCACACATACCCTTGCATAGAGAGATTCGAAACCAAGATCCTCAGGAATGTATAGACCTTGCCTCAAGTAGCAGCCCTTGTGAAGCCTTCAGTCCCGATGCCTACCACACATCCATTCAGCCCAAATCACTGGACAGCGGTTACGACACAGAGAACAATGAGTCACCCGAGTTTGTCATGAAAGACCTGGAGGGAAAACCGATTCTTGGTACAAGTGTGGAATCAGAGTATGAAATGGTTCTTCAGATGGACCTTGAAGATAATGCCTTGTCCCCAACTAGCAGTAGTGCTCTAAAGCTAACAAGTGTGATAGGCAATAGGAATCAGTACAGAGACTCTGCTTATTTTTCAGACTATGATGCAGAAAATGAAAAAAGTCCCTGTGAAGGAGGCAGCATCTTCTTTGACAACAGATTGGATTATTTCACTGGAAAAGACTCTAAGAAAGACAACTCTATTAAGAAAGCCGGAAGAGAGGGGGACTGCCCAGTGAGTCAGAAGGAAGACCAGTGCAATTTTCCAAGCATGATGGAAAATGCAAACAATGCTTTGACAAGTGTCAAACAGTTGTGTCTTGAGAGGAAGAACATGGAGTTTGATCTAAATTCATCTCCTGCATCAGGTCCAGTGATTACAGTGTTGGCCCCATTTCCTCCAGAGATGGGGGGATGTTTGACCAAGGAGTCAACTCCAGATGATAGCCTTGGAGTGGAATCTGAGCACACTGGAGAAGAGCCAGCCTCTGAATGCTTCTCCAGCACAGCTTCTGAGGGCTCATCCACAACACAGGAACCCACAACCATGGAGGACCATGTTAACAGTACTAGCATGGCCTTTTCATCTGCAGACTCCCTGGATTCGGCATCCACCATGATGGAAGTCCAGAACTGTGAGAATGAAGAAGGCAATCCAGACTATCAGATGGATGGGGAAAATGAGGAGCATAAAGGAGTGGAGGAAACAGATGAAGTAGTAGAAGAAGCACATGTGAAGCTTAAGAGGGATAGCTCTCTGGATAACATTCTTCCTGCCTTACCAGAGAACCTGGACCAACCGGCACCCCTGGGGAACTGTGAGGAAGAGGAAGACTCTGATGACAGTGATGAGTTAGATGAAGATTTGTGTAGCTACAGTGTCCAAGAACAGAGTGAGGAGAGTGAGGAGGAGTTCAACACTGTTCCTATGGTGGTGGTGAGTGAGAGAAGTAGCAGCAGTCACCTACGTAGCCTCCTGAAAATGCCATCCCTCCTCACACAGTCCTTCTGCGATGAGTTAGAACGCAAGAAGAAAGCGGTCTCCTTTTTTGATGATGTCACTGTTTTCCTTTTTGACCAGGTCAGTTGCATCTGCAGTCTTGTGGAATTTCTAATTTATTGTATAAAATACAATTTTTGTTTGTCTTATTTTATGATAAAAATGTAAGCGTAAGTAGTTAGTAATGGTGGCTTTTTATGTCTGAGATATAGTATATTTGTGTTCTAGGACAGCCCGACAGGTGAATTGAAAGAATACACCTTTCCTCCAGGGATGGAACCAAATGGCCAAGCAGCAGAGTGCAAGGAAAATTCATCACAGAAGGAAGCTGGTAATTCTGTTCATTCCTCAAATGGAAATGTTTAAGAAGGTAGTTTGTGTAATACACAAATCAGTGTATCAGACACGCATTTTTTATATCCAGCTGTGTAGCATATACACTGTAGCAATGTAGATAGAAATGAAAATAAAACAGAAAAAATCTACTACAAAAATAATAGCTCCTCTTATTAAACAGCTGGGACCATAGAGTGGGAGAATAACTTTCCATTGATGACCAACGCTTCAACATTAGAAGCTGCCTCTGACAGAATCTGCACTCCCCCGAACTCTCCGGTCAGACTTCCTGAGGAGAAACCAGCACCCCAGAGTTCCCGCTTCAGTGTTTCCCGCTTCTCAATTACGCACGTGTCTGACTCAGACATTGAGTCTATGGGAGGTCAGTATCACTCAGTAACCTCCAGCAATATGAGTTACACGAAATAACGGCATTGTGCCCTATGTGCTTGTACATGTCTGCCACACCATGACTTCATATGTTGTACTCTTATCCCCACACAGGTAACTGTGCAGATGGAGACCGGGCGTGAGAACACATCAGTATGTCCTTTTGGCCTGATCCGGCTGTAGATCCTCTTTGATGTTTATTCAGTGTTCTGGACGAGGGTTCTCTGAATCTGGAAGACAGTGCCTCATGCTGTAATTGAATTATGTCAGCCAACATTTTCGTTGTGTTCTGAGCCAGAGGTTGGCAATGACATTGTCTGTTTAGGACAGCATTTAAAAGTTCAGAAAAATCTCAAACAAGTATTTTATGTATGCATATTTAAGATGATATAAATATTATCAACACTCATATTGCAACAAATCACTTTATTACAAACTGTAGCAACCATAAGGGAATTGGTTACATTGCTGTAAATCCTCACTGGCTTACTTACAGTGCATATCATTCATTAGTCAGATCTTCCAGACTGGTTTTAACTGCAAAGTATGTGTGTGGGGGAAAAGCGCCAAAGATTTTGGTAAGACAACCCAAATCAAAAAGCATTTCACTTTTGTCAGATACAAGGGGGTGTTAAAAACTATAGAACATTTTCCATGAAGGCAATTGCTCTTGACGAATTTAAGCTAAAATATTATGGCTCAGGTAAACTGTATTGAATTGGTACTACATCAAAGTTTAAGCCGCATTAAGAAGATATGTGTGTTTAAAATAATATGCTTCCTCACTTTCCCCCATTTCCCCCCACTGTGCTGCTATACTACCCTAAGGATGTGGAAAATATTTTACGTAAATGCACTTTCTTTGTTGAAACCTAGTGGTTATGTGCAAATCTTTTCCAAAAATAATGTCAGGATGCTTGTCTATTTATAGAGATACTGTACAGTCATTTTCCTGTCACTGATATTCACCTTTATATGCAAGTGAACTTTCATTTCCATGTCTACTGAGGTTGAGATTTAGCATTTCATTATGTTAGCTGTTTACATATGGTGTTTGTTTGTTACATTTGTCTTTGGTATCAGTTGAGCTCTAACTAAAGGGATGGGATGTTTGTCATTAGAAAAGAATGCCAGGATTTGCCAGATATATGGCTGTATAACAGCCTTAATTAGAGAGAGAACAATCAGATCAGGTAACCTTACAGAATACTGCATAAATGATTAAAATGCAAATGTTAATTGATTTTCCAAATAACCTTAAATTTTAGTTGGATAACCAGTAGACTTTAATACTGAATTACCAACCATGTTGTCTTTTAGGATTGACTTTACGCAAGCTTGCTCAGATTAGTATTTCAGGTTTTTTCATCAGTCCATCTTCTGCCATTTAACTGGGTCAAAAGGAAGCAGTTTCAGCACATATGCAAAAGGATTCCCTTTCCGTTTCCCTCCAGCTCTTCTGGGGAATCCCAGGCAATTCGAAGCCATGTAATGTCTCCAGTGTATGCGTGGTCTCCTTTCGGTCAAACAAGAACACTTCTCCTAGAAGCCACCTTTACTGGCTCCTTTAATGCACAGGGGCATGAGCACTTGCCGAATGTCCAAATTCCTCACCTTATCTCTAAGCGTGAATTCGGACATATTTTGATCCAAAATCATGTCCTCTGATGTATCCAGGATCTTGTTCTTTTTGTCATCACCCACATTTCGTGGATATAGGTGAGGGTAGGAACAAAAATTTACAGTATCGTTTAACTTTGCTCTCTATAATAACTACAAATGATTCACCCATCAATCACCCACGCCATTCTTCTGCATCCTTACCCTACTCATGAACAAGCCCCCAAAATACTTAAACTCTTCCACATGACACAAAACTCTTTTCCACCCTACAGCAGACAACACCCACCCCACTTTTTTTATTTATTTATTTGCTTGCTAAGAACCATGGACTCAGACTTTGAGGTGCTACTTCTCATCTCAGCAAATTCAAACTTGGCTGCAAACCATGCAGTTTTGATACAATCTTAGAAAAAAAGACCAGGTAGGATCTGTCAGCCCATAAACAAATGTATTGAGGGTTCCCCAGTGAGAAAAACCAAAATGAAACCTTTTTACTAAGACTATATATTGATCAGTGAAGGCTCCACACTGAACATGGCCCAGGATAGAATGGCATTGGTTTAAATATATAAATACCGTTTAAAAAGTTACAAATTTATTTTAAATAACTCACACCAAGTGTCATCATGACATCAAAACAAATAGGTTGCTTACTACTTATAGGTTAATAAAAAAATAAAAAAACAAACAGGCTTTTAAAACAAAGAGGCTCATTACAGCCACTGGCAGCTCTCTGAACAGCTCCTATAAATGGTACCTCATTATGCTGGAAGAAACTGGATATATTGTATAGACGTATTATTAGATAACTTAGCAGAGCATATTATAGTCAGTATAACAGAAACAGAAGAGTAAAACAAAATGACTGTCAAATAAAAGCCTGCGGAATTCCTGACTTTCTCATATATTATCTATTTTTAGTTACACACATCCGTGCTAGTGTTCTAACAATAAGTTCTTGTTCTCTGTAAATTATTTTTCACTTTAAATGCTGTAATGATGTATGTTACTTGGTCTTACTACAGCTGCACAGTCCTTTTCAGCACCACTGGGTCACACCCATCATTTATTACTGTGCCAATATTCTTAAACAGGTGTCAGTATACACTGGTCCTCTTTAACCGCTGTTTTTTGTAATCCTGCAGCACTGTACTGTTTTTGGAACACATATCAGTAATGTATAAAGGACAGATAGATGACTGTTTCAAGTTGCCAAAGTGAAATCTGATCATAAGGAGATCAGTGAATCATCCTGTTACAGTACGGTGTGTGTGGTGTGCTTGTTCCTGCACTTGTAGTAGCACCATGGCTACTGTTTCATTTCAACCCACTCCATGCTGACTGTAGTATTTAAAAAAAATTATGAATTAAATAAACCCATAGTTTGTCCTTATGTGCTGTGTTTCTGTTGAACATATTTTTATTGATCTTTTTTCCCTTTGCAGAAGGCTTTAACATCATAGTGTTCAACGGCTGAACTGCTGTAGACATGGGTTAGATATGAATTACCTCACAGATGTCCTGGGTCCATTTGGCAGTCCAGAGTAAAATGTAAGCTCCTGCTTTACCAAAATTCATACATTCATTCAAAATATTATTCTTAAATATTGACCCATGTTCTAGTCTAGTCATACAATGTGGCCTGTTTCCAATTATTTTAATATTCATGGGTAATAATACTGGATCAGCACGATGGTGTGGTGGTTAGCAGGGTCATCTCACAGCTTGAGTGTGCTGGGTTTGAGACCCGGGCTCAGATGTTCCTGAATAGAGTTTGCATGTTCTCTCTGTGCCTGCATGGGTTTCCTCCAAATTCCTCCCACAGTCCAAGGACAAAGAGTAGGCTGCATTGCCATCAGTGTGTTTCTGCCCTGCCAAGCTGTCCAGGGTATACTATGCCCTTGCCCAGAGTCAGCTGAGGTGGACGCAAGCCTTCGCGTGACGGTTCAAAAAATTAATGAATGAATCAGTGAGTCCAAAGACATGCACATTAAACTAAATGGCTGTTCCAAATTGCCCCAGTGAGTGTGAATGGTTATGTGTGTGTGCGTGTGTGTTGTCCCAGCAATGAACTGGCGAGCTGTTCAGGGTGTTTCCTGCTATCACTCAGTGTTGGCAGAGATAGGCTCCAGCCTTCCCGAGACCCTAATAGGATTAAGCAGTTCGGCGAATGAGTGAGTGAGAGTGGGTAATAATACTTGTTTTGCTAATCAAGTAATCAGCGTACTCTGTTTCCATCCATTTTATTTCACAAAGAACTGAAATATGAATTAGTACAATGCATCAACATAAATAAGAATGAACAGAACAAAGACAAAGCCAAGATGGATTTGACATGTTATTAAAAACATAGGCTTTTCCGCACACACATTCATTCTTCCAATGCGTTGAAATTCCAGTCAGACACTCGGTGATGTTACGTGTCTAATGGTATACTCGATGAACACCAGAACACATGACTGCAAGTACATTTAACGTTTCAAAATTAATGAGGATTCACACTAATAATTTTCAGAATGACACCTTTATCTAAACAGTATTATGGATGAGATTGTGAAACCAAAACATTTTTAAGCATAAAAAGTATTTTAAGCTATTTCTCACAACTAATAGAGTAAACTGCAGCAATTGTCTATAATAATATTGTATTTTGTGTTTTAAGCACAGAACAAGCAATGTCCTGTGTATTTGAGAAAATGGCACAAAGAACTTAAAAATAATAATAATAGTAGTAATAACACACAAAAACCAAATAACATCTGAAAAAATTTGTTCTGATAAAAGAAAAAAATCAGTTCTTACCTCCAATAGTGAGAAATAAGCAGAGAAGTGATGCACGATCTGCAGCTAAATGTATTTTATTAATATATTTACATATGGATGACAGTTCAACAAACTTGGAATCCCCGGTTCAAACCTGAGATCAGGTTACTGTCGGTGAATTGCAGTTTCGGTGCATGTTCTCCCGGTGTTTGTGGGTTTCCCCTATTTTTCAGTAATGCATATCCCATAAAACATGATAGTGGGTGATTGGAGACACTAAATTACCTTTTAGGTGTGAATGAGTGTGTGAATTGATCCCTGTGGTGACACTGGAACCCATGTAGGGTTCTGTTGACACTAAGTAATTGTGCAAGTGCTCATAAATCAAATTCTGAATTTTAGGAAGCAGTATTATTGTGAGAGAACAATTGTGAGAGAACAAACAACATTTTAAAATTGAAATATTTTGAGTGGTTAATCAATAACACACAAAATTCTGAATTTTATGGTGCTAATAATAAAAAAAGAAAGAAAATAAAAAGGAAATATCAATACAAAAATTTGGAGATTTCCCCTTTGCCAATGAACAGCTGGACTGTGTTTTTTTTTTAAAAGCTAGAATACCAAAACCAGTAGAAGGCACAACCTCCTGGTATAAAACACACTGTACACGCTTCTCTGCCAAGAGACGTACAGAAAAACTACTAGAATTTAATCATAAAACAATAGACACAAGGGCAGTGACACCTTCATTACCGTGTCCACAGTCTTTCATTTACGTTTATTCATTTGGCAAATGCTTTTATTCACAGCAATGTACAACTCAGTTGAGCATGTGAGGATTAAAGCATATATTCAAGGGCCCGACAGTGGTTTCCACTAATACCAGGATCTGAAGTGCCCAGATCCTCAACCACTGAGCCACCAATGCTCCAAAATAAAGCTTCAATGTACAGCAGCTATAACAATGGCAGAGGGGAGCCTTAATTACAGAGTGAAAAGATCACTTTAAATTCAGCATCTAATACAAACTGAAGCTTTAATCTTACCTCAGCTAAAGATTAGAAAGGCCAAGGCCTACTGCAACAACAGATAAATAAAGAATAAAAGAAAAAAGAAATTAAAATAATCTATACTAAATCATTACATTTTCACAAGGTAAGCCATTTGCCTTTTGATGTAAGTAGCTTTTCTGTGAATTATTACTTAATTTTGTAGAAAACCCTTAACCAACACACATGATTGTATATTACTATAATGGAACTGATTTAGTAAGTGTACGGATCTATAAACCTTTCCCAGAGACACAGCTAATTTGTCTTCAGAGCAGCTCAGAGCGAAGCTGACATTTCTGCAGATCTATACAGCAATGTTTAGGAAGCTATACGGAACACTTGAATTCCGAGAACCCCGAGTTATAGAACCAGGGCTTTATCCCCGGTTGCCTTTAGAGTCTTAAGCATGTGGCTCTGTGTATTATTTCAGGTGGAGAGAAAGGGCCTGCGAACAGGCCGCATTAGTAGAAGAGTGGAGCTGTGTGTCCGTCCATCAAGCTTGATCTGAGGTAGACCTCCAGAGAGTGGTCACTGGAAGAGGGGGGTCAACAAATAATGTCAATGTGTGAAACGGTGCACATGGGCATACCATTCACTTTAGCAGGCAATTCTTTATATATTTACTTATTTTTTTTATCAATGCACTACAAACTACAAAGTGACTTTGGTCAATATAAAGAGTACTGCTGAAAGGCATACAGTGATTCATTTGACATATACTTATGAACAATAGTACTTTTGTCTATGGAGGGTGTTTTGAGCAAGCATGCAAATGAAACAAGACTTCGTCGATTAAGTGCTAGTGTGTACATTTGTTAGGCATTGATAGGCATGCATTAGAGTTAGATTTTGAGTTACCTCCAGTGCCAACATTTTGCCTCCATGAAAACACCACCTTCTGGCAACCAATGACCTGTCTGATTGGCTGGTACAAATTACACCACAAGGAAAGAGAACCAACCAGAGAGGCCGGTGACAGAATGAAGGGGAAAAAAAACCCAAAAAGAAATAACAGAGAAGCCCCACTCCCCAATTATACGCCAGACAACCAATGAGAGCAGAGGGAAAATGAGCGAGAGGGAGGACATGATTGTTTGGCTGAGCAGCGATGGAGGCAGGTGACTTACGGAGGTCCTGTACACTCAGAACCGGGACAATTCAGGACCCAAACTGGAAGGTAAAGAGAGTCCATGGGTTTGTACCGGAGCTCAGCTCAGATTAGGATTATGCATGGCTACATATCCGACTGTTAGTTTGTGTAGGATGGTGGGAGGTTACTCATTCTGTGGCATGGTGTCTGAGTTTTGCACTGGCTCAGATGGATGAAGTACATTCCAAACCTATGCTCATACATGGGTTAAAATAAACGTCTCTAATAATAAAAAAAACTAACAATGATGACGGGTTCAAAATATAGTGTAAAATGAAAAGTCTGCCCATAGCAGTCATCCAATTTGTCATTGATGAGACCAATTTTTAAAACAAAAGCTCAGTTAACTGAGTCACTCTCACACAGCAAAATATATTACAATACCAAATATATGAAACTACCAGCCCCATATAAAAATCACTACAGCTAACCTTAATACACACGTCTCAGACAGCGGACAGACAGCATACATATCTCAGTGTGACAAAAAAAAAGATAAAAATGACACAAACCTAAGCACTCACTCACACACATAGTATTACTCACGCTCACTCATTTGCTCGCTCACACACACCCACACGCACACGCACACACACACTCACCAGTATATATGTATTACAAAAGAAATCTTACACTAAAGCTGGTGAGTGGACATAAGATGAGATAAGTATAATGATGTAGTGCAGAAATGCAGAAACACACACCATGGATTCAACAGCATGGATTCAAATTAACAAATCATGTATAATTTGAACAAGTGTTTTATTAATATATAGATATTTATATATTATATATACTTTTTTGTAAAAATTCACAATACATTCAAAGTCAACATGTTGCTGAAGTTCCTCCATAGCATGCATTTTGTGATGGAATGTTTTCTGTATACTGATTTCTGTGCATTGTAATTTGATTTACAAGAAAAGAAAAAGCATTTTAAAAGAGACAAAAGGTACAAAAGCACAGCAGGAAAATACACCACGGCTCCAGAGGATCTGTCAAATTACCACTTTGGAATATGACAGATTAGAAATTAGAAGTGAGAACATATTACATTGTTTAAAAATAGAAATTACAGAAGATTCAGGTTTCTGAGATGAAAAGAAATTAGGGTTGGCAGGGAAGAAAACAGAGGTACCATTTACACCTGGTTGTTTGATGCATCTTGATTGTCAGGATTATATCCAGAAATTTTTGTTTCAGTTAGATTAAAAATAGGAGCATTAAAATCACAGACACATTTAGGTAAAATGTTCAGCAATAGCAAATATATCCATCTAATCATCCGATTCGCAATTCAACACCCCCCCCACCCCACTCTTTTTTATTAAGCGCACTTACACCAAGTTTATAAACAAAGATACTTACCCACTTCTTGTGCAATGTTTCATTCACGTTCACATTTAGAGGCAATCGAGTAAATCCAATAAACCGTAGAGGAAACTACCCGCAAGTACATGGTGAACATGCAAACTCCACACATGAAGGCCCTTACTGGGCATGGGGCTCTAACCCAGGACCTTCTTGCTATGAGATGGAAGTGCTAGGCTCTACGCCTATAGACTGCTATTTGTCTATTTGTACCGTCTTTCACTAGCAGATTCCTGTGTTCAATTGTATCATGTCTTGTAGTTTAATTATCAGTTTAATAATCAGTTTAAGAAGTTCATGTTCCATGTTCCTATTTATGCTTTCAATGCAAGCTTGTCTGCCTACCTAACTTGAGAAGTGTTTTTCATTCTGAGCAGTGTTGTATCAACCTCTACGTTTGGGGTCTCAGTTTTGATACTGATAATAATAACAAAACTTTTTTTTTACTGCTTCCCGTCACAGTGCAAGTCATTGACTGCCAAAAAAAAAGCCAATCAACATCAACTCAAGGACACGGCAGCCTTACTGGGTTTCCTGTGATGGCTATGCATGGACACGGGGCAACCATTCAAGTCAAATTCCATAGCTATGTTGCTCTGCCCCAGAGCTTTGCTAAAATAGGAGGTGCACAAGAGTATGGTGTAATTAAGACTCTGCGAAAGTTTAGTTTGAAGTTTAGGAGCAGTTGAGGATTAGAAGTAAGTGTAACGATGATGCAAGATGACTCTTAGTGATCCCTATGTGTCACTCCAGCTTCGCTGGCATACAAAACAATGACTGTTTTTCCGAAATAAGGAGATTGTAGTTACGGCTACAGTATTAGGTCTCTACTTAGACAATTCAGACACCAATTTCAGTCTGGGAAAAATATACAAAAAGCCATCACAATAGACTGCATAATAATGCATGTGCTCATTAATACCAAATTACGCGCTTTTAAAATAACAACAACAAAATCTTTTTGGAAAACAGACACACTGAAGACAAGAAGTTGGTGTTTAAGTATAACCAGTTTAAATATTAAATGCTCCATGGCACAAGTTCCCAGCCCAGGTCCTGGAGTACCCCCTGTCCTACACAGTTCCCTGCTCAATCACACCAAACCTCAGAAAGGATTCTTAATGGGCTGATTAGATGAATTTGATGTGTAGTGTTAGAATTCCTCATGCTACAGCAATTACATTTCAATTAATAATAAGTTATTATTAATCATTCAATAACTGCAAGTCAATCTGAATAATCAGAGACTGATTTGACACCAAATGGTTAACAAGATTAAAAAACTCTGATACAACAACCAGGTGTAAATGTAATTGTAATATTACATTTATATATATATATATACATATATATATATACATATATA
>JBCNYG010000003.1:8743758-8758429 GCA_039654305.1 Porochilus rendahli | reverse complement strand
TGTTTTCAGATTGGCTGCCAAAAGCAGCTTCGGTAAGGAAACCAAGCAAAAAAATCTCTTTTTAATATCCTCACACACACACACACACACACACACACACACACACACACACACACACACACACCCCTCTGCAGTACTCTCTGTAAATCCTAGTGATTAGGCAGAAGTGGGCTCTAGAGGCACCAACAATGGGCTTCACTGGGAGTGTATCTGTGTGCATTTCTGGTGCATCATGGTATACAAAATAAAAGGTTTTCCACCCGCTATTGGCATCAATCTTACATGCACATACCTGACACCCCTAATGAAGGCTAGTGTTATGTGTAATACTACATTAGTGTTTTTCAACCTTTTTTGAGGCACAGCGCATTTTTTACATTGAAAAAATCTTGTGGCACATCACAAACCAAAACTGTTACAAAACGACACTCTGTAGCTTGATACAGTTTATATGATGACAATATAGTTTATTTATACTTAATCAGTGTGAAACCTGCGCCTGTTTAGATGAACACAAAGTTGATATCCTGGCAGGAATTGACACACACAAAGCTTTTCCAAAATAACACTTTGGATGTCTGTAGACGTCATTAATACATCTGGCAATCGGGCCAAACATTTCGTTTACAGTGGCTTTCCTTCAGGTAGTACTAATGTCCCCGCCACAGTGTGGGACTTTTGATTTAGCTACGAGTTCAGCAACTACGTCGCTAGCTTTAAGGGCCTATTTTAAAGCGGTAGGTGTTTCGTTTGGAGATGGCGTAAGCTTGCTCAGCACCGTGGCACTGTTGGATACTTTCTCACCACACACCAAGCACAACGGAGTTGGTGTCGTTGCATCCCCGGTGAAAGTGAACCCGAATGAAAGATAGCTTTCGCTGTATCGCCTCGAGCTCACCGTCTTTGCTTTCTTTTGACCACCACTCACACTAGGGCCTTCACCTGGGTCAGACTTTTGTCCTGGGCCCAGTTCTGAGTTAGAATTTTGCCTTTTTAAAAACTTCTCCATCACCGTCACCGCGACCTGTTGCATGCATCACTAATTCTTTTGTCTCAAAGAATAAACAAGGCAATTAAGCTACCTACTGCCACCCACTGACATGGAAGAGTATCAGAGAAATGTGCCACTCACTACATCACAGACACTTGACAATGGCCAATGGGAATTGTCTAATTTCCCACGGTACACCTGACCATCTCTCACGGCACACTAGCGAGCCACGGCACAGTGTTTGAAAATCACCGTGCTAGATTATATAGACTCTTCACTGATGTATTCATAGGGATAAAAACACTGCAGCTACCTGTCCATTGCTGGACCTTCAGTCGGCTGTATGACACACAACGCAAACCTGCACAATGAGTATTTAGCTTGCTGAGGACGGCGTATGAGAGCGTAAAAAGTGCATGCAGCTCTTACCCACGCCAACAAATGTGTGTTAATGTAGAAATACAAGGCTTAATGTGCCCTGATGTCTCCCACCACTTCAAAGGGTTCCCTCTGTTCAAAGGCTTGCAATCACACTAGAAAGGTCACGCAGCCCCGGATCCTTGACCAAGTGGTTCTATGCAGAAAGCGTGAAGATGTACAGGCTCAGGAACTACTGAACCAAGCACATATTCCCTTGGGATAAATACACCCGTACTCACACTAGATTGATCTGATGACATCACAGCTGAGCACACTATACATGTCAGCGGCAACCACTGAACAGGAGCTTGAGCTTTCTGTACTGAACATCATTCAGAGGTGCATTCAGGTGCAGCGCTTACAGAATAATCAACCTGCATAAATGTAATAATCAATAACGGCAGCTCAGGTTAGAGTCCATAAAGACTAGTCACTGTAAACACCATAAAAACAAGTAGCAGCAAGTAGCAGAAACACCGCATGTTCACCATTCTCATACACGGGCAATCTGAATGCTGAGCTATACAGGGGATAAAAATAATATGATAAAACGCTTTCAGCATAAAAATGATAAAACAATCGCCTCAGCTGATAATACCCTCTCAACCTAAATAATTCTCTATATCATACTTTGTTTTATTGCATACTTGCTTATTATCCAGAGTGGATAATGTGTGACTCAAGGAATCCAACATTGTTATGCTTTAAAAATTACATTTAATCAGCTTTTCTTGTGAAACTTCTGAAACTTCAAATAAACAATGAAATGAACGAAAAGATGCTGTTAGCTACACAGTGCTCACCTGACTTGCCCTTGTCAGGGTTAAAATATTCATTCATTCATTCATTTTCCAAACCGCTTATTCCTAATTAGGGTCATGGGGAGGCTGGCGCCCATCTCAGCTGACTCTGGGCAAGAGCGGGGTACACCCTGGACAGCTCGCCAGGCCATCACAGGACCGGATTAAAATATGTAAAAAATTATTAAAAACCTGATTTAGTTTCTTTTAATTCTCTTATGTGATATTGGCAATTCTATAAAACATGTTAACGTGTAATAAAAAAATTTAATTAGTCAAAAATATTAGAAATATATTTATAATATATATAAAATAAATTAGAGTTTTTTTTGCAGGTGACTGACAGCCATCTTGGAGTCTGTATACAGGTAAAAAAAAAAAATCAGTGGTTAGTTACACTAATTAATTATTCTCGTTATAATAATGATACATGAGTTTTCTTTTTTTTACTGGACCAATTAATACCTTGTTATTAGTTAATTGTTTCTTCAGAACTTTAGTGATATGCTCCAATACATTTCACAGAATTGTGGATTTCTAATTTATAAGTTAATGTCACATGATTTTTTATGACACGCCACCTACAATTTCAATCACAAAATTCTAAAACAAGTATTTGATCTAATGTTCAAGTCCTTAAATGGCTTTTTATAATTAAATTCTGCATGTAATAAAAGCTCGAGGTCTTTTTTTGCATTATCTTGTACGCAAATTGTACGCAATCAGTTATGGCAGAATGGCCCATATGCTGAAGTATTCACCTCGGGATCAGTGCCTGTCATTAAATCGAATGCTTAGTGACGCCTACCTCGCCTTCGGTGAATAATTGATAGTTTTGCCACTTTGCTGCTGGCGTTTCAATTTTTTTAGAACAGAAAGGGTTTTTTTATTGCACTTATTGCAATGTGTTATTTGTATTTGTATAGTCGAAAGTGGAAATTCACGGGGACTTGTATGACGGATGCTCCATATCCTTCAAGGGTAATATATTTACTTTAAAACAAAGTGGTATATAACATGAATGTCGCAGGTTTCTATAACTACATGTTTAAGGAAGGAGTCTGCAGTGTCTATGCAATGGTACAGAGTTCTCCAGTATTACAGTAACATAACAAACTTCTGCTTTTGTCTTCCACAACTACAACATCTTAGGAGAATGGGCTTGAGTGGGTCAATTATCATGGACTACTGGCCTTGTAAGTCTCCTCTGAAGTTGCATTAAAATAAAGACCGGAACAGAGCAAGAAAGTGATGAAGGACAGAATTAAGGCAGAAAAGTAAAGGGAAGATCAAAGAGTCTCATACAGGCCCATTATATCTGATTGTAGCAATTAAGAACCAACGTTTACGCCTACACTCAAAATATAGCATGCACGGTTTTAGAAGTGAAGGTGAGAACAACGACTCCTCACAGCACAGCCTGTGCATCATGACACGGGGAAGGGAGAGAAGGAAGAGGTAAAGTGAGTACAACTCTTCGACTGAGAGATGTGTGAGGTGCCAAATGCCAGCGGTGTGACACTAATGAGGAAGAGACGTTTACACCAACAAGGAATGTCAAAGAGAGGGAGGGGAACAGTCTGTGGAGACACGCCTTAAACAAGCTCATCTCCTATGTAAACATCTATGCACACCCATAGCAGAACATATGAAACATAAGGAGGTATAGTTATGAAGAGAAATAGGTATGAGAGCGAGATGGCAGAAATTTGATGTGTCAGATACTGGTGCAAGAGAAGAGGGCGTTTTTTCTGAGAACATGTTGGTGAAGTAATGATGCTAAAAGACCTCTATAATAATTATAATCTATTTACCCAGCAAGCATATTAACCACAGAGAAAGAAGTGGTTTCCACGCCATACTTTATACACATCAAGTTCACTTTAACTCTGTTAAATTACTCCATTTAACTTCATTATAGTTGCCAAAAGCTTTGGTGTTGATGTATTCAGTCTGTGTGTTTCTTAAAGGATTTACATGAAACTTCTACCAGTAGTGGGGCTTTGGACAAGGAAGACCGTGTTAGATTCTGGAGATGATCTAGATCCAATTCTAGACACAGTAATGTTTTAAAGATTTGTTAACATTGGAAGATATTCAGACATTAGTCAGACATTTTGGTTCGTATGGGAGATTGCTGTGCTTGGTGGAGGTTTTTACACTTTAAATACTCTTACAGGACTTGTGGTCCAGCTACATGGCCTGGACGATTAGCAGGATGCACTTTTAACAGGACCAGTATATTTTACTTGGTTTGGATAAGAAACAATTAAAGGGTGTTCTTCTAATACATGGCCATGAGGAGAATGAACTCTGCAGGCACTTGCTTTTAATATTTCATAATTCTCCACTGCATAAATCCAAAACACACAAAAACTTTGGACTTTTAAAAGTATACAAAAATACTCAAACACAGATGTGTGTTTATGAAAAATTATCTTTTGCAAAACTGTGGATCAACTTTGGCCTAGTGCAGCTGGCAAATCTTCAGTTCATTAAGGTTACAGGAGTTGAACTATAAAAGCTTTCGATGGGATTTTAATCAGTAAATTAGCCAGAACAGGCAAGGCCTTCATGAGGTCTATGGTGAGAGGCGTGTAAAAGAGTCATTGCTGATTTTCATCAAGAGTAGGCTGCATAGCTGTCAGCGTGTTTCTGCCCTGTGATGGCCTGGCGAGCTGTCCAGGGTGTACTCTGCCCTCACCCCAAGTCGGTTGAGATGGGTGCCAGACATTGAGATAGTGATTATTATTCCGATTCCACATTCATTTCAGTAACATTGTGCATTCAGTGAATTTTATAGAACAAATACATCTATTTCTATTATTATTTCTATTATTATCATCATCATCAACCAGCCTAAAAATTATTATTTGTATAATTGTATAAAAAAGTAAGCTGCTGATATACTTCTAAAAACTGTTTACCTGAAGCTCATCAAAAGAAACTTATACTTTTAAATGTTAAAAATACTGAAGAACAGCACTGTAACAAATCTAAATTTCATTGATTCATTGCAAAATAAGTCAAAAAACCATGAATAGTAACAGACTCGTGAAAGGCAATACCCAAATTAGTCCTTTTTTCCCTTTAATTTCACTTCAAACAAGAAATACTGAGTTTAATTCAAGTGAATTTCGTACCAAGTGTTTCTTTGCATTTGTTGTTGTTGGGGTTTAGGTGCATTATTATTATTATTATTATTAGTATTAGTATTATTATTATGATTAGTATTATGATTATTATTAATTTTTAATTGTTATTAAAAAATGTTTAAAAAGGGATTATAGGAGGAAAAGGGGGAAAGAGGATTATAAACATATGATCAACCACCAGATCATTAAAGTGAACCCATCACGATCTTTTCGCTTTCCTTCCAATTCAAAATTGCTCTGATTCATGTTCTTAATCAAATGATTCTCCACGAAAACATTGCCTGTCTGTGTGTCATTACATTCATCATCACTTTTATTATTATTCAGAAAAATGGTATGACGTTTTGCAGTAATTCACAGATCCTACTTAGCCTGTACATACAGAAGACTCGTCCACCGTGCTTTCACTGGTGCAGGTTGGAGTCAGACAACGCAGTGCTGAGCGGGGAACAGGCAAATTCACAGGGTTTGTTAGGGGGTAAACTGCACAGATTTATATATTTTATATATATATAAGTTTATATATCTTATCTAATGAAGTATGAATTATTAAAGTTAGTTTTGAATGCATTTATGTGCAGCCGCCAGCACCTAGGAGTGAATCTATTTACTTGCTGCTGACAAACTATGATCACCATGTAGAATTAATTTTGTTTAATGTTTGTTCGAAAGAGCAGAATGCTCTTATCTGACTGACTGTAAATCATTATTACACTCCCCACATCCATTTTCAAGGTATGGCAAAATTTGTGAGCTATGCAAGTTGAAAGGTCGTGCAGGGCAGAGAAAAGGTGAAGTGGGCAGTACATTGTGGGGAAAATATTTTTAAATGGATTAGTGTCACCACAAGATACTCACACAACTCAGAAGTTTGTTGGATGGACTACACATTTTGAATGAAGGTGGTCGGGGACCTGTTCTCTGATGGCTGTGCCTGGGGTGTTTGGTAATAATGGCTCAGCTGAGGTTTTATTGCTGTGTCCTATGATGAGCAAACACTGACTGTGTATGAAGTTTGTTATTGATTAGTTTGGAGTAAATATAAAGTAAAAGTTCTGGTTAAAACGAGGAGCTCTTCTCATTATCGTGCACCTGATTCAAAGTAAACTATACATACAAGTGTGGGCTCTTGGGGAAAAGACAAAGCATAACACTGTTAAGGGAAGCGGTGCAGAATAACCACTTTTCCTGATTACCCGGTTTTCATTATCATTAGAAGAGAAATCATGATTGAAGAGAAACCATGACTGTTCCTAAGCATTAAGTCTGACTACATAATACTGACAGGGTAGATTTAGACAGGACTAAGAGCACAGAGGCACCAGTATTAGTGATATTACCCCACCTCTTCATGTAAAACAGTCCAAACAGGTCTTTTCCTGCATTTTATTCTTTTTACTGTTTTAAAGCAAGTCACTCTGAGAAAGTTACCAAAAAGACCAGTAAGAGAGAGTTGGAAGAAACAGAATGAAAGAGTGTAGGAAAGAATCAGAGGCAAAAAGATAAAGAGAGAATGTGAGCGAGAAAGAGAGCGAGAGTGAGAGAAAGAGCATGAGAGAAAGAGAGCGAGTGAGAGAGAAAGAGCATGCATGAGAGAAAGAGAGCAAGCGCACAAGAGAGAAAGAGAGGGAAGAAAGAGAGAGAGCGCACAAGAGAGAGAGAGAGAGCGCACGAGAGAGAAAGAAAAAGTGAGAGAAGAGAGCGAGAGCAAGAGAGCACGCATGAGAGAAAGAGAGAGCACACACAAGAAAGAAAAAGAGAGAGAGAGAGAGAGAGAGAAAGAGAGAGAGAGAGAAATAGCAGTAATTATGAAGAAAAGGCATCTTTGTAATAAAGCCCTACAGGACGAAAAAGAGAAAGGCTCTAATTTTAAAGAGCAGGGGGGTGTTTCGCTCACTAGTATTCATGTAGGCAGAAACCAGGACAGAACGTACACAGAACATTAACAATCAGTTCTCAAAACTGGTGCATTAGAAACAGGAAAAATGAGCGAGTGTAAGGATCAGAGTGAAGGTTAGCATGTCTGGTCGGATCCCAGCACAAACTGCTGAAACTGTTCATGCACACAGGCCTACTAGACCAGTCAGCTGGTGTTAATGTTATGGCTTATCTGTGTATATAAACATGTATATGTACCTTGACATCAAGGTTCCTTGTGTCAAGGAAGCGAATCAAGGCTGAGGTGAGGGACTATGTGGGTTTTGGATGCTTTCCCAGCATGCAGCATTACACTCAGAAATAGAGTGGAAAGTAAAGTCTCCTGGGACCGCGGTTCAGGGCTAATAAAAGAGCACCACTGCTCTGGTTCCAACCGGGCCAATATTTCCATCAGTGTGCAGGACTGAAGGAAAGACACTACAATTACACAGGCTAAACAAGACCAGACAATGCGAAATGACAGGAGTCATGACTCTCTCGCCCTTCAAACGTGTAAACACCATTTCCCTGCTAACGCGCGTCCATCACTGAGCACTGATCTCCCACTCTTGGCATATGTCAATTATGTGCTCTGACTCACTGCCCATCCCATGTCTCACTACGCACTTCTCGTTTATTAGCTAGCCTCATCATGCAGACTACCAGCAGAAGTGTTTAGTATGAGGGACATGAATATAAGACTATTATTAAAAAAATGCTTATCCCACAGTACAGCAGTCTGATTGGTCAGGAGGAGCTCATATTTTATAGTAGCAGCTCTGGATGTAATTCAGGTCACATTTCTATATTAATGTGCACATTCTTATACATTACTGTTTCTATAGTAACTTTGAATACAAACCAACTTCTACATCACCTACTGATGTTATTTAACAAATGAAAACGGTGCGTCATTACAAGAAGAAGCTTATTATTATAGCTATCGCCAAAAAAATTGCTACTCGCTCTCGAAGCTGGAGGTTAAATAGTGCTCTATGCGATAAGTCAATAGTGAAACTCTTGAAAATCAGGGATAGGAACAGGCTTAGAAGATAAGGGACGAAAATGGGCAGGGATCAAGGATGTCACCCAGGCCCCCTTGTAGGGGTGAGGGGGCAACAGGTCACAAAAAAATTTTTTTAGGAAAAACGCGGTGAAATGATGTTCCCGGAAGGAAACTTATAAAGGTGCATGATGATATGCATGACAGATCAAATATTGACATTACATCACCTTCTTGTTGAGTCATTCTACTGCTGTGATGGTGAGAAAATTCCAGAGTATATCATGAATATTTAATAAGATGTCAACAGAAGCTTTAAGAATTAGTCTGTTTTAACATGATTGGATCGATAGGATGCCAGCAGTCAGCCAATCAGGAATTTATTAATGTGCCACAAGTGTTCGGCAGTCAAGCAACTGCTTATCAGTGTATAACTGAGTGTGTATAATGCTATTTGCATACGTAATAAGCTGTGTCAGGCCTAAGCGGTGAAAGATTTATCACAGCAGACGGAACATTCGGGTGGGTAACGACGGTCATAAGCCGGACTGACCATGCAGCAGCTGGCTCAACCTGTTTCAAAGCCCCAACCTCCCCAAAATAAATAAATTTGTTTTATTCAGTGAATATACCCTGAATGCCATGATCCCAAGAATGGCCATTTTAACTATTAAAAAGGTGGAAATCTGCCAGTTGGCGGAAAATTCTCATCCCGGTAAAAAATTTTTAATTTATTGTAAGCATAAACTACTTTAATTTCACATCTTGTTCCATATTTTTGTGGAATTTGTACAGAATTAATTGAAAACCGCATTAACAGGGATCATCATATGGCACTTCCAGCTGACTCATGCAGGCAACGATGCACTTTCTTTCATACTTTTGAGGGAATAATAAAACAAAGAACTTGGCTTTTGCATAATATTGAAAATGATTCAGGTCTCGCTCTCAATCTGAACAATTTTCCACATCATACTTCTCATTTAATACTTGCTCACTGTTGGTAAATCTCTGTGTTTTAAGGATGATGAAGCACTTTAGGACTGTTACTGGACTGTAATCAACTTTGTCTTCACGATGCTCCTAACACATTACCCCTCGTTGATTCTAGAACACCCGGTCATGTTTTATTCCTAACATTGTGCACCTCATTTATTATGAGCAGGAGTTCATATGCCACGTTGGTGTTTGCAAGGTTGAAATTTTCCATTAGCAGCCAGTGTTATCAGTTCCCGGGGGCACAACATCGCTGATACGGTCTCTAAAAAAACATGACATCCTGTTGCCCCCTAAGCGGATTAAATGATGTTTAATAGAAGTGGACAGAGAGCAGAATTGCTTTATGTGCCGTATCACACAGACGGCTGACATCAAAAACAAGTAGCAAAGCTGACTTTAATGAGCGCGAGACAGAGCCTCATTTTGAGCAGCTTTGTTCTCATGGTAACCGCGTGTGGGTTCCTCTCCACTTTCAGAGGATTCATGACAGCAGAAAGTCGGAGTCATCCCAGAATGTATCATTATTTATGAAGAAAACTGTAAGACTGACTGCAGGAATGGATAGGGTGACGAGTTGTCCTATATTTCCTATACCTGTCCTAAATGTGTGCTTTGTTGTCTCAATTCATTCTCCAACATTGATCCTCTATATCCCAAGGGAATGCTTTTTCGTTTTGGAACAATATCACAGTATACTGTATGTAAAATTATTTTACATATTTTATTTTTATTTATATTAATTATACATAATTATTTGTACACATAGACTTGATTCTTAATGTGAATGAGTAGAAGAGATGCTACTGTCCAGAAAGATAAGGATGCCAAGTTAGTGTTGTTATGCACAATAGTAAGATTGATGTGTTTATGTCCATCTAATCAAGGCGAAATGATTTCTCAGATCTGGAGAGCCTCACGATAATTGAATAAAATGAGTAGATGTACATTTTTGAGTAAATTTGCAGGCGCCATTATGTAATTCAGCTAAGGTTTCATGAGGTAATGAAATACTAATCTGCCAGTGCACATCACAAGCACATGGGCATTATCCTTAGTACATGGCTATTTAGTTTATGATATCATTTTCCAAAATGTGCATTACATTATGTGAATATTCTTGCAATAAAATGCGCTGTGTCCAAAACAGCCCCTACCTTCTCTTCTCTACAGTGTAACAGGAACAAGGCATACAACAGTCCGTCAAACCGCATCAACATAATAACCAACCCCAAGGACATTGAAGTGACTTGTGACTTGTGAGGTGACTAAAGTGAGTTGACTACAGACTGAATCGTGGGTCTACAGAAATAATTTCACATCACAATTCATTTGTAAAAATTGTAAGGGGATGTATGAAGGGATGTTGCCATAGTAACTGGCTATATTTCTCAGAGGCGGATGGGGTGTGCATGAATTGAACCAAACACCACAGTGCATTTTGGGAAATTAGCGACAAAACCGAGTAGATTATTTGCACAATACTTACTATTGGGTGTTAAAGGTTAAAACAGTGCACTAGTTTATTCTTCAGCCATTTGGATAGCATTAGAAAAACAGTAGAAAGAGCAGTATAGTGAATACAGAAGAGCTGTGGATGAGGCTTTGGATCCTATAGAGGGGACATTTAAGAAATAAACTAGTGGCTCATTAAAGCCCCTTCCACATTACACTACATAATATCCACATTACATGCACATGCTCGACTTAACACTGAATAAATAAACACTGAACAATAACGAGGTTTAATGTAGGGCAATCACAGGACTATTATATGAAAAACGTACCAGTCTGAGCACATCAGATTACACAAATGTATGAAATTCATAGGTCTATAATAACACAGATGTAGGACGTGATAGGGCATCGCACAACATATCTACAAAATTACCTACGAGATGGAACATGTTCAAAACTCCACCAAAACATTTTTTTACGTTGCTGTTTCATACGAAACACCCACAACCTTCCTAGGAAATTGTCCAGTTCTCTATCATAAACCGCCTCTATCCCTGTTGTGTGAATAACATCACAGAGGCTTAAGCAAAGTGCAACTTGTCTCATAATTACACACAGCGACCAATAGACAAGTGATCTAAAAAACATACGAGTGCATACTCACAAATCTGGAAAATTAGCTCTATTGTAATTCAGATTGTTTATATACACACTGATATTTTTCAGAACACTAACTAATGACGGTAACTGCTCTGGATCCAATGACTGTGTTCCTGCTGCTCTGTACAACCCATTATACTCAACAATCAATGTAAACATTAAACAGTGAACAATGAGTGGGAAAGCAATTTTAGATGAATACAATACCAATCAAATTTACCCCTCATTAATATGAATGACCAAGAATGTCTGTATGTTTAAAATGTTCTGTAGGTGCTTGAGTCCGACCCTGGGGCCGGCAGGATTGACTCACTCGCTAATTCTCAGAGCCACTTAATCCTCCCAGGATCACAAGGCGGCCGAAGCCTATCTCAGTCGCCACTGGGCGAAGGCAGAGTACGCCCTGAACAGCCCGACAGACTACCACAGGACCAACACATTCACATCCACACCTGGGGGCAATTTGTAACAGCCAATTATCCTGATGTGCATGTCTTTGGACTATGGGAGGAAACCTATGCAAGCATGGGGAGAACATGCAAAACTCAACACAGAAGAAACACCGAACCCGGGACCTTGTTGTTGTGAGGCGGAGTGCAGATATTTTTGGATTAGTATCCAAAGCTAGAGGAAAAAATTAAACCACGGTTTATTATTCTGCTATATACAAATAAAGGAAGCAGCAGAGCCAGCCCATGCATCCGGTGGAGTAGGCTTCTTTTTTTTTCTTGCTAAATAACTGTAGCTATTGGTACGAAGCCTAGCATGTGACTGGTCTCAAAGAAGTTTATTTAGAATGAATGTGGTGTGTATAAATGGTATAGTGCACTGTAGGCTATCTATTATCATCGTTACTATTTCTGAAAAAGCCCGACATCAGCACCATTAAACACCTACAAGCGGAATTCCCTACACGGCCAAAAGTACAGGACACCCGACCATCACACCTGCAAGGGTTTGTTGAACAGTCCATTCGAGATTCAACCCTTTAGTTATACAACACTTCTGGTAAGCCTTTCTCTGTGATTTATGATCATTCAACCTCAAGTGCATTAGCAACGTTAGGCAATAACCTGATCATTAGCGATGTGTAGGGGTTGTAGAAAAATGCTTAAATTCCTTTCTACATAACTTTTACTATTTAAAGCTACTGTGCGGCAATGTCAATTGTAAAAAGCACTATACAAATAAAACTGAATTGAATAATGTCAGATGAGAAGGCCTGGAGCACAATCCACATTCCTGTTCATTCCAAAAGTGATGAGTGGGGTTGAGGTGAAAGGTCTGTGCAGGTAACTCAAATTCTTCCATTCAAACTTAGGAAACTTTGTCATCATGGAGCTTGCACTGTGCACAGAATCGCTGACATGCTGGAACAGGTTGAAGCATCTTACTGCAGTGAATCATAATGTCACAACGTAGAAAGTCATTCTAGATAATAACAGTGTGCTTTTAACAGTGCGGCAAAAGTTTAAAGAGGAACTACAGGGTGATTTTATGGCCAGTTATCCACATTATTTTTAGTACGAGTCACACACTCAAAATAAAATTTTGTTATTTGGCTACATCACTGACTCGTGCAGCTTGACACAATATCAGCCATTACCAAGCTGCACAAACAACAAGCACACACATCGCAGAAAACTTTGCCTTTTGTTCCTAAACTAACCGATGACAGAAAAACCGAGTTGGCAAAACATGAGCTGCATAAGCGATTTTGGATTTACTGTCATGTCATGTGACCTCACAAGAGACATCAACCCTGCCCAACGTGCTGACATCACTCGTGAGGAAAAACGACTGCTAAGCTTCTAACTCCCGCAGTTCAGCCCCCGCTATAGTAATCCACGGGATAAAAATGACCAGTTTTGTCCTTTTCTGTGTTAAAATAAGTGTGAGTATTGCATAAATGTATTGTGTGTGCACAAAATATGTGGTAAGGATGACCAAAATAGGTACACTTTAAGCAACATGACATTTATTTACATCCACAGCAGGGTTAATTTTTCACTGACACCTTGAATTGATGAGGGAAAAATCAAGCCAACCATAAGGTCTTCACTGGAATCATGGATAAAAGGGTCCCAAAAAATATTAGTGAGTGCATTCCCCCCACCCCCCAAATCCAGCCTCTGGGGGGATTATATATATATATATATATATATACATATACACACAAGAAGAACAACTCAATAATCCTCCCTGTGTCTTTTATTGCAACCAGAATCAAATTGTAAACATACCCTTCACAATCCAATAACCTAAATGAACATATGAATGTAATTCCAGGTAAAAAAAATGGTGCAATGGCTTCAATTCAAACAGGACACAAGGGCCAGTCTACGGAGAGACAAAATGATAGATTGACAATCCGAACATTGTACAAGCTTGTTAGGTGTACAGTAGCGGGCAGAGAGAGGGGAGTGAGCAATGATAGCTTACCTATCAGTGGGCCAATTACTGTCCGCACTCCTGGCTGTGCCAGAATGATGTAAGAAGTGAACTGAGATAGAAAGACACACAGACAGAGAGGGGGGGGGGATACAGACAGAAAGATAGAGAAATAAAGATAAAGAAAGCAATACAGACATAAAAATATAGAGAGACAGACAGAGAGAACACAAAAGAGAAAGAAAAAGAGAGATAGAGAGAGAATGCGAGTGAGAGAGCGAGAGAAGCTTGGAGGTGGGTGGGACAGTGACAGAGCGATCATTATCCTAAACAGCACAGTGTAAGGGGGGTGTGGGAGTTGGGAGGATTACAGCAAGAGAGCAAAACACATGCATAAACACAACACTCGTCCGATTCATGGAGAATGAAGAGTCGCTTGTACCCAAGGACGCTTTCTGTATGTACAATGTTTGCCCAAGCATCTATGTGGTTAAGTGTACTTGTCTGCATATGAAAGAAAAGGGGGAGCATTAGAAAATAATTCAAAGAGAAAACAGAGAGAGAGAGGATGAGAGAGAGAGACACAGAGAGAGACAAAGAGATAGAGAGCGAGACATAGAGAGAGTGAGATAGAGAGAAACAGAGCGAGAGAGACAAAGAGACACACAGAGAGAAATAGAGAAACACACAGAGAGAGTGCAAGATAGAGAGAGAGAAACAGAGAGAGACAGAGAGAGCGAGAGAGAGACAGAGAGAGAGAGACAGAGAGAGAGACAGAGAGATAGAGAGAGAGATAGCGAGAGAGAGAGACAGAGGAATAGAGAGAGAGATACAGAGAGATAGAGAGACACACAGAGAGATAGAGAGAGAGACAGAGAGA
>JBCNYG010000003.1:8719928-8731754 GCA_039654305.1 Porochilus rendahli | reverse complement strand
ACACACACACACACACACACACATATATACATGTACACATACACACACACACATATATACATGTACACACACACACACACACTTCTGCTACACATTGAGGACAGGAATACATTTTTAACCAGCAGAATGAGGACATTTTGGGAAAGTGAGGACATCCTGGCCAGTCCTCACTTTTTCAACGGGCTGCTTGGGGGTTAAGACTTGACTTTATGGATCAGGTTGGAATGAGATAAAGGTGAGGGTTGGACATGTAGTGGTGTGTGCGTGTGTGTTTAAGTCTAAAAGATTGTTCAGAACTCATTTGGTAGAAATGCTGAAACGCTTTTCGACAGATGGGGCCGGTGCCTGAGGAAAGCTGAAAATCCTCTGGATGATGCTCTCTGAATCGGTGCTAGCAGCTGGAGAAAGCCACATGTTCACATGCTGCACTAATTAAATCATAATCTATAGCAGCCCGTCATCTCACAGGACCGCCTCTACAAATTTCCCCCCTATTTCTTTCCCAAAAACATAAGGGAAGCCCCTCTTGGCTACATCTTCCTGATACAGGCTCCAGAATCAACAGCTCGCATATGGAGTGGTGATTAGCTGACACAGTGTCTGAACGTTTGGGAGATCAGAATTAATCTTCGTTTAGTCCTTAGCCCTCAGTCTCATACTGGTCTGACATCCACGGTCCGGTTTTATGGGTGTTTTACTTTCAATTTCTATTATATTTGCTCCGGAAATAAGAACCGGACGATCTTCTTAAACTGAAACCTGACATGATCGTGAGCTTTCTTGCCTCTAATGACAGCCTTCTCTAAATCTTGGTGCTGGGTGCCGTATGAGTAAAGAGTGCCGCACCTTCTGAAGACTTCCCAGAGCTCTTTGGAGAAATTCATCCTCATTCATCTTTATCTACATTCATATGAGTGACATAATTATAATAATTACAATGTCGGCAAAAACATGCGCAGGGTAGTTCAAATTAATAATAACGATAAAAAAAAATAATAATAATAACAACAATAATAATAACTGTAATAATAATAAAGTGAATGATTTTATTTTTGTTATTTAAACCATTGAAAAGGATGATAATTGATATAATAAAATTTTCTGTAGGAGACATTTATGCAGAATTTTTTGAAGGACTCCCACATGGCAGAGCTTTGGAACAATCAGGAGGTTTTCCACCATGGGAAAGTTTTCACATCAAGAGAAAGAAAAAAGATTCTAATTAGGGATGTTAATTCAGGAATCGAATCAAGTCGCCCATGGAATTCTGGGAGGGTTACCGAGCACAACCAAATATTGGCTTTAGTGTCCAGGCGGGAAAGCACAATTAGTGTTGCTTTTCCTCTCACTGCGTTCGATTCACAGCAAATAACAAGAAGGAGTTCACCAAAACCTTTCCACAGGGGGACAACGAACACGAGTTTAACGGTTCCGCTCACGTCAACATGGAATAGCAGCTCATTACTGTTGTATCTAAAGATCTGCTTTATGACTACAAATTTTACAAGGATACGCAATGCTTGGGTCCATGTTTATAAAACAGTCAACATTTCCTGCAAATATATATTTATGTTTGTTTAACTCTTCCCGCCTCACGATGCAGAAGGCTCTCGATTCCCTACTTGCCGCGTGAAATAATAATAATATCTATATGATACGAGTTAAAATAAATTTAAATAATAATAATAATTATAATAATAATGTTAATAATAATAAAGAACTCTCATAAACCTGCTGTAGGAAAGCACAATGCCGCTCACAGTTTCACTCGGAAAGATTTTTAAGAGGGAAGCATTTCAGGGAGTTACCTAGGCAACAAGAGCTGAGCGGTGAAGCGATTCTCTTCTCTTGCCAGGCATTGTCACGTGTCACACAGCAGCGAAGCAATCTGCTTGTCACTCGTCGCTTCCTGTGTGAAATCGGCTTAAGTGTGAGGCTCTATAGTTTCTGTAGATCATTATAAGGGTCAGTTTAATTCGGCATCTTTTTTCTTAATTCTGCAAACTCATAAATTTGTTTCAAAAGAACAGTTCAGAGATCTGCAGAATGTTTTTCCCCTACACTTAAACATACAACTCCCATTCCTTTTTAAAAGCAGTAAATGTTCATGTGTTAATCCAGACAGTACCTCCCAAAGGGCATAAGCACCTTACGAGCAAATATAAATGCAAGCATCTACTCAGACTCGAGTCAGAAGTATAAATCCTAAACAGTATCACATATTTAGTGACATTAAAAGGATCACTTCTGATAATCAGGGATAACAGGGTTTGTTTAACAGGGTTTTGTAATAAGAACCTTTACTGATTGTCTCCGTTTTGAAGATTAGAATTGCAGTAGAACCAAAAACAGAGTGCAACAGTAATGTGGCGTGGGGAAAAAATCTGGCTTGATCATTTATGAAACAATACATTATACATTTTATAAATGTTTTTTAAAATGTATAATTTTTATTTAATTAAAAGAACAAGGGGTAAAGAAAAAGTCTAACTATGAATCATTTACAATTTTGAAGAGGAAGTACAATATTTAAATCCCAAATCAGCTGCTTCAGCTGTTTCTAATGAATATCTAACAACAACAACAACACACACGCAGTCTCTCTCTCTCTCTCTCTCTCTCTCTCTCTCTCTCTCTCTCTCATACACATGAATGCACCCACACATTATACTGTGATATCCCTGATATCTCATGAGCAGCCCTCATTATATTATTGCAGAGCCTTAGGGCTGCTGCACACTGGATACGACACAAAATTACAATGTGAAATATGTGTGTGTGACATACATTTTAAAGTTCTTTGGGTTCTATTTCATGCTAATTTTGTGAGAAGTGTCCTGACTGAGTGAATAACAGAGTCAACTATTAGTGAAGTCATTACACACAGTACTCTATAAAAGTGTGTGTATAGCCGTCTCTGGAACAGAGATGAAAACCGGTAGTTTGATAATCTCACTGAAGAGCTAAAACCAAGACTAGGGATGCTGGGCAACAAGATAAAATAAGTTACTGTACCAGTTCATCTATCAGTATTACGTGAAAGGGAGCGACGTCTGTGTCTAGCAGGGGATCACTGCTGTATTCTAGGCTGTTTCAATTACTTTTTTTAACCTGCCGCTTAAATTGTGTAAAATCAAATCCAGTAAAACAAAATGACTCATCAGGTAATCATTTGCGAGGCAAAATTCCTTTCTCGCTCTAAATTAAGAAATTTAATTCTTGGCGTGCAAAGACTAAGAACACAACCCTCCCAAAAGGGTGCATGACTATCAACCTGGAGATCACAGGTTCGAATCCAGGCTGATGCCGCAGCCAGACGTCCGCGGGAGTTACTCGGCCAAGCGCTCACTGGAAGGAGGGATGGCATATGCTCACCTCCCTTTTACTCACAGCAAACTCTAGCCAATCATGTGGCATCTCTGAGCTCTTTCATTCAAATTGACAGATATCATTTAACCAGTCGAGTGTGTTAGGCCGTCCCCAAATGAGCATGCGCAGGAGTCCATAAAGATGTGAGGGGCAGCATTGCACATCATGGCGGGTGAATGTGCATGTTCATGAGCCTTGAGGGTTGGTGGCGGTCGTATGTGATATGGAGGCAACAAATTAAATGAAATTAATAAATAAAAATTTAAAAAACAGACAGATATTTAGTGACCTGAAGGATTTCCTGCAAAAATTTCATCAGAAAATTTGAGACTTTGGTTTGGAAAGACCTTTAGGTTTGGGATGACATGGAACGATGTGCCGGAAACCTCCTTGCACAACACTTATGAGATTATTTCTCACTGAATAAAACGCATTTTTAAAGTCAGATCATAGAACCCCGGGTTCACTTTAATCCAGGTCTGTTCATTACAGAAACAGCTATTGGATTTCAAGATGGTTTAGATTATGGATAAGGAGATGGAAATTGAAATGTGGGCACAAATGGCTATCTGGACCTTAAAGGCTTAACTGACACAAAAAAGTCCTCACAGCCCTATTACTTCATTCCCATTGACTAAATATCACTTTCTCAGACATGGCGTATACATCATTTTCAATCGGAATGGCCTCCACAGAATACGCTTTTGTCTCGCTCTAAACAACTCTATGGTGCTGAAGGTACCAATGGCTGAGCTGGAGCTGATAAGGCTGATTGTGGTCATTGCGAGTGGCAGGATGATAAATTGAATGGCGGTGTTGTCATGATGGTCTTTAAAAGAAGTGGTGTGAGCAGGAGGTGAGAGGCAGGATGGTTGGATGGCTGGCTGCCCAGACAGAGCGACTAAATGAGGACAGAATGGGAGAAAAATGGTGCCATACTTACTGGAGAGAGCCTTCTCATAGTTCTTCCCCATGGCAACAAAGTTCCGCAAGCAGGGGTTGAACTGCTCCATGATGGTCTGGAAAGCAAAGAGAAGGGAGATCAGTAAGGGTAGCAACAGCACTAGAATTAACACACAGGGAAAAAAAGCCCTGGCTTATCATCAGCATATCCTTGGAAGTACAAATTCAGGCATTCGAATGTACGTATTATTTATTAGAACTGCTATAACTGAACCTTTGTGTCCAACGAATGTTGCAACAATTACGCACATGACTGGGTGTAAGAGGAAATTCAAGCTATAATAAAATAATGCAAAAAATATTAGATCAAAACTTGGCCTGTGACCTAGAGCTTTAAACTTCTAAAATCGAACTACGGGCCTCTGACCTAGAGCCACGGGTGTCTAATGTGGACCTACAGGCCTCTAACAGGGAGCCACAACTTTTCACGTAGAGATTCGGATGTCTAAGGGTCCAGTAGCTTCAGTCCAATTCATGTAAATATATTAAGTTTTTAACAATACACAAATATTGCCAGAAAGCTTTCCAAAAATCCAGTGTGAATTTATATTTAGATCCCTAATGAGCGAGTCCGAGGCAACAACAGCAATGGAGGGAACTCTCAGAAGAGAAGAAAAGGCCTTGCAGGAAACCAGACGCAAACGCCCATTCATCGTAAAGTGTTCACATTTGCATGCTATAAAATTAAGCAGTGCTGTAAAAATAGTGTTAAAAAGATGTTCAGGATAGACATCATGACTACAACAGCAGTTTGTCGGTACAAGTTTCCAGTTTCTAGGTGAACAACCACCACCCACTCAGAAAGGGGAGACATTCGGGTACAAACGTCACGTTTGGATGAACAGGAGCTGCTCATATTCCTCCCCATTACACATTCCATTAAACCTCAACTCCACTGCGCGGTACTGCTATACACATCATGCTATTTGTGTACGTGTGCCTGTTCCTGAAGGAGAAAACCAGCTGCTCACTGTGGGTGGGGGAAGACAGAGAAATCTACGGCTGGCTTTGAACCTTCTTTCCTGAGTTTTGAGTGTGGTGTCGTTTGAGAGGTAACAAGACAGGTGTCTTTTTTACTCTTTATTGTTCTTGTTAAAGGATCAGGAAAAGGTGAACAGAAATCTCTCTTGTGTCATTTTAAAAGTGATCGAAATAAACACGCCCTGTATTCAGGCACCTGCCACAACACTCACAGCTTCATAGAACACCTGAATAAATGCCCCGGTGGGCTGGACTGAGACACACAAGCTCTAAAATGGTGCGAAAAACAAACCACCAGTTAGAGGCGGTTCATGAAGTAAAAGTGCCTTGTGGATGTGAGATGCTCTCTCGTGTCGTTTTAAAAGTGATCGAAATAAACACGCCCCGTGTTCAGGCACCTGCCACAACACTCACAGCTTCGTCCCCTTTCCCTTCAGGGCCTTCTCCAATTAGAGCAACAGCACTGCCAGGGCCGCAGGGTTAACCAACTTCCAGAGCCGAGAGGACAGCGAGCGCACTGTTCTGTTCCTCCATCGTGCTCTAGATCTCGGGCTGTGTCAGACCTGCCGCGACAGCGAGGTCTATTCCTCAGTATTCTTTAGTACCTTCTGTATTCTTTCCTCCTCCGTACCATGCAAATAGCACAGATGATGCAAAAACAAACACATCCCCGACAAGGTTCAAATCCTGATCATGGCTGTGTGCAGTGATGGTCAGCTGTGTGACTTATGGCAATTTCATTGATGTTTTGGGATGAAGGACGGCATACTGGATGTATCTGTTGTCTAGTAAATCTAGTAGTCTGCAATCCATGCATACGCCATTCACCTCATTTTGATATAAACTCCCTCCTCCTTCAAATACGGTCACCTGCCAGCTATCCGCGTCTGTCCCATCGAATACCAGCTAGCTGCTGGGAAAGATAAAGGCTAACATGCAGCTCTTCTGAGACACATGGAGCCAGCCAAGCACATCGTTCCCAACTTCTGCTCCTGCTGAGCCACTGGGCAGCACAACACACACTGAGGAAAGCTCAGTCCTGCCCTCTTCCACATACATCAGCTCCAAATGTATGTGATTGTCTAAAGTTGGTCTGCTAGCTGATGGTAATGGCTGTTGTATCCTTTGTATCTCACGACGATGGGGGTGAATACTATTGGTATGCGTCTTTCTTTTGATCCAAATTCAAAGCTTTAAGCCCTTGATGTAGCCCTTATTGTAAGGTTCATGGTCAGACATGCTGTGCATGATAACTGATGGTCACATGACCAGATCTAGGCTATAAAAACTAAGTGAGATGCATTACGACGCATATAGAATCAATTTACATCTGCCCTGAATCGAAACCAAATCAAGTCACTAGATCTCTAGAGATTCCCACCTTGTCTTAAATCATTTTATGTTTAAGTGCCCGAAATATGCAGAACCTGAGCAGAGGACTTTGCGCAACACTGATTTTGTGAATGCAGGAATGCTGGGCGCCACAACAGAACAGAAATAGACTGTAAACCTGACTGCTAGCGGCATCATTAGTACATGTCGATGGGTTGAAAAATAGCAGGTCAGAACCGTACCGGATTTGGTGAGCGGAAGACAGATTTGAGCCGAATAGAGTTGGCTGATTTGGGTCAGGTATTTTTAGATACTAGGCTACTCGATGCTGCTAGTTTATTTAAATGTTTAATAATGCAGATCTCAGTAATAGAGGTGTAATCACAAACACAGTTGCTCGTGGATGAAGGTGTGAGGCACGCCTTATGTGGGTATAAAAGCAGGTTCATTCCTCTTTGCCTTAATGGACCAGAGAGCAAGGTCACCTTGAAGTTTTTTGCACGGCACATAAACTGGGTCTGGCCCTGACGGAGATGAAAGAGCCTGGAATGGCTCAGCAAATCAGCACACTGAGGAGGGTGCCTGAACAGGACAGAGGTGCGATGGAGAAAAGCATGCTGGGTAAAGCACTTGTATGACGGAAGACTTTCTCCACAGACGCCACTGAATATTTTCTGGGTTTTGGGATGCGTTGTAATGTTGGTCAGCGGCAGTTGTGTTTGTATGAAAATATTTTTAGGTAGATTCTGAATAAACTATATTACCATGTTGTCATTATCATAACAATAACAGAGCACCAACATGGACATGAGTGACATTATGGGAACAATAGAGAGGTAGAACACCTGAATAAATGCCCCGGTGGGCTGGACTGAGACACACAGGTTCTAAAAATGGTGCGAAAAGCAAACAACCAGTTAGAGGCGGTTTACGGAGTAAAAGTGCCTTATGGATGTGAGATGCCAGAGGGGAAAGGTCAGACCTATTGTAGCTGATCAGAAGGTAGCGCAAAAAATTTACTATTAAGTAATACATCTCAGAACGCGCATCACATCAAAACTCAAGGAACATACACTACAATAGCAGGAGCAAACACTTGGTTCCACTGAACAGCCAACAACAGAGGGAACAGACTCAAAAAGCTGGACAGAAACATTCTGCATTTTTGCAAGTGTGAATACACAAAAAATCTGCTTCGAATTAAGGAAGCAAATAATTAATAGGATTTTCTTGGAAAATAATTGCAAGGATTAAACACACGGCAGCTGGCAACATTTTTTTTTAAATCGTAACTGATGCAGTGAGTAGCTTCTCATTCATCTTGCATCAAGCAATGGAGATTATGCAGATTGAAACTATGGAGATTGCTGAAAACACCAGAACTTGGGATAGGGACTAAGCAGCTGTGTGACCATATGAAAACCACTCGGTAGTGAGGCTTGTATTTGCTACAGAGTGAAGATTCCTCTCTCTGGAGTAATCTGAAAAAAGTGTGATTCATGTGATTCGAGAAGTTAAATTTACAGCGCATATCAGGGTGAAAGGTGAAGCACATGTAGCGACATACCCTTCACGCCTTGTGGTCACTGTACAAGCCGCTGGAGGCAGCGTTATGATCGGGACGTTGCTTCAGATGGTCACGTCAAGGCTCAGCAACATTATGTGGCAAAAAATGAAGCCAGCTGATGACCTGAATGTACTGAACGCGCAGGTTATCCCATCAACCGAGTTCAGACTCAGATAATGAAAGTGTGGTTCAGGGAGCATGAGAGAATTCACCACAGTCTTTGGAATGCGCTGGAGACACTACGCAATGATTTGACTCTTCCTTCCTCAACAGAAGATATCTGTGAGAAATTAAATCAACTCTAGATGGAAATAAATGTTGAGCCATTTAATAGGTTTGTTAAAACAATGCTACATCTTTGCTACGATCAGAGACGAAGTTAATGCAACAAAACTGTGCAACTTTTTAGCTAGTGTATGAATGATACCAACAGCTAAGTCTTACTATGATGTGCATTTAAACGTTTCCTTGCGTTTATAAATATGCATTTGCATGATATATTTGTATTAAATACATAATATATGTCTCTGCAGTGTTATACAAATCCTATTACAAAAGAGAACTGCTCGTTACTTGTTATTTACCCAACATCCAATAGTAAGGAGGCTGAATCTTCTTGTAGAAAATGCAAAAATGAATGCAGTAAATTATCAGTAACCCAGATGATATTGATTTTCCTCATTGCCATCTTCAAATGTTCCCAAATTTTAAGAAAGGTTTACTTGTCAATTTTTCCTCTGTTAGCAAAGCCAAATGAATCACTAGCCTTGGCATCTCAGCTGGTTTCATGTCCAGGCTACTAATTTGTCCGTCCACGCTTTCATTTTCATGCATGCAGTTGCTTAGCGAAAGTTTAGCAAAAAGAAAAGGACAGCACAGTGGCTAGCTCTGCCACCTTAAAGCAAGAAGGACCTGGTTCGAGTCCCATGCCAGCAGAAGACGTGCTTGTGTGGGTTTCCTCCGGATGCTGCACCGTTATGCTAACTGGCCATTCCAAACTGCAAATGGGTATGAACGAGCAGGTCAGGAAAACATTGGATCCACTGTCTTTATCCCAAAGAGAGTTGTAGCTACACAGCAGCAAAGGGAGGAAGCAGTGGAGAGCTCTGGTGCATGAATCCAAAACCGCCAACCCTCGGCCACGAGCACAGGACAACAATAAAAACATGCAGAGTGTGAGATGAGCAGAGTACAGAAATTTCTTCCGATTGGTGAAAACTGGATTACTTTATTCTGTTTGTGGTTAATTAACAATAATAAATAAAATAAGAATATAAAATAACTTGTACTTTAACAATCAGGAGAACTATTAGGCTGTATGTAAATACTCTCTGTTTTCAGATAGTAATATAAAATAAAGCACCCATAGTCACAATGAGTAGCAGGATGAACAATAATGATGCCTTAAACAGCTCTCTAAAACAGCAGGGTAACATTCAAAATCCCACGGCGTACCAGGTTCAGGATCAGACCGAATATTAACGAGCCCAATGACAGCTCTCGAGAATACTGGATAAAAGGAATACAGAAGTAGCACAAAGATGTTCAAGCATTTTTAAAAAGATTCTACATGAAATTCTTCCATATGAGCTCAGCTGATTATTCGGAGGTAGATTTTTAATGGGGCTCAATAAGTGTTGATATTGTTTGACCCATTACACATTCATCATTAACTCAGCCTGATATCTAACAAAAGACTACAATGTGCAGAGAATGAAAAGTGTGTGCCAGTCAAAACAGATAAAAAGCACTTTGATAAACCTCCCCGCCTGACGAAGGACCATTCGTATCTGCAGTGGTCCCTCTTTCTCCTCCTTCGATCAGTTGCTGCTAATGCTTTTCGCTCTTTTAAATAAAGCTGCATGCAAAATGCTGCAGTTTTAAAAAGCTTTATAGGAGAAAGAAGGAAGAGAAGAGAAAGAGAGAGAGAGAGAGAGAGAGAGAGAGAGAGAGGGTGGGAGGTTTATATAACAGGCAGCAGACTCTATGGCAGTACTCCTGTTATACGCTCATAGAAACGCACTGGGCTTCGGTTAGAACAGTGAGGGGGACGGCAGCCACGCTCCGCTCCCTGCTGAACAAGATGTGCAAACACACACTCTTTAACAAAGAGCATCATTATCTCACCCAGAACATTTGCTGGCATCACCGTGGCTTAGAAACAGTTTCAAGTGGCATAGGTGTAATATAAATTCCATGAACTTATGAATCAAATGTGCTAGAACTCAATACGAGATTAAGAGAAGGAGGTGGAAGCTGGGTTTTTTCCCCCCTTCATATGTTGTCAGTGTTGCTAAATATATCATCCATCCCAGTCCTCTTGTGCTACATCTGCCAGGCTAATTGCAGGAGCTAATTGGAACCCGAGGCCGGCAGGCACTTCGCGGAGCTGGGTTATTCCTGACTTGTGTTAAGGGGGGCATACACATCATTTCTACTTCAGTGACATGGCAGGAAACCTACAAAAAAAAAACAACTAAGGGAGGAGACAAGCACATGCGTTTAAACCAGAAAACACATGAAGTTCGTAATTTTTTTTTGTGTTTGTTTGTTTTTTTGGTTTTTTTTTTGGAATCAAGTCACAGCATATAAAACAACAAAACGATGTGCTCACTTGCGGTCCTGCATCAGGCAGGTTGGTGACTTCCTTACTCTAACAAACTTTAATACCTGATGAGCTGAAACAGGTGTGTTACAGATAAATAAATAAGCAAATTAGCAAATAGGCTGCACTCGAATATTCAGTAGTACTTATGACAGTTTAGGGTGTACTGTCAGCCATCACCTCTAGTACATTCTATTAGTATGTGAGCGACTACTTGGGGCAAAACTTGGACAAACCACTAAGCCACCGCTGCCTCATTTAGGTAATTCTAACATATGATACACAAATTACATTTAGTGTAATGAAGCAACCTTTGTCATACATTTGTCTTCACTTCCTGCCAACATTTATTTTACATTTTTCCCCAGGGGAATTCTTTATCTCTGGTATTCAGTGGCAAATTTCTAAAACCTTAGTAGCCTTTCAGGCAGGTACTCTTTAGATTGGGGACCGCCCCCCCCCAAAAAAAAGACCATTTCTCAATGTAGAAAGTTATGTACAATCGATAATTCAATCAACAATATTTTTTTGTGCCAGCACCTCTTCACTGCTCACATGCACTCGAGCACAAACACGCACACACATACCAGCAGTTAGCTTCACTGCTCATGCAAATTCTTATCACTTAGCAACGGAAATAAATTAAGTGAAAACCCCACTCTATTACAGAGGCAAAACTGCACCAAATGTTTAATATATATATATATACATACTGTATTAAATAAATATAAAATAATAAAATTTCATCTGCATCTGCATTTAACTCCAAAGTAATCACACACAGTGAGCACACACACTCGGAGCGGTGGCCTGCCAAACATTGACACCTGAAGAGCAGTTGGGGGTTAGGTGCCTTGTTCAAGGGCACTTCAGCCATGAAGGTGGATTAAGAGAAGGTGCTGCTCGCTTCCCCACCACCATACAGTTTTCCTGCTGGTTCAGGAATCAAACCAGCGACCTCTGGGTCCTAAACCTGCTTCTCTAACTGTTAGACAAGGGCTGCCGTATA
>JBCNYG010000003.1:8688436-8701034 GCA_039654305.1 Porochilus rendahli | reverse complement strand
CAACTGCTCTCCGGGTGCCCCAATGTATGTGGCAGCCCACTGTTTATGTGTGTACTCACTTTGAATGGGTTAAAAGCAGAGGTAATAACCCTTGTGGGATTAATACAGTACAATACAAGAAAAAACTTTTTTAAAGAGAAAGGCACTTGTAAAAGGTTAATCACTTTCTGATCTCAAGATTAATTTCCTTCTGTGTGCAAAATGGAGGCTAAAAGCTTCTGTGTTTAAGATTTCATGGGCAGTTAGTTATAGGAACATGGGTTTGTGGGATTTGATTACAGATTTGTGGTGGAGGTGTCAAAAGGCTTAGATCAAAATCTGTGCAAAAACAAATGCACCAGGATTAATACATTTAAGCACAAACACCTGAAATTACTGAAATTATGATTGAAACCATAATCCTCCATGGTAATTGGGTATTGATGATGTCATCATTCTGAGATTCAGTTTTCAAATAGCCACCAATAAAATCAATACAATAGCAGCTTTCAGTCCAAGATTTTGCACACTGCCAGATTTTAATGAAGTTTTGATTGAGATTAACTTTCAACAAGTGCTGTCTTCTCCTTTAAAGCATGGCAGTGATGATGCCACCTGCTCTGATTCACTGTGACAAACCACAAGTGTCTGTTGTTTTGTTTCAAGCATTATCTACTTGGGAATAACGTATTTTACGCCCAAGATCAGAGGCCGATCGAATCATGCCGTTCCCATGTAGTATATAGTAATTTTCTCGAAGAGCAGATCTGACAGTAGTTTTAGCTGTGATTCCATTCTTGGATTTATAGTAATGCATTTGCTGTAACATGTGAGCAATTCTACAGTAACAGCCAGTTCACAGGGTCTTGACTGGAGGACACTCAATTTACCTCCAACACAAAACAGACTCTAGAGAAAACAGTTATTATAAACGTTTTTGAAAAGTATAAAAAGAACTTCCACATCAGTCCTAAAGCTTTTTTAAAGTTTGCTCCAACAATAAAACTCATCAAGGCCATGAGTTTAGAAAAATCATCTCATCAGAAACATGACAAGCTAAATTTTCCCTTGGAGCATCAAGAGAAAGAGAAAGAGAAAGAGAAGTGGTGGGGATTGAGGTTAAAGCCCAACCTTTTGGGTCAGTTGAACAACCTCTGCATGCTTTCACATACGCAGTGCTCACTGTATGAATGACTGGTGGAGCGGACGTATGCGTTCACTGACCTTTCGCGTGTTATGGGGACTCGGACATACGCATGTTCAGTCTAGCTTAAAGGTGAAGTTGAACTTCTAATTACATCCTGGTGTTGGACCTACTGGAAAGTTCCTGTCTATGTAAATGTAATGAGTAATATTACTTTTTAGTAGTACTAGATATATTACTAATATTAGTACAATTTATACAAGCTTCCAAATGTCTTTAAATAACTTGCAATAAATTATGACATGAACAGTACATAGCTCACGCGAAAGGTAACAACTTATTAGCACTGAGCACGCACTCGTGGACTGTGGACACACACACAATTACCTGTGAAAAGAAAATCAGCGTGTCACAGTACCTTCCGCGTTGCTCACACAAAAGGTAATTAAAACCTTGTGCGTTTTCCTCTCTGTGGTTCATTCATGCTGGTGAGAACACAGTAATCACAATTGACAATTTTATGCACAAAATGAGCTCATTTCAAATTTGATGCCTGCTACAGGTCTCAAAATATTTGGGACAGGGGCATGTTTACCATGGTGTAGCATCTCCTCATCTTTTCAAAACAGTTTGAAGACATCTGGGTACCGAGTTTATGAGTTAAAGGAGTTAGAATTGTTCCCATTATTGTGTGATGTAGGTTTCCAGCTGCTGAAGACTTCATGGTTGTCTGTGACATTTTTTTCGTTTAATTATGCACCAAGTGTTCTTTACAGGTGAAAGATCTGGACTGCAGGCAGGCCAATTCAGCACTTGGACTCTTTTCTGACGAAGCCATGCTGTCGTAATAGCTGCAGTATGTGGTTTTGCATTGTCCTGCATTGTTTACCGGCAGTGGTTTCTGCGACTATTCCTGGGCCCATTTACTAACGTCACTGACACAATAGTCCCGACGGGTGTCGTCTGAGGGCCCAAAGACCACAGGCATCCAATAAATGTCTCCAGCTTGTTAGGTCTTCAGCCTTGGCCCTTAAGCACAGAGATAGCTCCAGTTTGTCTGAATGTTTTGATGTTATGCACTGTAGATGATGTGACTTGCAGAGCCTTTGTAACATGACATTGAGGAACATTGTCTTTAAACGATCTTTTACGCACTCTTTCACAGATACGTGAGCCTCTGGTGTCTTTACTTCGGAGAGACTCTGCCTCTCTAGGACATCCCTTTTATAGCTAATCATGTTACAGACCTGATATCAGTTAGTTAGTTGTTAGTTTCTCCAAGCTAAATCTTTATAAACTTTCTTTAGTTTCAGCCATTTGTTGCCTCTGTGCCAACTATTTTGAGCTCTGTATCAGGCATCAAATTTGAAATGATCTCATTTTGTGCATAAAATTGTAAAATTTCTCAGTTTAAACATTTGTTTTATTATCTATGTTCTGTTGTGAATAAAATATTGGCCCTTGTGATTTAAAAGTCTTTTAGTTTTTATTTTATTCAAATTTAAAGAATGTCCCAACTTTTTCAGAATTCAGGTTGTACATACATACACACACACACACACACACAGACACACACACACACACACACACACACACACACACACACACACATATCATGGACAAAAGTTTATGGATGCTTGACCAGAACACTCCTATGTGTTTCTTAACCATTGGATCCAAGGTTATATTAAATTTCTCTCTTGTGGGAAGGCTGCCCACTGGATTTTGCAGCGTGGCTGAAGGTATTTGTAATCAATCATTATTCATCCACAAGAGCAATATTAAAGGCAGGCACTGACGTCAGGTGGGGACACCTGGGGGAGTTGGCATTCTAGTTCATCCCAAACATGTTCAGTGGGGTTGAGGTCAGTGCTCTGTGCAAGCACTCATGTTTTCCCACTCCAACCTTGACAAGACATGTCTTCATGGCGCTCAGTGTGTGCGCAGGGTGACTGTCATTCTAGAGCAGATTTGAGCCTCGTAATTCCGGTGAAGGAAAATTGTAACCAAACAGCAGAAAAAGACATTCTGCACAATAGTCTTACAACCTTAAGAAGAAGCTATATATGGGTCTGATGGTCAAGCATTTATAAACTTTTATCCATATGGTGTATACACAGTGACAAAACAAAACCAGCAAAAAGTAAAGATTTCACTCTGATTCGGTCTCGGGACCCTGACTGACAGCTGTCGAAGCTTTCGAAATGTTTTGCATAATATCACACCACCACCAATTTTCTACGATAATTTAGTCGTATCCAATTCCCACCCTTCAAGTGTTCCGTTCCCTATCACGCGACCACCACCAAATAGGGAGGGGCATAAGCATGCACATGCCCACTGCTGCCTTATGAAATGCTGTGCATGCGCTTTTGGAGGCAACCTAACACACTCGGAGGGAAAGTGCTATCTGCCCTCTCGTACAACTCAGCTCAAAAATGCCCATGACTGGCTGGGGTTTAGTGTAATTGACACGGAAGTGAGCGTATGTCATCCCTCCCTCCCACAAGACCACAGCCAAATAGCTTCCATGGACTCCTGGTCACAGATGGCCGAGGCATCAATCCCAATCCCAAATCTCCAGGTTGGTAATTAGCATAATTAATAGCTAAATAAACACCAAGCAAGAGTTTGTAGTAACCAGTTACAGTTTTTACCCCTCAGCCAGTTGTGGCTGGAGAGGTATCGTAACTGGCTTGGCGGCCGTCGTTTTATCGTTTACTTTGTCCCGGCCATCGCTCGGCTCATGCTACCATCTGAAATTTTACGTAAGCACTCCCTATGACCTAAACCTGTGCATGGAGTAGTTAGTTTTCAAACAGTTTCCTCCAGGATCAATAAAGTATTTTGATTCTGAATTTGCAAATGTGACCTTTGACCTTGGCACAGTGACCTTGAACATATAAATGTTATCCCAGCCATTGCTCGGCTCATGCACATGCCAGCTTTCTGAAATTTTGCCTAGGCACTTCCTATGACCTAAACCTATGCTTGGGGTAGCTAATTTGCATACATGACCTTTGACCTTGGCACAGTGACCTTAAACATATTATGTTTGTCCGGCCCATTGCTGGGTTCAAAGGCATGACAGCGTTCTGAAATTTTGCATAGGCACTTCATATGACTTAAACCAATTGTGCGTGGGGGACCTAATTTGCATATGCATATTGTGCAGTGCCAGAACAAAGCCCAGGGGGGGTTTTGAACCTCTAACTGAGGAAGCCTAAAAACAGGAACTAACCTGTTCACAGATATTGCACAACATTACATGTGACTTTAAACACGTTAAAAAATAAAACAGGTTCAACAGGTTAAAACATTTGTAATCCTTGGGAAATAGCTGTTATATAAATGCAATAAACAGATTCAGGCACTGCCTGAAAGCAAAGATCCCCATGACATCTTTGTGGGCTGTGTGTTTTCTTCTGTTCATAATTAATTACTTAATCTCTACAAGTTTTAAAAGTTGAAGCCATGTTCTCTCAAAGCAACCAGTAAAACCATTGAAAAAAAATACTCAACAAAATTACTCCATTTTTTAAAAAAAAATCTCAGCCATCTACATTCCCAAATGTTGGCACACATCAAGTTACTGCCAAAGACCGAACAGCCAATCAGCCCCGCGATGCATGAGGGCACTGTTCACATAGACGGATGGATGTACAGACCATGCAAATTCAAGTCGATGGTTTTTAAATATGAAGCTCCCCTAATAAAACACTCAGGTGTATGCTGGAATAGAAAAATAGTCAACATCTGGGTGGTACCAGCATGAAACTACATTATCAATGATTTTGACATATTTTGGAGATTAACAGTAACTTATTCATTTCTAGACATTAACTTCACTATATAGAAACACATTCCTATGGCAATTGTGTCCAATCTTGTGACTAGTATTGTGCACACAAACAGAAAACATTGTTGGTATTGATAACAATAACAATAATTACTGCTCATCCTCAAATCTGTTGATATATAAACAACTTGCAGCTATGGATTTCATTATGAATTCAAAGTTTCCTTTTTATTTATTTGTGTTAATAGATTTAATTGCACTGTTAATTGCCGATGGCTGTCCATTATGAAGCAGCTGTTATGCTTATAAAATGAGGCACAGAGCCACCATATCAATTCATTCTTTAATCCCAACTGTATAGTATTTCAAACTAAACGGTCTTAAATAATGTCTATTGAGCTCTATAGGTCTATCGACCCTTGTTTTAAAATATCCTATTGCCGTTTATTACCACACTGTTGACACCCGTCATTCCTCTTTCACCACAGCTACTGGGCAGCGGCTACAGTTTTTCCCCATTAAACAATGCTTTAATGCTAGTTTTACAGTTGTAGACGGGATAACATCCTGCTTACAATACAGCAGTCATTGATTAAGGCAAGATTTAATATATTATTATTTTTTTTTAATTACAGATCTAGTGAAAGATAAACCTTTGGTACGAAGACATTTACAAAATATCAATCTGTATTTCTTAATAACCACTAGAGCAAAGAGTTTAGGTGATCATTTATTTCTGCACATAATAAATAAAAGCATCACAAAACACACACACCCTCATCGTAACCTTATATCGCGACATCAATACCAATATATATTTTTATATTGCCCAGTCTTGTCTCAGTAGACACACACAACCCTCGCACATATCTGAGAATCCTCCTGACGGCCGGTGTGAAGGTCATGCGACCAAGCCTAAGCACTCCCCGTCTTCCCCACTCCCAAAGATTTTATTTCACTTTATTAACATGAACGTGTTTCTTGGTTATATTTAAAAATTGAAAGCAGAGAGAGGAGGTCTCCTTCACCAGCCTGAGTGCAGAGCTGCCTGCCCCTCTGTCTCAGCTCCTCTTCTCTGGTTAATTACAGGCCCACATAGCAATTATAGGCCATTTCCACAAAGATGAAGAAATGCTCTCCCCACCCTCGCTCTCTCGCCCTCTCTCGGCTTCGCTCCCACACTCGCTTTCCCTCGCAAAGGCCACCGCCGACATCCCACTCTATTCTGGCATTCAGACTCAACTCCAGCTCAGACCCTGTGATACGGGCTTGAGAAAAAAAATGAGGTGAATAAGAAATGTCAAATACTTGGCCCATAAAATAACCAGATCAGATTTTAATTTCAGCTCAATATTTGTGTGTTTTTTTAATTAACAGAGTGATCAGCTAATAGATAATTTGGTGATTACTGAATCCAGCACATCAAATTATTGTTCTACTGCCCGTGCTGGCAGGCTTATGGCTGATGAGTGACATCTTAATTGCGCTTTGAAAGGTTTATGAACATTAAGAGGGAGGAAAAGAGACAGAGTAAAAGAAATAACAGAAGTGTAATAAAACTATTCCTCAGAAATGACTTCTGTGCCACAAACCTGGTGATTACTTTCTCCAACATTGAGTGAAGTAAAGTTGAACTTCACTGAGCTCGCGTTCCTTATTGCTTCAACAGATTAATTTATCAGCTTATCGTGTTTTACATTTCAGCGAGAAAGAGAGAGAGAAATAGAGAGAAATAAATAGAGAAGGGAGAGAGGGAGAGAGAGGGGGGATAGACCGAGTGAGAGAGAAAGCAAGAGAAACAAATAAAGAGAGGGAGAGAGAGAAGGAGAGAGGGGGGAGGGAGAAAGAGGGAGAGAGAGTGAGAGAGAGGGCGACAGTGAGAGAGAGAAAAAAGAGAGAAAGAGAGAGAGAGTGAGCAAGACAGAGAGAGTGAGAGCGAGAGAGAGGGAGAGAAAGACAGAGTGAAAGAGAGAGAGCGAGAGTGAGACAGTGAGAACTAGAGCGAGAGAAAGTGTGAGTGAGAAAGAGAGAGAGAACAGAAAAACAGAGAGCAAGAGAGAGAGACAGAATGAGAGAAAAAGACAGTAAGTGAGAGAGAGAGAGAGAGAGAGAGAGAGAGAGAGAGAGAGTTAGTTCTGACAATAAGATGCAGCAGTGGCTCTAAGCCATCCACCCTCAGACTCGGGAAGAACGTGGGCGTATGGATTTGAACGTTGCCTCCTCTTATAAAACCCACTTCATAAGACACGTTTCTGCAACAAACTGCCAGGGAGCTAGTAATGAATACGGACTTTTTAAAAAAACATATAAACGATTACCTAATATACCTCCATGGGCTCCGGGCAGAAGCCGTACTTAACCGTAAAATAAATATGAAGGTACATCAGGAAGAAACTACCTGCAGACGCATGACAGCAAATGCCCTGTTATCAGTGCTGGACAGGAGAGGGTAATTACAGGGTCATAAAAGACCTTTTAATCCAAAATAAAGCCTTTTTAAACAAAGAGATTATGGATTTACCTCGAAGGCATTTTAAAACTTCTCTCGCTGTTTATTTCGAATTCCTTTCTAAAGCCTTCCTCCACATCACCCATCTCTTCCCACCTCAGTCTCTCTTCCTCTCTTTTCCTCCCTCTCTCGTATAACACAAGAGTGACAGAAACACATAATGGCATGTTGTTGCTAAGAAACCACCTGTCTAGATTTCGCCACATCCACACTGCGACGCAGTCCTGTTTTTTGAAACCACACTGCGGTGATGCGAACTAATAAAATGCGCCTCTGAACGAGTGAAATCTCACATCAGCCCGATTACGAAGATGTTATAAACAGAACCGGTCTATAGAGAGCCGGTTGAAACAGAGAGACAGTCCGAGGCCATCATCATCACGGGTTTGGTATGTGATGAAACCAGAGCCACGCCTGCCATTTTTCACCTTGGGATACACACCAGCGCCTTACAAAAACAGGCAAACCTGTCCATGGCTGACTCTTTGGGAGAGGTGCTGGAGACACTCCCCTTTTTTGAGTGTTGTTTTTCAACCGAGGACCCGACAAGTCACACCCTGCCCAGCGCACGGCAACGAGGTAATGTTTATCCACATACACCCTTCACAATGCCTGTGCGCACTCTGAGCTGCCAACCAACAGGAGGCTTTGACTGGTACGAGGTGACTGTGTTTCCTTCCCCCTTCTGCTGGCATCACATGCTGTATTATTGGGTAGAGCGTTTAACAGAGTGACAGTGAAGGAAAAAGGTCACATGCAGTCGGCGTCATTCCAATCAGGGAGGACCTGAATGAAATCTAAGCCCATTATAGAAATAAAAAACCCTTTAAAACAAAAAGAGCAAGTTGTTTCCCCACAGTGGAGGACAAACTACTTAATCGTAGTAGGGTCGCGAAGAGGCTGGTGCGAAGACGGGGTACACCCTAAACCGTTTGCCAGACCATTTCCGGGGCAACATACACACAAACACCACCATTCACACTTACACCTAGAGGCAATTTGGAACAGCCAGTTAGCCTGGTGTGCATGACTTTGGGAGGAAACTGGAGTACCCAGCAGTGACCAGCGCAAGCACAGGGAGAACGTTCGATTTCAGACTCAGGAGCTTTTTGCTGTGAAGCAGACGTGCTAACCAATACACCACCCTGCCATTTTGTTATAGCAAAATAATATTTATGATCTCCACAAAGGAGGTTATGTTTTGGAGGGGGGGGGGGGGCAAGTAACAGGGGGCCAAGTAACAGGGGGCCTGTTTACTTAGTTTTTTCCTGGCTCGGCAGTGGTTTGCACTCTCCAATTGCACTACTAGTACAAAAATGATTTCATTAGCATATCTTTACCGATAACTACAAATTGTTATGTTTACAGTAACTCTTATATAATTCCACAGGGAGCAAGTCTATTTTCCAGAGAGCCGCCATGTTGAGCTGCTACAGTAGCCTGAAACGTTCAAACCTCTAAATCGCCTTCCATGTTTCACATTTTTACAGGTACAGCGAGCATCCAGAGGGGAGCACTCAAAAGAAAAGGAGTTGAAAAGGGGTAGAACAGAAGACAAGGAGGATGGAACGGGTGCTGCCTAACAAGTCCATGAACCCAAATTTAGATACCTATTATTTAGCACACAAAGGAAATGGAGCGTAAATGTGAGTACCGGGAAGTACACTACGGGACCTGACGACTACCATATGTGCCAAAGCTTGGAAAGTGCTAAAGGCTAAAGGGAGTGGCATTCACGTAACTGCAGTCAACTGAATTCTACATTCTGATTTTTAATGTATAATGACAGCATGCTGTTTTAGTCAGAGAGATAAATAGCAGTGTTTATGCTGCATTGTGCTCCACTGCGCATTTTCCACTTCGGATTCTTGATTCCTGAGTCTTGTATAAATGGTAGCGGATTAACTCATACAGGAAAAAGAATTCCCACCAAGAGCCAGATGCACATGTTGTACAGGCAAGTCTCGGAAAATTGCAGCACTGGAGTAATCAAGAGATTAAGAACATGAACCAGGTGGATCTCATGTTTAAGCAAAACCATAGCATCTGTTGTCCCACAAACAGGAAATAAAGAGGAAAAAAAACACTGGTGAACTGCCTGTCGAGTGAAAAGTGTGTCCGTGTTTGTATCGACGGTTTTATGTGAGGAATATTGATGCACCCTTAAAATTATACTGTAATGCAAAGGAATGGATGGAAGTCATTCGTTCATTAGACGAGCCACTGATCTACAGCACCGAGTCTGAATCCAAAGTGGGTCGAGGCAACAAGCTTTAACCTTCATATAAAAGAGAAATGAAGCAATACGGTAATTAGCAATAGGAGGGATGAAGGTACGGGTCATCTCCAGTATGTCTTAGGCTCACACCATCACTAGCAAACAGTGATTCAGTTCAGACAGAGATGCATTTACAGCATTCGGCAGACGCTCCAGAGCTACTTACATTTCTTATCATGTTTATACACCTAAGCAACTGGGCAGTAAAGGCTTGCTCAGGGAAAACTTGCTATCTAGGTGGTACCGGGGCTTGAACCACCAACCTTGAGATCATTAACCCAGAGCCATAACCACGGAGTCACCACTGCCCATTTATTACCCAATTCCCATCCAGACACCTAATCTGTAGGCACCTGACTGGCTTTGTATACGTTCCGTAGACAACTTGTGTAGATATCACACTAGCCTGGTGCTAACAATGTGAAACCATGGCAACCAGCAGCAAGCTAAAGATAGGAGCATCAACTAGTGACCAGAGATTTGAGAGACACGAGATGACAGCATGCACAAGTCTGGAATACGACTCTCGTGATGTATAGAATACGCCTGAGCAGGCAGCGCAGGTCACACGGTGCATGGATGACGCATCCGTAATGCAGAACCGGAGATAATTTACACTCAGCCTGGTCAAGTTGTTGTACAGACCATTTTATTTATTTATTTTTTATATACTGCATTAATCACACAAGGGAAATCTGCTTAGGCATAATACCCATCCAAAGTGAGCACACACATGTGAACGGTGAATACACACACACTCCTGCACCCGTGAAGCGGTTGGCGGTCAGGTGCCTTTCTCAAGGGCACCTCATGCAGCTCACTCCCCGCACCAAACCGACGTTCAGTTAAGGGGGAAAAAAACACTCCCGATGAAATGGTGGATCTAGTTGCAGGGGTCAAGCAGGGGTCATGAAGGCAAGAAAAAGTATCTAGAAGCGATCTTTGGTTAAAAAAAAAAAAAGATTAATAACCTAAATGCCACTGACGAAGCGTTCATAGTTGCCGGGGTAACGAAGACAGGGAAAATAACGGCAGGCGATTGCAGAAAAATAGCATGTAAATAACAACATAGCTGCATGGCGGTTGTGTAAAAAGGGCACAGGCGCTCACGTGAAAGGCATGGCGCTGCGCCATGCTAAAACAACCCAGCTGGAACACTGAGGCCACAGCTGACCCACAGCAGGTTATTAGGATGTTTAATGCTAAAATGACATAGTTGATCAAAAAAGGGGACACCGTGTTAGCCTGGCGTGTCAGAATAACCAGGTGACACGGTGCTTTCGCATGTTCAGCTTCACATTGTGGCTCAAACTACTAATGCATAAAAACAAAACAAACCATTAGCACATGGGGGCGAGGTGGTTAGCACATCCACGTCACAGCAAGAAGGTCCTGGGATCAATTCCCGGGCTCGGGGACTCTCACTTCTGTGTGGAGTTTGCATGTTCTTCCCGTGCTTGTGTGGGTTTCTTCCGTGCACTCCGATTTCCCACAGTCCAAGAACATGCACAAGTAAGCTAACTGGCTGTTCCAAATCGCCCCTTGGTGTGATTGTGTGTGTGTATGTGTCTGAAGGGTTTTATGTGTGTTGGCCCTGTGATGGCCTAGTGAGCTGTCCAGGGTGTGCCCCGTCCTTGCCCAAAGTTGGCTGAGATGGCTTAGAAAATGAATGAATGAACAATAGCACATGTCCAGCAAAGAACAGAAGCCTTGAAGTACATACGCATCGCACTTCTGCTCGACCAGTCAGGGAACGCACGTCCCTGGGGAAGCCTTGCTCATGTTGGAAGGAGACCGGATGGAGAGCACAGAAACCTCAGGTCGACCTTGCGATACATCGACAGTGAGTCATGATGGAGGGCGTGACTCACAGTGATGGCCTCTTATCGCGCTGCAGACTCACAAGTAAGGGGACAGCTGGAACCACAAGAAGGGCGTGCCGTGTTTACATGTGCATACTTTTGTGCATAACGGAGTCTTAGGTGGATTCACACCCACACCCTGTGATTAAACATGAACACACCTTTGCAGCCTGAGTGTAGTACTCGTCATTTTCTGCTCTCCTGTGATTATTCAGCAGCTCCCTGTACGGCCTCTGATGACCGCCTTCATTTTTTACCCTCCCCTCCCAGAGAACACACTTGTGCAACCTCATCTGCCCAACACACATGCTCGGAATGAGTCTTTTAGAAATTGGGTAAAAAGTCCACCCATGTAAACCCACCAAAGTCACAAATCCAATACAAATAACAAACAAATATTTTGTTGCTTTTTTTTTTACCAAGTGACCCATAATGCACAGATTCTAGTTACACTTCTTTATCTGGGTATTCAGAGTACCTAAGAGGAAAAAGGTGAATCAATAGCCCAGGATAACCAGATATCATGTCGGGGTTATTGATCTCACTGACAAACTCAAAGATGAAGAAGAAGAAAAAACCTGGTCCTACTGACTTGTGCGAGAAAATGCTTTGTGTGAACAGTGGGATCAAAACTCTGAACCATGCTGAAAATCAGTGCTTGGATTTATTCCATTTAAAACTGGAAATCGAAAAAGAAAGCTTTCGAATGTTGATGTGATGAAAGCAAGTGTGGGCTGATGACCATGAAAACTTGGTAAAAAAAAGGTCCAATTTTTTCTGATAATCCATTGAAGCACGTGCTCAAACCACACTTTGATGAACTGAATCGAAAAAAAGGGATCATGAGGTCTTCTGCGATCTTCGCGACTCCATTCCAGTTCGAGTACACTGACATCGAAGCAAATAGGAACAAACCAAACAACCAAGAAGCAAAAAAAAAAAGCAATCAATGAAATATGTTTAATATATATATATATATATATATATATATATATATATATATATAAACTGTATTAAATTAGACAGA